>CM076664.1:8703050-9177474 GCA_038496675.1 Rachycentron canadum | reverse complement strand
ATATATATATATATATATATATATATATATATATATATGAAAAAAGAGCCAGCCAAGGAGGGAGAAAATTTCTCATAATGCTTATTTGTTTTTGTTTTTCCAAATGCTTTGCTTTTCTATAAAATAAGTCAAGCAAAATTGAGGTTCTGATGTGGAAGCTGTGATGTTTTCATCCAAAACTGCAGCAACTACAGACATTTGTACTGTTAAATACATACATGTACATTGGTGATTTTCCTCCTCTGCTGATGTCATGTCTGTTTCTGTGGAGAATAAATCAGTGAGGATTCATCTCTGACACGTAGCAGGGAGAAACCCCCACAGGACCCCAGAAGGTTTAAGTGGTGATAAGACTGCAGGGAAACACACCATGGGTCCAATGGACCGTCACATATGGTCCTGCTTTTGACTGTGGTTTGGCTGCTGGTCTGCCACGCCATACTTTCTGGTTTCAGCATTTTATTTTCATTTGCTTGAGGTCATTTTCACAAATCCTCCTGGGTGTTTTTGTGCAGAGAAAAAAAAACTGCATTTCTTAAGCCTAACATCAGGTTTGAGGAGATTCTGAGGTCTACAAAGTCAGCTTGGGGAATAATTTGAATAATTTAAAATGTCTCTATTTATTATTACCGGAGTAGAAGCTCTGGGTTTTTCTAACCGTCTTATGATGTCTGAATGTATTGATCCAAAACCTAATATTACATTAAAGGAATTGCTGATAGTTAGACTTATTGACTTTCTTGCTGAAAGTTAGATGATGTTTGTACCATAAATATGGATCTACTGCCAGCACCCTATTACCTTCCCCTGTGTAGTCCCCCATTAGAGGTGCTGGTACTCCATGAGAGTGGTATCAGACTTTCATCTAAATGGGCTACTAGGAAGGGAATAAACCGATGAGCCAACTTAAAGGTCCCATATTGTGTAAATTTAGATGTCCATGTCTTTTTTAATTATAAATCAGGTCTAGGTTCTGTATTAATACTATGAAAATATCAAAGTGCTCAGTCTACAGAGAAATGTTTAGAGCCAGTATTCAGAAACTGAGCCTTAAAACGAGCTGTCAGGACATCTGTGACTTTGTGATGTCACAAAGTTAAGCAGTCACCACTCTCAGCCATGACCATGAGCAAAGGCTGGAAATACCACCATCCAACCTTGCAGGATTTGGTTGAAAACACAAATATATCCTCTTATGGATGTTAAAACCGGAACAGTCTTATCCACCCCAACCTCCTCCTAATGTGAACTTTGTTGATGTATGTACATCATCTGACTTCCCCCTTTGTTCCTGAAATAATTACTTTGGATGCCCAAATGAGTCTCAGTAACCTGCATGCACAGACGACCTGTTGGTTCATTTTTGAAAAAGCTTATTTCCCAAAAAGGTGTTTGTGAACACAACCAGTTCAGCTACACAGACAAACAGGACACGTAACACAATGACATCTCTGTTTATTGTATTATAGATGTTCATTTCATTTGCACTCATTTTTGTTTTTGTACATTTTATACTGTATTTCTGTATCTTGTATCAACTCTAAGAAATTCACATTTACACAATGCATTTTACATTAGTAGGTCAGTACAGGTGACATTCAGCTCATTCAGGATCAGGTCCTGATCGAGTTTGTAGTAATAATATCACAGAATCACAGTGAACCTCCCCAAAGATTTCATGTTACTGCAAATTACATGTCCTGCTGCCTCTGACGTGGAGATACATGATGGAACTTACTGTGCATGCAAGACATCTGCACAGTAGAGCTGATTTATATTGACTAATAGCATACGTGAGTTTTAGAGAAGTCTAAGGTGGTATGTATATGTTTTCATAATGCTACATGGCCCGTTTAGTTGCCAGCATTTATAGCATGTTAACATACAGTATGAGTGCATTGGCAAACTATTTGTACTGTAGGCCTGTCTATATCGGTACCAGGTTTATACAGTTTGTTTGCGTCCCAAGCTTTCACTAAAAACCTTCATTAGCTCTCAAAATACCAAAGAAATGCACATAAAAACATAAAACACGTGGAGGAAAAAAAAATGCCAAAAACATAGTCAAACTTCTGAACTTAAAGACCCGACACTTTATACAGGCACTTGAACTGTGGTACACTCTTTGAGTGCATTCATATTACATCTAATAAGTGCTACAAAATAACATATCAGTTAGAAAAAATACTGATTCCAAAAGTGTAATACTAGTCATAATATAAACAAACAGGAAAGTGTAAAGACAAAAGCAACTTCACGACAACGACAGGCTGAGGGCAAACTTAAACCTTATCCTTGAATGTGTCTTGCATATTTTTCTGTTTATGTTCAGGTTGTACATTTCCTAACATTGTGTGTCTCGCTTCACAAGCTGCTAGAGAAAGAAAATAAGTCAGTTCAGGGCAGATGAGTGTGCTGCTGATTGAGCCTCTGGGGCAGAAGGAGCTGAGGAGTACATTGGGTTTTTCTTTAAATCAACACTGTCTCTCATACTGTAGCAGCTTTAATGTCACTGCCACAGCCGGGATCAGGATGAATCACACTGCTTCTCTCAACAGAAGAGTGAATCATCCGGGTCACATGTCCGCGCCACATGCCCACACGGGATATGAGCAAAATACAGCGGGAGTTTTATTTGTTTGCATTCATACCACCGCAGTGATACAGAATGAATCACGTGTGAGGAGACGAGAAAGTTTCATTGTTTTGGGGTGTTGGTGACCATGTGACCAATCCAGGAAGCATCACACAGGATATAATGACTTTATGTCTTTATCTTCCACTTTCTGACATTTCTTATCTATTGCTCACCAGACACTTGAGACAATTGTTACTGTCTAAGAATGTTTCCAAAGTCAAACTATTCCTTTTAACTCATCAGTTTGAGTAATGTTGGAATTTGTATACATGGATATCAACCCTTATCTTTCTATACGCTTTCTTATGTGAACCGAACAGCTGCTTCATACCTGTTTACCTACTGTACCTACTCTATCACTGTTTACAGAAATAATCCACCGATCTCTTGACAATTTTTAGTCAAACCACAACAAGAGGGACCCTGAGAAGGTACGCACCTCTGTAGGAACAAGCACAGTCAAGATCAGCTCCAGTTTTACCATGTTCTTACGTCTTACTGCTTTACAGTTACTGCAAGCAGCGGGTGGGGGCAACATAAAAGAGGTCCTGCGTGATAAAAGGTGCCACCCAGCCTTAGAAGGAAGCCTGGACTAAGTGCTTTTACATCACCATGGTAATATAGTAAATGTCAGTGGTCTCAGACTTGGATAAGGGATCGGTAATGTCAAGGCTTCAAAAGCGGGGCCCGTGTCTCCCCTCTGTTGTCCACAGCATTAATCCAGATGAGAGGTGGCTGAGCTGAGTGGAGCAGAGGCTAAATGAAGCTGAAACCCTGAGGTAATTACTACCTGCCTGTCAGGAAGTCTCTCTAATGGGCCCCGTGTTGACATGAGCGCCAGCGACGATGCATTAGCGCCTCAGAACACTGTTTATCACGCTCTGTAACACGGGCAGAGCTGCACGCAAGACTGCAAGAGTGAGGATGTGGAGATGGTGGAGGTGGGGATAGTAAAAAGAAAGTCAGGCTCTGAGGGGCGTCCCAATTTTCCACCCAGTGAGTGTAAATTATGATGGATGGGATTCCCTTTTTGCACATTTTTACATTTTTTTTCAGTCCCAGATTCATTAAAGCGTCAGTTTAACAAGCAGCTCTGTATG
Source organism: Rachycentron canadum (assembly GCA_038496675.1). NCBI lineage: Eukaryota > Metazoa > Chordata > Actinopteri > Carangiformes > Rachycentridae > Rachycentron > Rachycentron canadum. Next base: position 9,173,736 of record CM076664.1, on the reverse strand, counting down.
ATGGGTCACCGGTGACGTTCCAGCTCCCTTTTTTTTTTTTTTTTTCCTACACTCATCGCAGTGAGTCAGCAGAGCTCCACAGCCCGGAGATGTTTCTCTCATGTTGCACATCCAGGCTCCACAGAGGATCGTGGAGGCACCCTGCTGAATCAGCGTAGCGTAACTCAAGCCACAAAGTGAAAGTAAATACACTACAAACAGGAGACAAACATTTGGGGGTGTTACATTATAAGCATGAAATTACTGAAACATAAGCCTGGGAGGTGCTCTGGCGGGGTCTATGTCACAGAGGGGGATAAAGACGAAGGAGCATCTCGCTCAGGAAAAAAAAAATAAAAAATTGGTTGATTACCGAGTGGGCTACACAGTAATTGACCTTTCTTCACAATTATGAGTCACTTGCATCAGTCGGTGCAGCAAATCTCAAACAATGACGCAAACATTTTACAAGAGAGCATGCCATGAAACGCGTCTGTGGTTAAGTGATGAAAAGAACAAGAAACTTCAGAAGAAGATGGGAGTGACTCACAGCTCCCCCGCTGTTTTTTGTATCGCAGATGACGGCGGGGGTCTAATAGAGTGAATCCAATGGAGAGAGGATTATCTGAGAGTGGGATGCCACAGGGGGAGAAGTAAGAGGGAAAAGGCTGAAAAGAAAGAGGAGATAATGGAGTACCTTTCAGTCTATTTACCTTTTGGGCACGTACGTTTCATGGCAAGTGAATATGGAATTAGAGGGAAAATGGAAAGATTACAAAGGGGTAAAGGATATGGTGGCAGTTAGTGAGAATTATGTCATATGTCAACATTAGATACTGGACTATTCAGTTAAAAGGAAATGCACTGGCATATCTATGATAATGTGTCTGCAGATAGTGACTGATATTGCCGTAGAGGTTGTGTCCAGGCACACTGATAGATAGAGTTGGACTCCATATGCAGGGATGAAGAGTCAGACTGTAACCCAAAGGAGCTGGGAGGTCCATGCAAGTCAAGTCTTTGCTTTGAGGCCACTTCAGATATGAGTCGGAGTCAGTTTTACATTCTCTGTGTGGCTCCCCCCCACCCCCTTCCCCTTGCTTTCTTTTTGGTCCACGGTTTGGGTCCCCCGCTCTCCTCTCCCTGTCTTCAGCTCTGACGCCTCCTCTTCCTCCTTCTCCTCAGACTTCAGGGGCAGGCGAGTCAGGCTGGGGGCCACCATCCACCCTCACCACTGCAGGGAGAGAGTAAAAAGAAATAGACAGGTCATTCATGGTGATATTTAAATCAACAGTGGTTCTTTTTTTTTTCTTTTTCTGCATATTCTCACTTGTGTTCCCAACTGAGCAGCTCCACTTTAGTAATAGGGAAGATTAAGGGCACCTTGATTAGTTTCTGATTCATTGGCATCCTCCCTACAAAGAACTTCCTATCCACCAAAATACTCATATACTCTCAGTTCTTCTGCCTGGAAAACCCTCTGATCATCACACTTTTCCCTGCAGGGGGCCCTGTGGTGTCACTCACCCATGCAAACCTGTTAAACTGGAATCATTAGCTGGATGAGGATGGGAGACAAATGCTCTCTTTTCCCACAAACTTCTTAACCTGCTGTCAATGGAGGGAAGCCATGGAAACGCCTTGGGAATGCAGAGGCATTTCAGAGAGGACCCCCAAGTCTGGTGGGTGTTTTCTCATCTTAATCAATGCATCCTTGTGTCAGGGCAGTGCAGTACAAGAGGGTTTATTTAAAGCTTCGGAAGACGGGGTTTCTTTTGTAAAAGGTCCCTCCGATTACATTCCCTCTCCCCTTGAAAAAAAAAACCTCCTTTGTCATATATTTCACTGTTATAAAATACACTGAGATTACCATGCTCAGCCTGTCTGCTCACTATATCTATCCACAGTGACTGTGTCCAGTGATGGCCACAGTCCATAGCACACCTCCCTCTTCCTTCCTGTTTAAATAGACACTCTAGAGACATTGTCAGTGACACAGAGCAGAGACACACTGACGCTGGGAAAGTGCACGGCCATCTGTAATGCACACGAGTTCAGGCACACACACAGTGACGTGCACCTGTACATTTAGTCCAACTGTTTGTGAACGAGCATTTACACCTCATTTTGGAGGAGGCGGTGATAATAATAGCCACATGGTTGTCCAGTGTTTTATAGAGTTCAGCCTAATTCTGGGAATCAATACAGGCTGTCTTTCACTGAACCAGTTCAATCAGGTCCACTCTGAAATGTGAACTCCCAATCGCAGCAAAGCCTTGTTGCCAACTTCTTTCTTTTTTAATCAGCACATTCAGGCAGCCCTGATTGGACCCTAAGCCGTGGTAAAGCTTTGAAACTTGCTGATTGAGATTGGATTTGAAATGACTTCATAGTAATCTGGGCCTGTAGAGTGTATACTTGCTTATTAATGCATCCTGGACTAAAAATCTAATCAACCTGATTTTTCTCAAGGGGATGGATAAATTATCTGTCTTCTCCATCCTGAGATGAGGATAAAACATGTGAATTCCCTCATCTGTGATTCAACAAAGAAAACACACATTGCAAATGTATGACGTTGTAGTTGCCGTTCCTCTTTGTAAACTCCGAACTGTGGTGGGAATACATACATTCTGTGCAGTTTCTTAAAGCTTACCAGTGTGGGAGGATGACAACCAGCCATGAGGCTTCCCTCCGCTATTACTGAAACTGGATTAGTTTGTAATTCGTCACATGACTCAGCTCATTATTGCTGGAGCTTGCAGCTGTATAATGTTACACAGCGAGGGACATACTGTTGAGCTCCTGCAGCTCCTTTAGGCTTTGGTCCAGGATCACAAACGTTTAGTAAAACTATGCTGTGACCCCTTGATGATGGTTGATTGCTGCGCTGTAATAATCACTGTTTCCCTGTGGCTGTCAGCTGAAGACAAACTGTTGTCAGTTTTTGACCGACAGTTGTGTTGACTCCATTTTGTGTGGACTGCGAGGTCAAACACAGGGCAGGGATGCACAGTTAGGAGATGTGAGTGAAGGGTTAGAGTCGTGTTTAAATTTTAAAGACATTCGATATGCACAACTCAGAGGAGGGGAAGCAGGCGGCAAAAGGGGTTTCGGGGGAGGGGAGGGGTGCAGCACAGATAGATGGCTCTTTTTAATGGAGATGAGCAGACAGAAATGGGGCTGAGCAGCCCTCACGCAGGAGCTCTCACCCCTCCGCCTTGACTCAAGCAGGGAATACCCTCTCTGAATGTTGTCAGTCAAAACACAGGACATTTTCATTGCTCTGTTTCTTGTTTTAAAAGCTTATTTGACTTGTTTTGATTGGTGGTGTTCCCATTATTCCAGCCCGCCAGTAAAAAATGGCTCATTGGAAACAGGAAACTCTCTGCGATTATCATGGATTTAATGTGCAGATTCTCAGCCCCTTGTGTATTTTAACGTGTCCCAGTTGGTCATGGAATAACCAACAACCCGCTTCATGAGAGAGTTTGCTGCCTTTTTTTTTTTTAATGGCTTCCGCACCCGCAGACGGTGTTAATGCCAATTAGCACATGCTAAACGCCAATGCTGCATCAGGTTTTGAAAGGCAGCGAGACCAGGCCTGGATCCTGTCTCGTAACACCTGCTAATGAGCCAATCAGTTGAGGAGGCAGCAGGGTTAACGGGGCAGTCATCCTCTCAATGAACCAATCCCAAGCTGTTCCTCCAAAAAGAAATTCCTTCTTTTCTCCCACATACGCTGGGCTTTGCATTTGTCAAGTGGAAGAATGGGAAGAGGGACTCAGACAACACACAAAAACAAAATAAGCTTTTCCCAAGCCTCATTAGAATGTAATTGGTATCCTAGACAAGACGCAGTGCCATGGATTGTTGAAGGGAGGATTTGTCAGCTGTGTGGCTTGTTAGCACATTATTATCCATGTATAACTATTTCTCAGGCTTTACACAAAAAGCAGAGGAAGGAAAAAATGAAATCCTGAGAAAGAGTCAGAGAACGAATCTTGAATGAATAACAAGATCATGGCTGAACCTGAGACTTCTTCTTCTTTAGGTAAAAAGCCTGCCAGGTTTATGTGGATGGATAGAGTAAGAATACTGCTCTCATCTCTTTAATGTGGGTGAGTATTGAAGGATAGGAGACTGCTCTTTGTTGTACAGAGGTCACAGCTCTCTTCTGCAGCATTTGCTTTTCCTCTCCAGTTGCTTGTTTAAAGGTTATCCTCTTTTTGCAGCCGCTCGGTGCAGCTTCCCCACAATGATGTACCTGTACCCAGTTGTTCATGGGCAAAATCCCTATATCACATTCATTGACGACTTAAAGATTTAAAGGAAGCTAACATCTGCAGCAACGTTTGAAAGGAGTCCCAGAGAAATGCACTGTTTACGCCTGTTTGAGCAATGTTTGCTGAACAATGCACAGCCCAGCTGTTTTAGGAAATGACTGAGCGTTTTTAAAAAATGAAACTATAAATATGTGACCCATTTTTAAAGATCTACATCTTCAGTAGAAACCATTGGGTTTGGGGCTGGAGCCCACAGGCAGGGTAGGGAAGTGTTGAGAGATTAATTAACACATTGTTGGGGTTTGTTGACAACAAAAAATATATAAGATAAATCCAAACATATCCCTAAAATACGAATATATAATTAATTACAAGAGACAAACTATATATTCTTTCCTATGTTCACGTAGCAGTTAAAGATAAAGAAAAAATAGTAACTTGACGCTCCCTCTGCGTGTGTCTCTCTCAATGCACTGCACTGCATGAAGTAAATTAAGCACATTGTAAATTATAATTTATAATAGGTCGTGCATAATGTTGGTTTTATCCCTCCAAGCCAGACATGATCTACTGAGCTCTTCTTACAAAACCTTTTAGATTTTGTCTGGCTACCCCAAAATACTTCATGAGTCCCGGGAGACATATAGATATAGAGGAGTGGTAAAGGTAATAAAGGTAAATATAGATCAAACACGTGGTTTTGTGGCCTCCTTATACATTATACTTCTTATATGTACTGACTAAGTTAGAAACTGTGTCATCACTGAATCTCTCAGCCTCACATCAATGGCATAATGGTCTAATGTTCAATAAATGACTCATATTCCTGTTACTGCATTGCCTCTCGATCAGAATCTCCACATTCCTGGAGTCTAATACATCATGCATGCACATAAGATCTGGCCTCATGAGGTATTAAACCTGCTGCTAGGTGATATATTTGGTTTTGATCTCAATCCCCAGAAATGTGTCTTTACTCTGTGGAAAATGTTTGCACAATGAAAAACTACTAGACATGTTCTCCAAATCTCACCACAGCATCTTGATGTAATTGATAATGACTTTCTCTGGAAAGAACACCAAGGTGTAAAGGAGGAATATAGTCAGTCTTGGCTGAATGCCTTATGTTAAGTTGGACTCTGTGACAAATATACAGTGGTTACAGAAAGTATTCAGACCCCTTCACGTGTTGTCTGCTTTGTGCCGTAGAGTCAGTTTTAAATGGATAGATTTTCCCTTCAACCATAAAGACAAAGTGAAAATGGTCAAATAAAGTGTGAGTTTCAGGCTCACCTATCTGTTCCTGTGTGTGTGAGTGTGATGGCTGAGTCTGGACATCAGCCTGGGCCTGCTGCTGCTGCTGCTGCTGCTGCTGCTCCTGCAGACTCTGACTGTCCACCGAGATGCCGCTGTCACTGTGCAGCTTCTCTCCCTCCGGCGTCACCATCTGGTTGTTTGTAGCCGCGCGGTTATTAGCTGCCTGCTTGTTCTGCTTGCAGCTGTTCCACCTGTGGAGAGGTGGCATGTGATCCGATCAGATTTTTCCATAATTTGAGTTCAACAGTTACTCACCATAAAACAATAACAGTTAAGCGATAACTTTATTTTGAATGTAGTAAGATAATCAGAGGTGGCTTTACTTGAAATATCAGAAGGAAAACACATAGTAACTTATGCTTTTTCTTACCCTTTCCTGAGCCTAAACCAAAAGCAATTGTTAGCATGTCCAACCAGCATTAACCAAATGTTACTTCGAACAGAGCATAGCATCGGATAACTACATACGTTTGTTGGGTTATGGTCAAAAATGCTACATTCACAACTATCATCTAGACAGTGCTGTGTTTGTGAATGATAATTATCTTAGTCAGCTTAGCTCAGCTGAGGTGGTGGAGAGCTCAGAGTTAACTCTAACGCTCTGTCCTGCTTTTTCTTAGCTGCTTTGCGTTTCCTAGCTTCTTTAAATCAGACATGTTCAGTGGGCTTATGGTGCTAGGTTTGTTGTTCTGTCGTGGATGTGTAGCAGTGTCTGAATCAGATACAGACTGAGACTGATCGGCCGGACCCCAGCCAATCGATCTGTGCATCTCAATGGAAAATGAAATAATAAAGCTAGACAGCCAAACATAGTTATAGTAGAAATGATGTCATCTGATCATCATGCTGTCTTTTTACCTGAGAAATGTAGCTTTACTCTCATAGCACAATATAATGTTTTTAGCCATCAAGAGCTAAAGGATTACTATTCTAAGATTTGTGAGCTGTAAACATTATGAACTACAAATGTGCCATGACAATTATTTTAACCTGAGAATAGAATAAACTGTAACAAGATGCTCAGAAAAGGTCAGAAAAGCATGGGAAAGATTGACATTTTTCTATTGTTGCTTTTCTTCAGAAGAAGAACCAATACGTGACTCAGTGATTAAAATATTCATGAGGTCCTGAGTGGTACAGTACAGTTAACACCTCTAAGTGTTTACTTACAAAATATTGGGAGTTGAAGAAATGCACATAATTTGCAGTCTGTTTATATGCAGTCTGAGGATAAGTGCATGAGGAGTATTAGCCAGATGTGTGCGTCTGTAGGCTGATAAATCTGGCACTCAAATTTCCCCTGGTCGGCACTTTTCAAACAATCAATGCCTTTAATGAGCTTGTTTACTTGCTTCAAATGTGTTTCAGCCAGGGCCTGTATCTATCTGTCTGAGTGCTTGCATGCACTGTTGCATGTCCTCGCTAATGTGTGTGTGACCTTTATAATGCATTAAGTGTTATGCCTTTTTTTTTTTTTTTTTTTTTTTTTAGAAAAAAGCTGATTGTGATGTATTTGAGTGGTCCTCTAAAAACTGGGTCACAATCTCTTTGACCACGGCAGGCCTGAATATTTCACCAACCACCTTCCTGCCATTTTGTAGCCTGGAGCAACATCTGTTACTCTAACCCTAACCCAACCAGACCACCATAACTATCACTGTTCACCCCCTCTGTCCTAGATTTCATTGTGGCTGGTGTGTAAAACCCAATTGAGCTAATGTCTTAAGCCGCAGAGCTTTTCATCCCTTTCTTTTCCTCCAACTGACCTCTTAAAGACAATATAAGCCACCAGGCCCACCACCACAGCAGCCAGGATGGAGCAGTAGATAGGGATGAGGTTTTCATTGAGGCCGTGGCCGAGAAAGCGAGGAGAACCGGCGCTTGATGTGGTCGTCTCTCCACCTGGAAAAGGGCTGTCGGAGCCGTCTGGGGGGATATAAGTGGTGAAGGGGGGTGGAGACGAACCCATGTCTGAGGTGGGAGTTAAATCTGTAGGTAGGTTAGGATCTGTGTGGAAGAAAACGAGAAAAGAGGGTTAATGAGACAAGAAACACACCTAGCCACAAAACTTATACTCCACAACCTGGTTGGTGTTTCCACACATTAGCTTGCCAGCATTTGCTAATTGGCACTCAAACCCACAAATGGGAACCTCATGGTCATGTGAGAGAGAAAGTCAGGGGATCGCCAAAATCATTAGGATCCACCCAATGATGGGTGAGATATTGAGCCACCCCACTGGCCTGGCTAAGAAGAAATCCTGCCATGACCAGACATTTTCACATCTTCTCAAAGAGCTTGTTTGCACCAGGTCCCCAACCAGATGTCTGATGCACTACACACATGCAGCAGCTGTTTCTGATAGACAGATGGGTTCTGGCTGAAAGTAAAAAGCAAAGGAATGTTCTTCAATGATGGGAGCAAATATCTGTCATCCACCAGCCCACCCCACACCATGCATGGGCCCTGGTCAAATGGTCTCCTCTCACCACATCCCCATCTGTTTGATTTCTACCCAGTTCATGACATTAAGGTCATATTGGATTGCGGAGAACACAGTCTGGGGCTTTAGGGAGGTCATGATGTTGAATGTAGTCTTTACTGAGGGCAGAGAAGCAGGAAAGCTCTGTGCTACTGGACGGGTCTGGTTTCTATCATAGCTAAGCCTGGAAAGAGTCATTTTCATAATTTGTCCTATTTCCTCTTTCTTTGTGAGCTCCATTAATGATTCAGTATAATTTCCCACTTTGCAGCAGTGCCATGCCCACTCCGATGGGCATGACTTGTCCTGAAAACACAGTTTATCCATCTAATCTCTCCTACAGTCCTGTCATAATATGCTTTTGCTGTTTTGAGAAGCACTGGACGTAGCACTGCACTGATTCTGTCAGATGGTAAAAAGGTTCACAGAGTAGTCTGTAGATCATTCCCTCCCTCAGGGCACGGTACAGCAAGGCAAGGAGAGGGCCTGTCCAGCCACAACCAAACCTCCTCTGAGCTCAGCAGCCTGGTGGGGATGAAGACTGTGCAGCCCAGTTCAGATCTGAGCCTGTAATTCCCAGCAGAACCTCAGGCTGCTCCTCATTAGCTTCATACTGGCACTCACAGGATTAACCCTGTGGAGAATCCTGAGGCTTCCTTCAAGGCCAAAGACTGGGACATTCCATCCCAAACACTTTAGGGGTTGTTCTACTTTACAATTGTTCTTTTTTTTTTTTATAAGGGTGTAACTCCAAAAGTATGATGGAATAACCCAGTACAGTGATTACCAATTTCTAACTGGTTGTCACGAATCGTTGACTGCAGTTTAATAAATCAACATAAAGCTACTGTCTCATGGACCCACAACCCACAGGGACGGACTTTGGGGTTAGGGTGCAACCAGGTGGGATTTGACTAATTATTGAACAGCTCAGATGACTGATTTCAAATCTGTGGTTTACCTAAATAATACAAAAAAGTTATTATTATTCCATTTAAATGCTATCACCCCTATAGCGCAACATTAACAGGCGAGCCCATTATCAAAAACATGTACAGAATTAGTGTCTAATCATCATTTATCTGACCACCTACAATTCTCCTCATCTTTTAAATGAAGTTTGGGGAAGGAAATTTGATTAAGTGATTGGTGTGACTACTGATGCGGTCAGATGAGAGTAAAAAGACATTCAGTGGACCATCACGTCCAGAGGCTGCCTACACACATATTCTCTTTTCACTGACATGGCAGATAGTCAAGTTTCTCCACATTGATTTGTTGCATAATTTACACACGGTTACTCCCTTTAATAGCCCTATGGGACCTTGATGCGCAACTTATGTGGACGTATTTGAAAAACTTCTGTTGGTCATTAGGACTCCACGTTGGTCAGCCTGTCTGTGTGGTGATGACGGGGCATTCCTGCCTCCCGCGGGGGAGATAGGTTTACTGAAATGGTAGAAAATATCCTTGGTGCACAGAATAACTCCAGCACATGTGCATGCCATACTTAGAAACACAGAAATAATGCAGCGGCCTATTTAAAGCCGTGCTATTGATTGGGACCTGTCTAAAAGGAGGGAGTATTCAGAGGGGTGGAACATGGGTGTCTGTATTACATGCATTTCTTGACCTTCCCTGGGACGTAGTCAGGTTTCCTCAGCTACGCCATACATCATCCTGCTAATGCAGGGCTGGCTAATGGTATTAGCTATGCAACATGAGCTTGCAAATAGAATAAATTGTGAATGGAAAGTGTGAAAGTGAGTGAAAGTGTACAGACGGACGGGCCTTATATACAGTTTGTCAAAGAATCCTTGCAGCCTTGCCTTTATCACATTGGGCTATCAGTCATTCTACACCACCATGAGTGCCTTTCTTTGGTGCAATGACTGTTCTCTCCATGCAGATGGATAAATGGATCAGTCACACCTCAGGACCCACTGTAAATTGTGTCTCTCATTCTGAGCCATGATGACGGCTCTCCTGGGACTCTATTTTACATAACACTCACTCAACACAGAGAGCGGCAGGAGCTAATGTACAGTGCGCTACATCTTTATTGTTAACTCCCCCTCCTTTTTCTCTATTTCCCTGGGCTGATGCAAAAAACACGGCTGGCTGTAGACAAAAGGATAAACGTGGGGCTCCAAAGGCCACATACCTCAGCTGGAGCAGAATGGGAGCTCATAGGCGGCGCTGGAGCTTTAACAATTTAATTTTGGCTTCAGTGAGTTTAAAACACTCATGAAACAAAATAAAACTAGCCTGGGATTTTATGAGTGTGGGGCTGTGTGTGCGGGGAGATGTGTTTATTAGCAGGGTGTGGACCGTGGGGGGGGCAGAAAAAAAGGTTTAATTTTTATGAGCCATTGAGGTCTTTATGGTGAAGTTAACCCCAGGGTCCTGTGCGGAGGTTGATGTCTTGGCTGCTGCCAGTTCAGGGTGGAGATGAGCAACTATCAGGCTCAGCACATGTACAATGAGCTCTTTATCAGCCGCCAAACACTCTGCCTCTGTCTCAGCTCGGCCTCTATCTCAATCTTCCTCAGTGTTTGTCGCCTGACGTGCACACATCCATCACACACACACACACATACTACAAATTATTCAAGTGAGTGCTCTGTCTTCTGTTAGGGAGGGTTAATAGAGGAGAGTGGAGGCAGACAGAGAGGCAGAGTGTTAGGAGAGAGCAAGGAGGGGGTGCAGATGAACAGAGGAGCCGCTGTAAAGTGCTCTGATTAGCAGGAGTAATTATACTGCAGCGGTGGAGGCTCTGAATGCACACTGGCCACCTTCCACCGCTCCGGTAGCCCAACCACTCGAGGGCCACTGTGGGAAGAGATAGAGAGAAGAGGGGGAGGAGAGGAAGTGATGATCGGGATAATAAAAAAAAAAGAAGCCTTTATCTGTTTTTTTAATCTTTCCCTCTCTTGTTCTCAGGGACAAACACTCAAACAGACACTCGACACTTCAGGGTTAATGCAAATCTACTCAACTGAAGATTGAACAGCACCTTTTGGAAAATCTCTGCTGAGGCCAAAATGGACAGAGACCTTCAATAAAAGATGCAGTGAATGTTTTCAATTTCAGATCAAAGAGGTTCACACATGTGCCGTGGCTGGCGTTTTAATGAAAAATGTAGAAGTTAAAACGCACTTGGCAGGGGGATGAGCGTACATGTGCCATGTTTTCCTGATATCTGCTGCATTGATTTCGGATGTTCATTAAAAAAAAAAAAAAAAAAAAAGAAGTGTTTGTGTGTCTGAAGCAGGAAAGGACTGAGCTTGTGAGGGATTGTGTGTGTGTGTGCGAGTGTGTCCTGTAGTTGAGCGTGGGTGCTCATAGAGGTCACTCAGCGAAACCTGAGCACAAGCAGAAGAAATCCCAGGACTCATATCGACCCCTCGGCATAGAATACCAGCACAGCACATATGCTGCAGCTCTCTCTCTCTGTCTTTTTATCTCTATTTCTTCCTCTCTCTTTTTCTGTCTCTGTCATTGTATCATGTAATTGACACTTGGTGACAGCTGGATATGAACTGGGGATTTGGGGATTTGAAAATACCTCAATCATATCTTCTTCCCACATTCAGAAGAGAGAGAATGACAGCAGGGTAGGAGTTTAAAAAAAATGCACTTTCCTCACATCAAAATGCACAAAGTGGATGAGAAGACCAGTGAAGCAGCTTCCTGTTTGCTACAGAAGACAAATCTGTATGTAGACCATCATCATCATCACCATCGACGCCATCACCACCACATTTGACTGCAGCTATTACCCACAATCCCACTGGTGCTATATGACAGGGCTCTTCTTTCAAACGGGCGTCCCACAAGGTCACTTATCGTGCCATCTCCAGTCGCCACTGTCCCTGCTGCTAACAGTACCAGTGCTCAGGACAGGGCAGGTCAAAGGTGAGCCCAGCAGCATGGGTGGGCGCGAGATGGGCAGCAAAAGGCTGCATTGTGCCCTACTTTACATCAGATTTTTCTAGAACACATATTGCGGGTCTCCAGGGGGCTATAAGGGGCAGTTTGCTTTGATGGCTGTCAGTCCTGTCACATTTGCCGTAAGGGTTCTCTCAGAGTAAACACGCCTTCCTCCGTGCTTGCTGAGAAACAGCACAAGTCTTGACTGGACCACATACTGTTCAGTATAACTCTTGTTTAGATATGAGTGGAATCTGGGGCCTGGTAAAGGCAGAATTGGCACAAAGCGGGGAAGAAAATCATTCCTACCTTCTCACCACATGAAACTTCTGCACACTGAAATCTTCTACCAGGCTCCCCTTACAACTTCAAGCTTGTCTTATGTTCAGGAAACTGCAAGGATGACGGTTTCTCATCGTATCAACAAGAACTTGGAGTATCAGAGCACAGATGTGGACATTAGAGGGAAGTTTCATCTGTTTCATCTTTCACTGCCTTTACCATTTGAGAATCGACAGCCACTCTATCAACTTTAAAAAAGAATATTCAACAGGTATAATAATAATCCTGTTCACCATCTTGGTTTCAGAGTCAAATTTTAATCAAAAAATAAATATGCCAAATTTTGATATTTTGATAGTGTGAGATGAAAATTTGGATTTTCTCTTCTGATAGTAGTCAAAAGATTTCATTCCACTTAGTAAAAGTCAAACACACATTTAGAGGTAAAGTCATGTCACCAGGGTCAGGGGGATTCATCCTCTGGGGATCACAAATGACTGAGCATAGTTTCACTGAAATTCATCTAAGAGTTTTCAGTCTAGATGCAGAAAAAGTTGCAGAAACTTTATCTCTGTTGTTGGTGGGGAAAAAAACATCACCTTTGCACTCTTTGTGCCATGATATGATCTCACTGTTGTAAATCAATCTGGCAGATTTCTTGTTAAATTTGACCCAATGAGCCTCAATTTAAAATGTAGCAGAGATAAGCAGAGGTCACATTTTGAATGATCTTGGTTGTGGCAGCTTTGATGATGATGTTTGGTACTTGTGGGAGGAAAGGTGTTGAGTCATCATCTGTGTTATTAGTCCTCCTTCCGCACATCTACTTTTCCTGCTCATATCTTACCTCAGTTCATTCCTCCACTGCCTGTCAGTGCAATAACAGTCTATTAAAAGAGAAACTCACAGCCACCTTGTGTAGCTGGCACATCCACTGTATTGCAACATGGGGTGTTGACAGAAGTTTGAGGTTCATTAACTCAGAACCAAACTCTCTCTGATGCCATGAAAAGAATCTGAAATCTCAACCAAAACAGTCCTACAAAGACAAATATTGCAGCTCAAGCCTAAATCCCAACATTCATATTAAACACTGTCATTAAAATATTCATTTAGAAGTGATAATGCACAGAGGAGATCAATAAAAGGCCCCACATTAGCAAATGCTCCAGCTACTGAGAGATTTCTTAAAAGCATTTGAACATTCCACAACTGAAGTGCCTGTGGTCAGAGATGGAGGAAGAAGAGCATTTTTTTCCCAGGAACAAACCAGAACCACAAACTTCTCCCGAAATCAGGATCCAGTGTTGGGAAAGGCTTCCTTCTGTTGTGTGTACTAAAGATGTTGAGCCTTACAGTCCTCACTTTGATTACGCTGAGATTGTCTTGAGGATAGATGGCGGATATTTAGAAAGGAAACTAAGAGCATTAACACCTGAGACATTATACCTCCCAGATTTGAGCCCTGTAACCCCATGATGAAGACGATTTCATGCCTCATCCGACGCGGGACAATTTACAACTTCCTCAGTTGGAAGCTACTTTTCCTCTTACAGACAAATAGCTCGACTTTGCTCCTCTTTCCTTTTGCTTCGTGGGAGACCTGATTCGTCTTTGTCTCTGTGTTGACACTGTAGTAGTCTTTGACCTTTTAATGCTAAAGCCTTCAACTTGCTGGCATTTGAAAATCTAACCAGGGCCGACCTCTGACCTCGCCTCTTCCTGCACGCGTGTGAAAGTCACCCGTGGTATCTGGTTCAAATATATGATGCCTCCAACTCCAGCGCTGATATTACTAGCAGTCGGTCGCATGTTGTGGTCTGGGACTACTTGTTCTCTTGTAAGGGACTGCTTTCAGGTTTAAGGTTTTTGGTGTGGTCCTAACAAACTCAAGTGTGTTTACCTGTGACTCTGTGGTGTGATTCTGACATTTGAACTGTGACTTTTCAAGACAGCTTGAAAAGGAGAACTCTCATTTCCGCACAAATGTTTAAAACTGTAGTTTGGTGCCAGCTTGTTGCATTTTTCTCTTCGTTCAGTTTATTTTCACACAGGAAAAAAAAAAATCCAATTCAACTGATCTAAACAAGCTACTACAGTTTTAAAACATCTGGTGGTTTATTTGTGGGGTAAATGCAAAAAAAGGGAACAAGGTAAACAGATGTAGTTTAAATATAAGTTAATTGCATCTTTCACTAGAAATTATCATCATCACAACATTTACATTAGAAACTTAGTTTTAACTGTCACTTAACAGATTAGCTCTATTTGCAGTGTTGACTAATAGTGATAATGAAATTTGCTTGTAAGCTGTGATGAGTAGAGAAAATGAATATACACATAATTTCTAGTATGATGCAGCACAACTTGCTATGATAAACTTTGTTTTAATTAAGGCTGCAACTATTTTTCTCAATTATTTGATTCATTGCTGGAGATAGAAACAATCACAATTTTCTAAAGCCCAGTTTGACATCTTGAAATTATTTGTCCATCCAATTATCTGAAACCCAAAATTTATCTAGTTTATTATAACACTAGATAACAAAAAGCAGAGGGAATCTTTGGTGTTTTTGCCTGCAAAAACACTGCAATGATTTGTGGTCAGTTATTGACTAATTATTTCAGCTATAGTTAAAGTTTTCCCACGTGATTGAGTCAACCCATGAACCAAACCAAACCCGCCCAATGAGCTAGTTACCTGTCAGTCATATAACTTTACATCTCTTGGTTTGGTTTATGAACCAAATCTTTCTTCTCTTTAGTTTGGACCTGACCTCCGGGTGCAAAAGTGACCTGAGCGTGGCGATGACTTACCGTGACAGACAGAGTCTTGGGTCGGCGTGCAGGCAGACAGCTGCGTCTCCGTTTCGTCATCGCAGATGGCGCAGGGCAGGCAGGGTTCAAGGGAGCTTTCCCGGTCAGAGAAGGTATCGTCCACACACACCTCACACACCGTGTCGTGACTGTGGTCACAGTGAGCGTACACGCCCTGTCCTACAGGGCACAGTGTACAGGGCTCGCAGCGACCAGACATCGCGCTGAAGAAGAAGTTGTAGTTGCAGACGCAGACGGCGTCGTTGGAGTCTGTGCAGGGCGTCTCCAACCGCATCAGGCCAGTACATTGTGTGCATGGCCTGCACTGCTCTGTATGACTGTAGTTCTCTGAGAAGGTCTCACCTGCAGATGAGAGGACAGGTCAAAGAAGATGAGACAGAGAAGAAAGAAGGAGGAAATTAGAGAGGGTGCAAAAGAGGAAAAGAGGTTAGAAGATGGAGAGAGCAGGAAATATGAGGAGATAAACGGTGGGTAAACAATGAGTCTAATGACATTAATCATGTTTACTGCACATCCATTGGAAGGGAGGACACATTGATCCACTGGGATCTTTGTGATTTGTGCTGCAGGACAAGAAAGGTGCACTTGTTGTGGAGCGAGTCGAAAGCCTGTTGTGCTCATTACGATATCGATCTCAATGTGTTTGTGCCGTGCTGAGTAAACTGCTTTAATCTCAGCTGTGCACAGAGTGAAGCGCAGGTGCATTCACATGCTTTCAGTGATGCAAAGATGATTTTAAAGATTTTAGAGGATAAAGCGATGCCTTAGTTGCATCTAGATACTTTGTGATTCAGTTTGCCTAAATGTTTTTTCCAGTATATCAATATTCCTCCTGCTTGTCCAAACCTGTCTGAACACACACAGTACATAAACGTAAAAGTAAAGTATAACAAAAGTAGAATTGTGAATTCAAAGAAACTAGTCTCTGGCATGTTATTTTATTTTGTATATGTGGAAAAAGAAAGTCTTTCAGTGAAGGCTAGACAAAGAGGAGTTTTATCAAATCAAATATGTGCCTGACACCTGCAGCTTAACTGAAATAAAACAGATGTTCAGCTTGGTAACGCTGTCGCTCTGTTCTTAGACACTAGGCTTTGAGCTAAATGTGAAGCTAGAAAGCTAAAATATTCACATGCTGATGTTTAGCAGGGACATTTAAAATGTTCACCGCCTCAGTTTAGACTGTTAGCATTAGCGTTAACATTTAGCTAATTAGCTCAAAATGTTTTCTCATTAGTTTGGACATATACTGAAGTAATGGTGCTTGCTGAATCTCTTTGAGATCACCGGGGTTATTAAATTCACACTGTGGGGACCAAGGCTGCCGGCAATGTCAAGATCCATTCAGTCATTCATTCATTCTCTGCCTGCTCTGACATTTTCATGAACTGACTTGTTATTTCACATCCTACCGCACCCACCCGCCCTCAAGTGACCCCAGTGCTTCCCGCCTTTCCAGTCCAGTATATGAAGTTAAAGTCAAGGGGTCAGTTAGGTCCACCTGTACAATTTGTACATTTATACAATGTTTTATTAAAATGTATTTAATTTACTTTCGTGCGTTATTTTAATTTTAATGCAAAGTGGTGGACCACCTGACATTGTCATACCCACAGTGCTACTTTGTTATATATGGTTGTAGTTATTGTTTTTTTCAAAGATTTGCTAAACCTTCATAAGATGTAGTACCAAAAATTGACTGTCCCCTTTCTGTGCTGTAAAAAAAAAAAAATAGTGCCTTTTTAATAATCAATGCATGTGTCAAAACACACCCAATATATTGCACTCTGTTGCAATATATTGATTTTTTTTTTTTTTTTTCAAAAGAGATAGCAAACCTGAGCTGAGTTGTGGAGAAAAGTGCCGAGGAGAATGAGGTAAAAGCTGTGCTGACTAATTGACTGCTGCTTTTCAATTACCTCAAACACTTGAACACAGATTTGCTCTTCAGGAACATTTGCATAAGGAGAACTCAGGAGAGTTGATCGCTAAGGAAGTGACCTCAAATTAGTTTATTCCTACGCTGAGAGTTCCTGGGGGCCCAAAGTAATCTATTAATATTGCATGTTCATATAGAATTATTTTCAGAAATAATTGGATGCCTGCTGATTTATACACACTGTGAGAGAGGGAAGGGGGGGTGTAAGTGTGTGTCCTATGAGTGTGTTTCAGTAGATGAATGGGACGGATGAGTGGAGTGGAGTGGAGAGGCTGATCGGGCTGATGGGGGGGGTACTGAGGCAGCTTCACTGTTCTCCAAATCCAAATTTTACAGTTTTTTGTGGTGTGCTTAATATGACAGGTCACCTTGCACGGGCTGCTCTTCAGACAGAAAAGGCACCATGTGTCAGGATTTAATCCCTGCTGCACACAAGCTATGTTAGGGAGGTGGCAAAGTACAGTCAGAAGGTTTCTATTCATTCATCCGGCATGAAATTTCAAAACATGTGATTACGAGATGGGAGAACGTGCTAAAACAGCTTGGTAACACAAATCACCTGCTTCGTTTCACAACATTTCACAACAGCATGCAGCAAGTTAACGCTAGTTTAAATCTCCTCTGAGGTTAAATGCACATTGTCTTACAGTGAAAAATCATTGGGGCTGGGTGTAACTGTAAATATGTGGGACTTATCTGCACAACTCTTATCTACTTTTGCAGACATCTCAGTGTGTTTGTGTGTGTATTTTCCATGAGAAGTTCTTAGCGGGTGTCGTGTTGAGCAACAGTGTATTGTCAGTGTGAAAAGCCCTGCAGCAATGTCCCAGCACTTGCTTTTGCATTGTAAGCGGAACTGGCAAGTAAACACTGGCACAGATTGAAGCTCCTAACCACCTTGTAAACAGCAGCGCAGCTAAGAAGCAGACGATGAAGGCTGTTACATTATACAGGGCAGACTGAGCGGAGCAGACGGAGGTAATGATATGATCAGGACAGGTATAGACGAGTAGGCAGAGAGGCCGCGCAACAGGCTCCGCAGGGGTGACCACTCGATTTGCCTGGATGAATCTCGAAACTGTTTGACACGACGCAATCGGAAACAGCCTTCGCGGGTGGTCTGGTTCCCCAAACCCAAAGCATGTGATCAAAGTGTCGAGGAAGTGCGACCGGAAGAGGAATGGTCAGGGGAGAAATGCGGCAGTGGGGGACGTAAGTGAGTTTCCTCCACAGGTAAACACATATGCCATCAGATCCAGTGTTTTTTCTTTTCTCTTTCTTTCATCACCCCTTGCTCTTATTACTGTCTGGAGGCAGAAGTGATAGAGGACAGTGACACTGGCTGAACGATCCAGACAAACAACAGACCTCCGAGGTAAACGGTTATTTGAATTTGTGAGCTCGAGGCCTTTGTTTTCTTTGCAGTCAAGCTCTGCGCTCTCCTCCTCATTCATTTAAATTATCCCACAGCACACAGGCTTCCTTGCTACTTTCTACTCGCATGCATGAGCCCCTTTTGCAGACCCTGTGTGTAAACACGTCTAAATGTGACCATATGCACTGAGTCAGGATAAAAGTGTGCAGCTTGTGCACATGTATTTTTTGCCACTGCTTTCATCTAGGGAGGGGAGTACAATGCCATAAAGATGCAGGTAGAGAGTGTCTTCTTGAATAAAATATGATCTTCTTTCTAATTGTCCCCCTGTGAACAACAATCAGTGCAGCTCGGTGTTTAGAGTTTTCATGTACAACAGTAACATGTAGCTGTGTACGGGGGGAATGATGCACTTAAAGTGTGTCACTTCAGCCCCCCTTCAAAACACTGATGTGCTTCGGCCCCATTAGTGTCATCAATAATGTAGCTCTGGATGGCCTTGAAACTGCCCGATGATCTTCACAATCAGCACTTTAGGTGTAAGCTTTTAGCGAGGCCACTCCACGGCACGTCATGAGCAACATTTCACCATTTTGCCAATTTCCTCCCACCTGAAGCACTGACCCTTTACCGACTGTGGATAAGTGATCAACATTTGGAAAGCTGCGTGACAGCTTTTATTATCTTTTTAAACATGAAACATTTCTGTGTTTAATTATCTCTCCGCTTCATTGAACCATTTCGCTTCCCTCTAGATTTGAAACAGGTGTTTTTGGATATTACCAAAGCTATTATTAGGAGGGGAGCTGTAATTTTACAATCAACATTTACTCCTGTATCCTGTTCTACTCAACTATTGCTTTTCACCCAATTAGAGTTAAGACTGTCCTGTAAAAAACGATCTGTGCGAGCAGGTTATTACGACCCATAGTTACATTTTACTGTTGGGCGACCTCCGGTGGCCACGGTAATTATGACGTGAGTGAAGGAGGCCGTTACATGGCGTCGTTTATAGCGCGGCATGTTAGGATGAAGCTGGGGTGGATGGATGGGTCAGCAAAACACGGACATTCGTACAGCGGACCTCTGCCCATTTCCCATGTCAAATCGATTCCTTTAACCAGGATTTGCTGCACAATCTTAACCACATTTTTCTTGTTGTTTAGAATTGTTGCTACAACAATCGAGGTCTGCTGTAATTGATACACTACTATGGGTTATCACTGGGTTACTATCTAAGAGTAGGACAAGCAAACTTCCTGTACAACAACCACAGTAAACCTGCCAGAGGAGCAGCTCCATTTCCCCTTTCTTCATAACTCGTGATCCAAAATTGGAAGCGATTCTCGCTGCTCTGTTTCAGGCCTCAGCAGACGAGACTGTGATTCTACTTTCCTTCCTCCTTTAAATCCCCAGTGAGCCCCGTTCCAGTCGGCCAGCACGGCTCATCTTAAACACTGCACTGACTCGTGAGGCTCTGCCTTTTCTTCTCTCAGATCTTCAGACAGTTTGCAGGGCAAGTTTTTCTGAATGGTTCACTAAGTGAGGCAGGTCCGGTTGTCTTGTCTCCCATGACAGCAGAGAAAAGTGGAGGCGACTGATAAATATTTCAGCGCTGCTGACGCTGGCACTCATCCCAAACCAGGATTGAGAGGCTATGGAGCAGAGGGGAGGTGGAGAGGGAGGGGGGGCTACACTGACAGGAAGTGGGAAATCAAGGGGGGTAGTGGTAAATAAAGATTCACCCATATTTACCATGAAACAGGAAATGGATGTGTTGAATTTTACTCTTAAATTATTAATTTCTGCACTTTAGAAAATGTATTCCTTTTAGTTTTTCAGGAAAGGTCAATGCCTCAGCATATGACTTATATATGAAGTCTTTACAGTCACCAGATCTCAACACCTATAAGTGTTAGGGTTGAGGTTAGACAGCGCTGTCCACCACCATCATCAAAACCAAATGAGGGAAAACCCTTTAGAGAGAGATCAGAGACTTGTAGAATCAATACGAAGAAGCTCTGACACTGTTCTGGTGACACGTGGCTGTTCAACGCCTCACTAAGACATTTAATGTCGCTTAATTTGTCACTAGCCTGTAGTCGTTCACTGTTAGAGGCACAGTGGGTTTATCAATATGCTTTAATTAGCTGGATCAAATGGGTAAAGATGCATTGATGTGAGAGTATGCATGATGAATGAGCAGATCGTGCCCTTTGGTGCATGGCTTTCTAATACCATTTTATCCGCTAATACAGACGATGAGTCATAGCAACAGGGAGGAGGAGGAGGAGTAGGGAAGGTGGGGGTGGAGTGGGTGGGTGGGTGAAGGGAGGGGGGTGCAAGCTGAAGAAAGCGAGTACAGGATGGAGAAAAGAGGGGACAAAACAAGGGGTTCGCTGGTGTGGAGAAGTGGGGGATGAGGGGGTGAACAAAGCAAAAAAAAAAAAAAAAAACACTCAGAATCAGAGTTACATTGCTAAAGGGCCAGCCCACATTATAGGGAAATGGGCCTGTGGTTTACCATCTATGCATCGTCTGCCACCGTTTACTGCAGGAATATGAAAAGGAATATGACGTGCAAGACAAATTCCTCATGACGTCAAAGCAAAGATAAAGTCCAGACATTCTCTCAAGACTCCAGGCACTTCTACTCAACCAATTTCCTGCTCCAGTCGATCACATGCATTGTTTGACTATTAATTACTCACTCACTCTCCTCCTCCTGGTGTGCCTGGGTTTTTAACAACATTGTCCACTTTATGTCTCTGTTATTTTTGCACTGACACCCATTTTTGGCAATTTCACACCTCTACATTTTCTAAAATTGACTTTATATGACCGGTTTGTGTAAAATTAACTTGCAATACTCTTGTGTCTTCTTTTGTTATTCACCCATCACACTCTAAATGTGGAGAATTGTCTCCCTGCCCCTCAACCCATCGCTGCAGCTCAAGAGTTCCTCGAGGCGAAGAATAAAAACATCAGAGGGGTAAAATCAGCCCGACTTGAGACTCTTAATATCATAACACAACACTGATAAGCATCTGTTGTTCAAAAAAGTTCACAAGTTCAAGGATAATCAGGGAATTCAGCACGCATTCCTCAAGAATCTCATAATTTCCCACATAATAACATCCCATTGATATCGTTGTGTTCTGTTTTGCACAAGAGAACATCTTGGTGTTAAAAGACTTGTTTACAGGCACTATTTGCCTGTGTTTACATATGTTGTCAAGATGGATTAATGTAATCAATCACTGCACAACAGAGCGCACAGTCTGACTGCATGTTTGAAAAAGGCTAATTTTGGTTTTCTGCTCTGTGTCAGTCACCACAAAGTCTCAAAGTGACATTAGCATGTGCTTTTTAAGGGTACGAGAAGGTAGCGCTGTTAAGGCGCAGACCAGCAGCTGTGACACATTCGCCTCGTCGCAATTCCTCAGCTCCTCTCGAGCTATGTGGTGACGCTCATGACCTATACTTTGACGTTTCCTTTGCGCTCTGACAAAGTTACAGAGCAGCATCTTAAAGGGCAGAGCTGCAGGGACAGGATGCAGAAAGACCCCTGGATTGAGAAGAACACATTCGTTTGGAGCATTGGCTCTTCCTCCACTTCTTCTTCTTCTTATTCTACTTCTTCTTCTTCTACTTCTTCCTCTCTGGGATGTTGCAGTGTTGGCATCTCTCCCAGCTCTGCTCTGTAGAGTGAACACTAATGGTTCACAGCCTGAGCAGAGCTGCAAGCGAACACATTTGGACCCACTTACAAGCATCAAACATATGAATTCCTGCCTTATTTCTCAGGACTCTCAATAAAAAAGGAAAACAGACACTTGATACAAATGACCAAATTGGACAATTGCTATTTGTTTTGGCTTTGATTCTCTTTTTGTTTGGAGTTCAGAGCTCGAGCTGCCGTTAAAAGAAGAAAGCTAAGAAAGTGAGCGTGAATGAATAAATATAGATGATGTAAGTACATTAATCAGGTGTCTGTGTGTGTAATGGTGGCGAAGACAGCGAAGCAACAGTTCACATGTGTATGAATTTCGATTTTGATTGTTTCCAGATTGAATTTAATCCTGCTGCGTTTGACACATTTCAGGAAGTGAAGTCTCCGCAAAGTCAAGGTTTAGCATTTTGGTGCGAGCAGCTAATTCAATCGATTCAAGGGTCAGTTCACCCAAGTCAATGAAATAAAAAACATATTTTGACCCGACTTCGAGCAGATTTCAGGAACCAATTTATAGCAGATATTAAAATTGGTGAAAGTGAGGTCTATGTTTGTGTAAAGATGCTGCTGTTGAATATTTGATGTTATTTGCTATGAAGGGCACAGATGTGGGTGGGAGCACAAACTTCAGATATCTGACAACCTCCATAACTTATAACTAGTGCATATGAAAATGACACGTTCTAATATAGCATCTTTTTAAAATCAGATTTTTCCCCATGAAAGTAAGAAATTGAGGAGAAATCATTTTACATTTTTCTAAAGTAAAGCTTGTTCACTATAATGATAATATATCTATTTTTAACATTTAGGAAAATTGAGATGAGCTGAAATTACTTTTTTCTCTGAACAGATTTGCATTGTGAATATCTGAGTTATTGATCACTTATTAATAAGTAATAAACTCATTTCACTTAATTATAGAGATTAGAGATATGAGATTAGTTATAAATTAATAAAAACTATTTATGAGGTGTGGGACTTCTGCTTTGGCTGATGTCTTTGCTATCTTTCTTTTTTGTATATAATCACTTTCTAATAAGCCATCAAGACAGCAGTCATGAATAATAAAAAGACATTAATAAAGGATTAGCACAATGTTCTTTCAGGTCTGTAGCTGTGAATGTTAAAATATTTAATTTGTGGATTTTGGTCCAGACTCTTCACAGGCATCTTTTAGGGGCTGTGGCTAATAACTGATCTATAACACAGGAATAAATTATGTATTTGAAATTTACAGTAGTGACAGTTTAACTGTTTTGAACTGAATGAACTGATTCATGTTTGATCAGTTCATTCACTTATGCATTTACCAATAAGATGCAGAATAAGAGCTCTACTCACTGTCCAGACACTGGGCGCAGACGGTCTGAGTAGCACCACATTTCTTCACCACCCCCTCTCCAGGTGGACACTCCTTGCAGCACTCTCCATCGTTGGTGTACTGGCCAGAGTCACAGGGCAGCAGCACTGCCTGCTCCGTCTTAGACGCCACCACTAACGCCACCTAGCACATGGGGACGGCAGTTACAGTAACTACATTAGAGCAGCAGACTCACAGGGAGTGAACACAAACTCTCACACATATACAAACACACGCCCGCTGTGACCTAAACATATACACAGCAAAACAAATTGAAGGAAATTACTGCCAGGTGTCAAACCTGTTCCTTAAATCCAACCGCTATCAGGATTGATCATAAATCATGTTGTCTCCACCTATATTAGACACACTTTGAACAGGGCAATCTGCCATAATAGCTCCCCTGGAGGCACATCAGTCCTAATAGTAAACCTTTAACATGCTCAAGCCATGGCAGTAACCATAAAATCATGTGTGCAAGACATTACCCACATGCCCGTCCTAATTACTGTCTAAAGGTGAAAGTAACTGTGAACGTCAACCTCTGCTTCCGATCACCACTGGCACATCCACACACGTACCCTTTACACTTGTGAGGACTTGTGATCGTTAGAATAATGGACTCCCCAGCACAAATATCCTGACTCTGAATGTGACCCCCATCCCTAAATCTAACGCTTGCGTTGTCCTAAAGAAGTGAGGACCGGCCAATATTGTCCCCACTTTGCCCTCAAGTGTCAAAACTCAAATTGGCCCTCACAAAGATAGAGGCAGACGTTTCTATCACTGCATCAAGGTGATATAACAATATAATGCTGCATCTTGTTGGTACTTGTTTTTTTGTGCTCAAATGGACTTTCCAAAATGTGAACTGATTTTACTTCCTCAGGGATGAAAAGAGGTATTCGTAGACAAAGCCAACCCTCACTCTCAGTGGATTCACAGCTGAGGCAATGAAGTTGGGTTTGCATCAGATCATAAGACTCTTTTCTGTCCTGCTGTCTCGGTTAATTTAACCTTAAATACCTGCAGCACAACCCTGCAACACATTTGCTGTATCCTTCTTTCTTCCTGATACATAGTATTTCCATGTGTGATATATAATCCTGTCTAATCTGTCTAATCTATTCCAGTTATCACCCTCGCTCTGTCTCCATGCAGCTTCACTGGCAAAAGAACTGAGGCTTGTTTCACTGGTGTGTGTATACAACAATGTTAAATAAAAGGAATTCATATCCAGACATTTTAGGACAAAGAAAACCATTACACTGAATCACTTTCATGTCCTGTGGCTTTTATTATGTAACGAGCAAAAACTCATTTCCACTTAATTCACATTTGCTGAGACATCAATTCAGTCTTTTCTGTCATTCTCTCTCTTTCTCATCCTTCCCTCCTCTCCCTCCCCTCCATGCCGTCCTTGCTTTCATTCAGAGACAGATGCACTGAGCAGCCACCATCTCTCTCTCTCATTCTCTCATTCTCCCTCCTCTTGCTCAATATTTCCCCCTCTCTGTCACTCCTCTTTTTGCTCTCGGGGTGCATATCTCTTTCCCCGTCCATTTCTCCAGACTTTACAACCTGTTATCTCAGCATTGTTTGCACAAACCTCAGGTTTTACACGAGTTTATTTTCGGGCCGACAGTCACATTTCCTTGCCTGCAAAAATGACTTTTGGATGCAGCCCAAAACCTCAAAAGAGTTCTCTCTGGTATGTACAGAGGAGAGATTCATGTCCCTGACTGCTGCACCAGCCCCCTTTCCTGTGACACTTCCCTGGAGTATCACTCAGCTCAAGCATAGATTAATGGCAAATTCAGCGGGAAATTTGTTCAGCAGCAGCAGGAATATGCACACAGGAGAAAAAAAAAAAAAAAAAAGACAACACCGTACGGTGACCCAGCTGTGATATGGTCGGTTTGTACTCTCCCCAATTTCATGGTCAATCTGAGAGTTTATTTCTAAATTTAATTCTACCAAAGTGCTCCCGACCGTCGCCACCCTTTAAACCAGCTGTCATAACAGAGTGTCCCCTCGCAAACAGGGCTGTTCACATGATGACTGAGCTGCACAGCCCAATTAGACCAGCTGCTGTGAACATACCAGAGGCCGGGAGGATGTGCCCCTGCAGCTCTGCGCCTTATCACCGCCCTCCTCCATAATCAACTTTTTCACATTATCACGGGAGCCTCCGTGGTTTCATGTCCCAACCAGCAACAACAATTTACAGCTCATGTCGAATAAGAATTTAATGAATCCATTTATTTTTCCATAAGCTGCTGCATCTTTATCTCTTTGTATTTTAAGACCTTATTATCCCCAAAATTAAGCTAAAATGGAAATAAATTACTTCTTATCATTAAAACTATTAAAGCAGGGCCGAGACGTCTGTCAGCTACTGGATGTGTGAATGCAGCCCAATGGGAAGAAGAAATCTCAATTTTCAATAAAGCTCACAGCCTCACAGCAAAGTCTAACTTTCCCTCCCTGGATGAAAACCAAGAGGGAGGGATGTGTGTGTGTGTGTGTGTGTGTGTGTGTGTGTGTGTGTGTGTGTGTGTGTGTGTGTGTGTGTGTGTGCAGAACTGGGGGGGGGACATAATATAACCTGGGCATAATATCACATGTTGTTTAGCAACATGCAGCACCTGCATGTGCACAAGATTAAAAAAAAAAAAAAAAAAAAAGGTCAGTTAATAGAGCATTATAGAGGAAACACCACAGCAACAATACACCACGTATTTAACCGCCTATAATATATATCACAGCCATCAGACAGAAGATTATAGACGCCACAAACAACTCACAAAAGAAGGTCAAAAAAAAAAAAAAAAACTCACCACAGAAGTGCCCGCAGGATTATTATGGGATTATTATAGGAATAAAAGGTCTGACACCATCTAAACCCCAGGAGGTATATTAATGGGAACAATATATAAATACTACAGCGACAAAACCAAAGTGCATGAAACGACTAAAAACTCATCAACAGTCATTGAGCAGTATTAAAGGAATAATGCAGCATTTCCAGCACGGGCTACTCACCAAAGCGCACAAAATCACCAGCGATAAGGTCGAAGTCATCCTGCGTCGCCTGCCGGAGTCACATGAAACCGAGCTCATGCAGAGGAGGCAGCGCTATGTGGAGGAGGAGAGCCGCTCAGCAGGAGTGCTCATTTTAATCCCGCCAGCACTCTCAGATCTTTGGGCTTTTTTTTTTTTTTTTTTTTTTTTTTTTTGGTTTTTGGTTTGGTTTTTTTTGGTTTTTTTGTTGTTTTTTTGGTTGTTTTGGGTTTTTTTTTTTTTTTTTTATCAATGAGTCCGCACCATCACGCGTCTGTCCGGGACCCTCCGGACACTGGAGTCAGATGCGACTGTCGGTGCAAACCCCCCCCCCCCTGCCTGCAACACCACCACACTCTACCTCACCAGCACACAAACAGAGGGAAGAAGGAGGAGAAGAAGGAGAAGAGCAGGATGAGGAGGAGGAGGAAGAGGAGACCGTCCTGTCCGAAGTGGTGCTCAGCTGCAAGTGCACTGCGGAGGAGGCGAGAGGAGAGGAGAGGAGAGGAGAGGGGGCACGTCCACCCTCCAGTTTATTACCCCTGATACTCCTGCAGTAAGACTATACAACCTGCTCCTCTCTCTCTCTCTCTCTCTCTCTCTCTCGCTCTCTCTCTCTCTCTCTCTCTCTCTAACTCTCACTTCTGCTTTAATCTCACGTGAGGTCTTGATCTCAAAAGCTGCATAATAAAAATGATTTATGTTTATTATAAGGGACACACATAAATGTCTGACGCATTCTGCAATTTTACCCCCCCCCCCTTATCTTTATTGTCTACAATGTGGCCAAAAGTAATTGAACAGCCCTTTGGGCTCCTCTTGGTTCATTTTACATGTATTGGGCTTGACCCATTAGTCACAGTTAAGGGGAAACCTAATATACTGTACAATGACATTTGGTGGGAGCAGGTTGGGGAAGACCCTCTGCTTCTTTCAGCATCACAATCAAAGCACAATTATGACATTTTAACCAACCACATATGGATGTAATGTCCACATACTTTTAGCAGTGAAGGCTGTGTCTCTTCTCTTCACCACACTGTGCCAAATGTTGTAGTCTGTGGTGGATTGAATTAAGCTGAAGTGTGTTTCTGATTTCTTTGCTCCTCTACATTATGTAAATGAGGGAGTCAAAGTAATAGAAACCTCTTTCCATCTAATGCACCCCAAAACAAGCCCTCCACGCAGCCTCACAGCTTCAAAACATGCCTCTAGAGCTGGGTCAAAACACAGGCAGCTAAAAACAATCTCATGGACTGAAGGAATAACAGGTGTTTCTATTTTTCTAGCCACTCATTATACTTTATGTCTCTTTCTAGTGACCAATCAACTTTTTTACTGTCTACACTTAATAAATCCGTTGCTCAAAATCTCATTTTTATGCTTGTGTTACTTGGCTAATGCAATCAATTAATTACAACATCCAAATCCAGGCACCACGAGGTCCATGTTCATGTTGTACCACAAGAGGGCGACTCGGCTGAGCTCAGATCAGCTGCTCTCACTCAGTCTGGAGTGATGATCCAGGGCTGATAAGGCTGATGTTTCCTGACGAGAAGTCGCTTCACTATCTGATGTGCAGAGCAGAAAGGCTTCGTTTTCACCGGGCTCAGGTTTCACAGGTTATTGTGTTAAACTACAGAGCAGTCGTATGTTAGTAGTACAAGTGTGTTCATTTAAATTTCATGCATCCGTCCTATTGTGAACATTTCCGAAGAGCGAGCCTTCGGAAATATTATCCTGCACTTTTTGAGTCAGACCTGCAGAACATGAGGAAGATTGTTGGGGTTTGATTCACATGTATCCACTAAGCACTACTTGCTGCATCACAGAAATTTTCCCGTTTTTTTTTTTTGGTTTTTTTTTGCCAGGATAATAATAAATTTGGCGAGACCACTTCAAAACCACTAATGCACATTTAAGCACTGCAATTCTGTTTGATGCTCATTGAGGTACTTAGCCTTTACACTTAAGGAAAACCAGTGTTGATGGATATTGATCCAAGACAATGTGGCAATGAAGCTGTTATCATCACTTTATCTGCTTCAAACCTTTTCCTCAGCTCTTCTTCTACGATCCTCCTGACCCTGCCACTTCCACCTTCTCCACGCCGATCATCAGCTCAGGGGACGTAGAAGCTGATGCCCCTGAAGCAGCGGCAGCAGCAGCAGCAGCCACAGGGTGATTTAGTTACACTGTTGAGATCCAAAAGCTCTCCAGTATTGATCTTAGGACACATCAATTTTCCCACTTCCTACATCCTCCTTTGAGATCACCCCTGCAGCACCTCTGACTAACCCCCATTCTGATGACTCTGACAGCACTATTCTCCCTCACTACAGCCTTCTTTCATATGGTATTCATATACTAAGCCCTCTGAATCCAGTATTTACTGTCTATAATCACTACAGTCTGAGTAAAGCCAATGAGTCGCCCCAGGAGTGCAAGTAGCCATGATGGGCTTTAAAGCTCCACTTAATTGAAAAGCCATCATGATTAATATTAACACTCTCCAGCCATGTTGTTCTTATCGCCAGACTCTGACAACAACGTAACAGAGATTGACTACAACGCTCCGATGAAGCAGCCCGAAATAGAAACATGTCCTCTGAAAGGGGAGCTCTATATTAGTGGCGTTATGGATATGATATGTGCTGACAGGGCCTTTGGTGGGATACTTGTATTTTTCTCTGTAGGTATCGCATTTCCCGCCATATGATTAGTCAGCGAAAGGAAATGTCACGTCAGTCTGCAAGGTCACTAATAAAATCTAATCTTGATGAAGACAACTTGTCAATCGGCGGAAATGTTTCTGTGGCGAGCAACACGGAGGCAGCAAAACATGACATTCCCTGAAACAGTTTATCTGTAATAAGAATAGCAACCTTCACCCTCTTGCCCAGCACCACCCTTGAGTAAAAATCTTTGGGTGGAGACAATTTTCAAGATGGCGCACGAAAATAAAAGCGAGTTACAGCAGCTGCTGCCTGGCACTGAGCTTTGTTTTTATTTAACTACTATGCCCCCTTTGTGCGCATGCTTTTGTAACTGTGTTGAACATGAAACCCGTGGCTACTCACAACTATTTGGACTCTGGTCACAGCAGCGTGTGTTCAGCAAAGGCACCCATTGCAGTTGAAGTGGGAACCGGGATGATTTCACAGTTTCCATGGATCATACAGGTAGACAGGACAAAGAAGAGAAGGGCGGGGGGGGGTTAGCAAATGGTGCAACCTAGGGCCCATTACAATTAGAGAAAGTATCTGCAGTAAGGACACTGAGCTGCGAGGCCTCACTACCTACCTGGGGAATTTGTCTCATGCTATTGTGATAGCAGGATACGTCCGTCCCTCCCTCTGCCCACGCCAACACAGCTAGTGACAGCATCCACGCCCGTAGGCCCTGATTTATGTGTCTGCTGCTGGGTGCTCTAACAGTTGGCTGTCCCAACCCCCATGGCCAAACAAAAGCTTCTGCATAAAAATAAAAAAAAAAACACGACCTACGTGACTTGTTGCTACAGATCTGGAAAAGTCCAATGCACGTTTTGCGGCACAGTTGAAAATGAACTGCGACAACGGACAGTTTCAGTGCCTATGTCCACGCCACCACACTAACTGCAGACGCAACACCCACAGGGCCCCTCGTCATATCTGGAGACTTTAATCATGCCTCCCTGACACTGGACTTATGTAAGGGGGCCATACAGCTCATCACCCCTCCCTGCACTGAGCAGATCTGACCTCAGCAACACAGAAAGTGTCCCACAAGTGTTTTTATCTTGCAGTAGTTCATCATTTGCACTCAGCAGCTCTTTAAATTGGGGATTTAATTAAAAAGCGTAGTGCAATCCTGCACAATCCACCATTTTTATTTGTCACTTCAGTCAATTTCGTCAATTGAATCAATGTTTTAGTGGAATATATGAATGAACTGTATGTTTGTGAACGTTGGGAGATTATTTACCAGTGACTTGAACTTCCTGCTCCGCTGACGTTGGGCTTTCGCCTTCACTTGCTGCTGCAGTTTACGAACCTTAAACTCGTTTATGGATTTTCAGACACTTGCTTGGTGTTTGCTGGTTTCCTCTGAAAGGCAAATGTGTCACTTAATAAAAGAGCAGTCGTGTTACTCGGCTCCGGGAAGGGAAGGGGAACGGCGTGGGGAAAATAGCGGGGAAGGATTCGCCAGTTCTGCGCCACCGCCTGAACTGGCAACGGGCCGAGTCCGCACCAACCTCTGGCCCGTTAGTGGTTTGTTGGACTCCAGTCAGCCGGGCCGGTCTTTACCGGACTCATATGATCAACAGCACCAGAAAAACCAGCTAGGGGACAAACAGACGCAGGAAGCGCGCGCGCACTCGCTCACCTGTGATCATTTCAGAAGCATGTGACCAGAAGACGGTGCGTTCAGGGAAGAACCGGAGCGCAGTTTATATAAAGTATTAGTTTGGGCAGTGCTGTTGTTTGTGTATGAGGTGCTAAATGTAAGTATTTTCATTTGAAACTTTAGTCGCAGCTAACTACCTACCCTCAGCTCAGCCCACAGGCAAACTAACTCCACCACCTCGAGCTCAGCTGGTCCCAGAACTGGTGCATGGAGACTCCAAACTCACAGAGGCCTGCAGAGCAGAACAAGGACTGTCTTCACCATCTGCAGTCAGCGGGTTAGCAGTTAAACACTCAACTGTGGCCTGGGTTTGCAGCAACTAAACTCTTAAAATTAAATATCTAAATTGTGATCTGATATTTTGCCAATGTCAAGATGATAGATGAAGATGATTTAATTTGCCCTGTCAGTTTCACAGATACTTGAAGTGAAACTACGACAGGGGAAACATTTTATTATTGTAACACTACAAATAATAAGAGTTAATACATTAATGGGAAATTAAGCCAAATAACATATAGTGACATATGCAAAGGCAGCTATTGGAGAGCACTCTCTAGGTGCTGTATGTGGATATTTGATTTTTAAAAGTTCAGTTGCTGCTACACAGGCTGTTGTTGAGAGTTTAACAGCAAACCCGCTGAGTGCAGCTGCTGACGTCAGTACTTGTTCTGCTCTGCAGCCTCAGTGACTTTGGAGTTGACATGTTCCATTTCTGAGGAGAACAAGAACCACAGCAGCTGCAGTTCAAGATGGTGCAGTTAAAGTTTGCCTGCAGGTGGAGTCGGGGCTAGCTGGTTAGCAGTGACCGAAGCCTTCAAATTTAAATACTTGCAGAACATCATCACTAAACAGAGGCGCTGTTCAAAGAATACTCGTGAAGACGAGCGGCAAGAAAGAAGTGATACAAATCACAGCTTCCTCTCAGGACTGAAACGCTAAACGCAGAGTGAAAATAGGATGCAGATCATTGTCTCGTTGTGGGTTGCAATTCCACTCAAAAAGATTTGTCAGTGACTTTTGGCAGAGCACCAACACAGACCTTCGATAAAATACGTCGATGTCCTAATGTGAAAACCTAAGCAAAGACAGATCTTTACCTATCTGCTTGCACCTTTTAGTCTTTGTTTTGACTTTTATTTCGAAGTATTTATCTTTACTTCCATGCCACCTGATTACTTTCCTTCTTACTTCAATGCAACAAGGAATTTGCAAATATCCAATTTGTTTTTGTTTTTTGTTTTTTTTTTGTTTTGTTTTTTCCCCTTAAAAGACAGACCCTGAATACTTCATGTCAACAGTACGACATGCATATTAAATATCAGTGTCCCATAAGGTGAACCATGATTGTATTATTCTAAGAATATGTTACTACTTGGATTGAAGAAGAGCTGCTTAACATGTCTTTTATTTGATGCAATTACATCATGTGTCTTCACAGTGACACTGGAGTCCAACTCAGGCCGGCACCACACCTTCGTCCTCCACAGCCAACAAGACACTAAGTTATCCGCAAGATTACACCCCCACACAAATTAGGGTCAAAACAATTTTGAGCTTGTAAAGTGATGTTCACAAATAATTCCAATGTTTGTAGCTGTAGATCAACTTTGAAAAAACCTAAATCTGCACAAGAAATTTAAAGTTCTGTATGTAGAAAAAAAAAAAAGTCTTGTGTTTAGGAGCTTTGTATTTGTATTAGAAAAGACAATGTGATTCAAAACATGTGAAATGTTATGAGGTTAAATAAAGATGCTGTAAAGAAGAAAGGGTTTTGTCAACATCTGTGTACTGACACAAAACAGAAAACTGTAAAACTCTGCACTCATGGATTCCCACACAGTGTGTGACAGTGAAGTTACAAAGCCGAGATTCCTACTTGTCAGTAACGCACTGGGAATGTTTCATGCTGAGTTTGAGTTTTCTGCTTTTTATCTACGCCGATGTCCACAAAGCATTTCTTCTTTCGCTGTGTCTTTGTTTAACCTCGCCCCTGAGCATTTCTTCAGTTTTGATTCACATAGACGTTCCCATAACAAATATACATCTCTTTGCCACAAGTGCAATTGATTTTTCACATGCAAACGTGAATTTCTCCTGTAGATTTAGGTTCAGGGTTGAAGTTGATTTTAAAACTACAAACACTGGAATTATTTGTGAAAATCACTTTACAAGTGAAAAATTTTTTGACCCTAATTTGGCGGGGGGTAAGTCGGGCTCCCGGTTTAACAAATATCTTTTACTACCACTTTCCCACTGGCATCAGTCCTGGCTTTTCTTTGTAAGTGATGGTGGGCCAGCTTGTCTTGAGTCCTCTCGCTAACTGAAGTTAGCGTAGCGATGAAGTGGTGTTCATTTGTGGTGCTAGGTTGGTACGTGGCTCTGTCACTCGGCTGAGAATTATTTTAGCAAATGAATAAATTCTTTCTTTCCGGTGACATGATGTTGAAGAGTCTACAGAGTTTGTCAGGCCCACCATTTATAGTACAGCGGATGTAAAATTAACTGCAAGGATTAAACTTAAAGTAATAACTTTTAGCTGCAATGGTCTTTGAAGGTCCTCACAGTCATACTGGATGAACAGTGCAGCAATCATGGTACTTTATGTATTTCCTCCACAACCCATGGACTGCTCCTCTGATTTAGGTTTAAACAGTCTCAAATTAAATTTGAAATTCATTGTCACTGTTTAATTTTCTTTCAAATGTGCTCTGGAGTGAACATTTAGTCAATGTTCACAAGCTGCACGCAACTTCTAATACGTCCTATTAAACCCTTAAAACTTTTAATTTGTTTTCAAGAAGTCTGTGTATGATAATTGCCCGATATTACCCCAGGATAGCAGGTAATGTTTGTGATCTGTGATTTTGGGCTGTATGTAAATAATAGATCTGACTGGATTTGCTCTGGCTTGGTTGCACTCTGATGAGGCAGGTTTTTTTTTAGCCGTGCAAGTAAAGAATAAAAACAGTCCACATAATCATTCACTACTTTTTGTTCTTTTATATCCTAACTGCAGGAGTAAGGCAGTAAGACAAATAATGTCTAGGTTAAGGCCACTTTTTATTAAATATGTGACCTGAGATCTAAAGGAAACCAGAAAGTATTCAAAGTGTGGGAATGTATTTCTTCTCTTCAAGGCGTATCTTATAAAATACAGATGTTGTACTGTTTAGACACAGGTAAGGATGGTCAAGACAAGAGGCCTCTCCTGCTGCAGTTTAAAGACAGCGTGTGACGTTACAAAAGTGCTGAGATTTCTTATTTTTGTGCAGTGGAGGTGACAGTCTGGCACTGACAACAGAGTTGGATAGCCACTGTATGAAGTTATGACCCAGCATGCTTTTGGGGGAAGCATATTGAGTCGAGAGGGTGGACACCACATGTTGTGAACAGACTGCCAAGTACGGGCTAGGACATCACCTGTGAATGGTTACACATCTAAAAACAAGAATTATAGTTCCCATTCAACACAGAGGAGGAGATGCGTTCACCCTTCACAAATCGTTTGCAAATATAAACCACAAAAAGTACATGCTGGAAGCTGGAGCCGAGCCAATGCTGGAGGGGAGCGTACACTTTTCTCCTGGCAGGCTGTCTTTATGCTGTCATATTCATGGTTGGGGTTTTTTCTCCTTGGTTAACTTTAACTCTGAAAGATTGCCTACGTCCTGAACCTTAAGCTCAAATATCAGAGGTTCAAAGAGAAAAATAAAATGGATTTTTGAGCAGATGAGCCCATAGAGCCATTTAACTGAACTTGTTACAGCATTATTACAGGACCCAGAGAGCTTTTTTTTTTTTTTTTTTTTACAAAAATCCCCCCATGTATTTATGTAAAACAGACACTATAAATACCAGCTGTGCATCCTGAACTAAAAATTCTCAGTTCCTTCTTGACCCAAGACTGTCTCAAGCTGTAATCAATGGTTTTGAATTTTTGGACATGGTGATGGTGGTTTTTTTTCTTGTGGTTTCCCAGTAATAAACACGTCCTAAAAATAAAACTAAAAAAGTCAGCCAGCTTTTTCACACTTTCTCAGGCTGTGTAAATAGCTTTTTTTTTTTTAATCCTTTCTTTTCACTCTGAGCAGCGCTAAGTGAATTAGTTAAGCAAAAATTAACTCCTCTTCTAATTACAGTAGGTGAGTAATTAATGACTTCCACTGAGCCTTGCATCCACTGAAAAGTCTGAATCCTAATTTCGCCTTCTGTTCCTTCCATGAGGAGGGTGTGCTCCTGTGTTTGTGAGAGAAAACCGTCCCCCTGGGTAATGCGCTTCAGTGACTCATGTTTACTATGCATTTTTTTTACAAAGCCAGATTTTTCTGTCCGAGTTCAAGAGCAATTTATTGGAAACACAGCACCGTGCAAAATCAAAGCGGAGTGTCCAAATCAGCCGACTTTTCATCGTGCAGTCTCATCTGTTGTGCTTGGATGTTCAAAGCTCTGTTTTCAGTCGTGTATTTCCAATGTGCATACCATAGTGATGGAGTGGGAGAGATGACCTGCAGCCAAAAGCTCACATGGGAAGCCAAGTTGGAGGTAGACATCAGAAAACTGGAGTTGAATCAATACCACAACCACATACAATACATGACAAATTCAGAGTTGTTTCTCCACAGGAAATAAGAAATAAGGAACCAAATGCTAATTTAAAAAAAGAAGCAAATACCTTCTGATTAAGTGTGAATAAAGGACCGTGTTGTTACCTGGGAACAATACCAGTTAATCATTAGTTCACATGTAGTATTAATTATCAATGAAAACATGTTCTATAATAACTACTTTTTTTTTTTTTTTTTTTTTTTAAATAATGTTACTATTGTGGTTCGCAACTGAAATATCTCAACAACTACTGGATAAACCGCCATGACATTTGGTTCAGACATTCATTGTCTCCAGAGGAGAAATCCTACTGGCTTTGATGACCTGCTTTCTCCTCCAGCGCCACTGAGCCTTAACAACTGTTCGATGGATTGCCATGAAATTTGGTGGACACCTCCACGTCCCCTTCAGAGTAAACTGTAAGAACCTCTGTGATTTCTTTCCCCGACTTTTCCTCCTGTTGTTTTAGATCGTCCCACCAGACCTGCCGTGACCCCCAGGCCTCCCTACCATTCCTGATTTGCCACATCCAACAGCTCACCTGTTGTTATCTGTTCAGATGTAACTTCCTGTTTCCAGCCCAAGCCTTGAACATACAGTATCTGGCCAGTCGAGATGAGCCGTTTCAACTTTTATTTTTGTCTCAGCGTTGTGCACGAGTCCAGTTCACTGACCTGTGACAGAACACAGTCAGGCTTTACCTGCTACACATCAGCCTTTTACTTTTCAGCATTATCATAGCGAGCATGTTAGCATAATGACATTAGCATTTAGCTCAAAGCACCCTAACACAGCTGTGTGTGCCTATAGTGTCATACATTCCCAGTAACAAGCATAAAATCCCTCCAGCCCCATGACCATTATTAAGACCACAGCTTATTTTCCAGCTTCAAACAGTAAAATCAGCGCTGCAGGGCTGGACATGCTCATTAAAATCTGGTTTTGATGACAAACAAAATCTATCTCTGAATTTATTCATTTTCTCTTTAATGTTTTTTTTTTTTTTTTTTATTGGAAGTTACTTTTCTAATCAGGACAATGTAGACCAGAGTGGAAAGTTTATTTACTGTGACACAACTGCACACCAGATCTCCAGAGGTTATCCTTTATGTCAGCATGAGATAGGAGTGTTTTGGAGCGAACAACACATTTCGTGTCCAACTTGCTCAATGTGGAATGTCCTGGTTGGACCAAACAAATTCTCTTATCTCCCGCAGAAATAAAAAAAATAACTTCCAGAGGACTCATTTGCAATGACATTAGAACTACTAAAGATTATGATCAATGTTAAATAGATACTGTTAGGTATGCACATGCTGTTGTTCAGGTAGGTAGCTGTAAGTAGCTACTATAACTGTTATACATGATCATTTTTGGTTGGCTGTTAATACTCAGGCTTTTGTGCAGGACTGCCAGTTAAGATCGAAGTTACAGGTCCTACATAAGCATCCCAATGACCCTGATCCACCACGTCATGTCAGAAAGCTTGTTTCCTGATAGAGCGGGTAGATTTCCAGACGGCCCCACGATGGTCCTTTAATGGTTCAGTGTGTTTACAGTGACCCAACACACACTGACGCTAAACAGCAATCCTTTCATACCTGTAAAACAAAAACAGGCAGAGACATGTAGGGGATGGTGTCACTGAGCAGGTGCACCGTTACATTCCTGGACAGATGGACAGTCTTTTAAAAAAAAAAAAAAAAAAAATACAGCTGTAAGTGTTCCCCACGTTTTTTTTCCTCTTCATGGCTGGTGGTCGGAGCGTGTTCACCTCCATATTCGGCCTTGGATCCCCTGCTGTCACGTGGGGAGGCAGCAGGTTGTAAAACATGTGACCCCCTCAGAACACATGACCCTGACGTACCCACAACCTGAAAGATGGAGGAGACAGGTCGTATTTACACAGGTGATGCTCAGAGGAAGTGTATACAAGTCATTCTACCGACACACTCAATGCAAAAAAATGTTAATCTTTCCCACTCATTTCATTTCGTTGTTTAGTTTTGAAATCATTTATCTTGGTCCAAGGTGACAGGATTCAGATGTTTCCACTGTAGCTTTAGCAATAAGTGTCGTAGTTTCAATCAAAAGAAACAAACATATCATTCAATCATTGTCAGAAAATTACATTTGATCCAGATGAATAACTAGCACATATTTATGTCTGTGGGAAAATGACAAATTATCACCTCTTGCTTGCAGGAAATACAAATTAAAGGTCTGGCTGTGAAGAAAATCTAGATTTACAGTAAAGTTCTGAGAATAGAGAACAGAGACCATTAAAAAAAACCTGTGAAATAAGTGATTCATATGGAAAAAAAAAATCAATTTTGTGCAAAAACTGATCCAAAGTTGAGCTAAAGCCAAATTAAAATGGATCATTTTAGTGCTGTATCTCAGCAGAGAAACAGAAATGGTACTTTTTGTAAGAAAGCCGCTCTAACTTTAGACAATGCCCACTTGATTTGACCAGCTCTCACAGCCTCATATTATTTTCCCAACCTCTTCCTGCTGCTACTCCTACTGAATGATGCTTTTATTACACTGTAACAGGGAGATAGATGGCTCTACTCTCTTTATTTTCTCACCTTGTACTTATCTGTAGGAAGTTCCACTCCAACTGACATGCTTTATTATGCTGTTGTCTGATTTGTTATTGCATGTATAAGATAATTATTTTGTTCCTCCTGAAAATGATGATGAAGATGCATTTACAGAATGGCTTTGAGAGCATCCTTTGCCCATAAGAAATAACTCAGACTCTCTCTCTCTCTCTCTCTCTCTCTCTCTCTCTCTCTCTCCGGAGTGAAGTGAAGCACTGCCTCCGATAAAACCATTTATGAGCCAGTGTAATCAAGAGAAGTAGTTCTTATCTGCTTTCTTACCTGCTTTTCTCTGTCCTCTTCATGGTGACGCTTCAGCTAACCACTATAATCAGCCAAATGGACGAGCGGCTTCACTTAAGGTGATGGTGATGGAATATTGATGGCGTGATTTTAAATCTTGGTGTCTATCAAGACACTATTCCCTGAGAGCACGTCAGGCACCTCAGCAGATAAACAGTGCCACTGTTGTGATTCACAAATTGTGATTCAAATATATTTAAATGTGAGAAGAGAAATTATTTCCTGGTTGTTTGCAAAAAAAATAGAAGCAAAAGAACATCTGCATAAAACCCCTGCAGGCAGAGACATTGGCATTTCTCTTGCCTTGCACGCATTTTGTCTCATGCAGACATAATGTCCTGGGATCAAAGGAGCTCAATGTCTCTCTTCCCTTTGGTCTGCTTGGGCATGTTGAAGGCCACAGATGCTTGACTCCTTGAGCACCTGGAAGGAGGCTACCATTTTGTGGACCGGAGAGGGACGCAGTAGAATCGAGACAAATGAAAAGAGGTGTTAAGAGCTACGAAGAGGAGAAAGAGGATGGTAGTAAAAAAGGTGAGCTGTTGAAGGAGAGCAACCCGAGGATGAGTATTGACAGAGGCACAGAGAGGGGAGTAATACAATTAGCTGGTTGGATGGTATTGAATAGCAATCTTAGATAACCTGATCCTCTTCCTCTACCTTCCTCCAAGCATCCTTTACTTCCAGAAAGCGATCTTCCTGAGCTCTGGACTTCCACAAACAGCTCAATACTGTTAAATAATATTGAGTAATCAGAGGCTTTCATACACATGCCTTATCACTTTTTGTGCATGTGTGCATTTCATGTTTTTGATTTTATTGCTGCAAGGCAGAACATGTTAAGGTTGATAGATGCATGTGTGCGCCTGTGTATGTGTCTGTTTGGTGTGTAGTTGTGTTGTGTTTCCATACCATCATGGTTTTCGTCTCATTGGCAGTGATCAAAGGCTGTAACCTTGTAGGGGGGGCGGCCATGTTCACTCAACCAGCGTACATGGCTGGCTGCTAATGTCCTGGAAATCCTCCACACAAAGACAAAATAAACCATCACAGTGTGTGTGTGCATGCCTGTGTTTGTGTGTGCTTATATCTATGCATTTAAGGTGTACATTTACTATCATTCTAACATGAAATCTGTATTCATATGTCTGGTTTTCTTTCCGGTCCTTGTTTATTCTGTTATCTTGTTTTCCAGCGAGCACCATCACATATCTCCCACTACACACCTGGCATCCCAATAACCTCTTTACATCCCTTTTATGTTGTTGTCATTCAGGCCACAGAGCTCAGGCTCCTCCACTCAAGGAAAAGGAAGACTGATACCCGCAGTATCATATAGCTAAAGACAATTAAAGTCAGTCATCCAAATATAATGCTAAAGGCTGTATCAACACCAGACTAAATTCATGGATCCTGCCATGTATAAAATAATTTATATTAGCATGTTAATGTGATAAAGCAAATAAACAAACATGCACTAAACCTATAGCCTCTAAAACAGTGCTCTCCAACCTAATTCTGCCCTGTAACACCTTAAAATGTAGCAATGAAGCTACTTACTACTCATCATTGAGTGCATGTCAACCATAAAGTAATTGTCCGTCGTGAGATTGTTTCATTTAGATGCAGAGATGAAGAGATAAAACAGTCCAGTTTATTAGATTCGGAAAAAAATGCAATCGGAATTCATCTATTAATTCCTTCGACTGAGGCCCTGGGCTGTGAATCACTCCTCAAAACACACTAGAAATAAGGAGACAATGAGTCTGCAGCCATGCTACCACCTCTCTTCAACTTCAACAACGAAATTTCAACTGGATTTCCAACTAGGAAATTCACAAAACATAACCAACCCTGTTCCCAAACTCAAAGATGGCTGCTCCGTGCAAAAGCAGAAGCGAAAGCTGTCACGATTTACTGTTTGTTAGCACTTCTGTCCTAGTTGTGTCTCATTAAAGCAGTCGCAGCCTACACACAGCAATGCCCAACATCTATGGAGGTATTGCTCATAAACAACAACAATAGCAAGCACACTGACATTTAGCATGTTTACCATGTTCTCTAGCTTGCTCTTAAGATTTGCTAATTAGCGCTAAACACAAAGTACAGCTGAGATGAATAAAAGTCAGAGCATCACTAACGTTATTTCTCTTTATCCTCAGGGGATCATGAATGTGTGTACGTAATATCATGACAACACACAATATTTAAGCAAAATCCATGCGTGTCAAAAGTCAGAGGATCAACGGCACCAAAGTCATTATCGGACCATGAATACATGTGCAGGAATTCACAGATATATAAAGTGGAGAACTTCATCTTTTCATTCTTTGGCTGGTTAGGAAACACTTCCCTCAACACACTGAAAGTTAAAGGGAAATCATTCAAATAAATGTTTTCATGTGCGTTTAAGTTGAGACCACATTTCCACAGTGGTTCACACTGAGCTGTTGTGGTGAGTGGTTTTGTTGTCAGAGCAAAGATGTTTAGATTCTCCATGATATATATCTTATTTAAGTGCTACTGACATATTGCAGTGATAAAATGCTGTGAAAGCATTCTGCCTCATTGGCTGTCGTTGGGAGCGAAAATGTCTGAAGGTGAAATCGACTTCAGGGTCAAACCACAAACCCAGCGAGCCTCCATGGATTTACAGAGGACTCTTCTCTCATCCCTTTCTGTAATAGTTCTTGTAATAGCTACTTGCAAAGCAGATGTCGTCTTAATTTTTCACATACAACTGTGTTGCTTTTCCTCTTTTGTGGTCTCCAGTCGCGGGGTTAATGATTTAACGAGTGGGACCTTCTGAGAAACAGACATATATTCAAAATAGAGCTGTAATTCGGGCCACTAGTGTGCAGTTATTTCCCTTAATTGTTTCCTGAACTTTGCCCTTGAGGTTTTCCCTGACCCGGCATATCCTGATGGGGCGCAATGACAGACATGAATTTGAGAAGATGGAAGAGGGGAGTCCTGGGAGTGTGTGTGTGTGTGTGTGTGTGTGTGTGTGTGTGTGTGTGTGTGTGTTTGGAGTCGTTCTGGTCCAGGCCAGGTGGCAGTGAAGCCAAATGTACCTCATTTTCTTCTGACATCCAGTCCTCCATCACCTCCACACTTGAAGTCTGGACTTATTCAGACTATTCTTGAACCTTTCAAGTCAAATTGTTCCCACAGCTTAAA
The DNA here is from genome assembly GCA_038496675.1 of Rachycentron canadum. Taxonomy (NCBI): domain Eukaryota; kingdom Metazoa; phylum Chordata; class Actinopteri; order Carangiformes; family Rachycentridae; genus Rachycentron; species Rachycentron canadum. Next base: position 9,132,060 of record CM076664.1, on the reverse strand, counting down.
TGTGACATTGTAATGCTGCCTCAACGAGGTCAGAAGCTCCCACATTAATGCCTTGTGCTTCCCTGATGGATAATAGCTTGGAATCAGATCTGAAACATGAACTTCAGTCAGACATAAATAAGCATTTGATTCTGACTTGGCTGCAGTGAGACTGGGCCTACTTGAGACCTCAATAATGAAGACATGACTTGAATTCCTTCCATCCATCTAGCCATTCATTCTCCATCACAGGTTAGCCCAGACATCTTTTTACCCACAGCTCCTCCTTGGGATCCAAAGGCTTTATCAATCCCAAAGGACATGACTTGAAACTTAAAAGCAAAAACATTCAAGTCTCAACCATGGAACTGATGAAATCCTGAGACAGTGAAAAATGACTAAGACAGCAATAGGTTTGCTTTGTGTAGCCTCTTTCAACACAAAGTTTGAATGTTTGAAGTTTCACAGAATCATGTAAAAAGCTTCATTGTGTTCAGTATGTTTTGAGGATTTGAGAAGTTGTATTTAAATCAGAAAAATAAGGAAGTGGGCTTGACTGCAGTAAGGAGTTCAGCAGTTCGTTCAAAATGTGTGAACACCGGAAGACAGGGCGATGCCATGAATCACTCAAATAGTGATAACACGCACTTTTATAAAGTTTCTGGTGGGCACATTTATCAGATTGTCAGATATTGATGCTTCAGGACTTGGGCTAGCATGGGAGTTCACAGAAGACTTGACTTCAAGTTTAAAAGCTAAAGCATTCAAGGTTTTATGTGTTGACTTGGTAAAATACAGCCACAATAAAAAAAAAAAATAGAAAAGGCCAAGCACCTTTCAGTTTGATTATTAGTCCAATGCACTCACAGGACTTGGTCTCAGCTGTGTAGAAATAACATTTGTAAAGAATAAAAGTAAAATTTGTTTTCAAAGATTTGTGAGTCTGATACCTTTAATTTCCCTCAGGAGCTTCACACTTGACTTTAGACTTAGTTCCAACTTGGCCCAAGAATCTAACAGGGAACTCCAACTATACACATCAAAGTCTGTGTACAGGTCTTGGCCAGTACAACTGCAAATGTGAAATACAGCTGTGAAAAGCCTTTCGAGCTTCCAGAGGGAGCCGTGTTAAGGTCTGAAGATACAAGACAGTGGAGTTAACAGCTCAAGGCTACATCAGCTGCTCCAAGCATCAGCTAAAACAGCCAAAACACAGCCAAATCTCCCCAAGTTGCATTGTGGGTATTGAAGGAGAAGAAGAATATGTTGAGAAATAGATGAAATACAGTATCTCTGGTTCCACGATCGAGGCAATGATGTCAATCATTAGTCTGACAATGTTATCCTGCAATACTAGTTCATTTTAAGGGCTTGTGTTTGAAGGTTGACTTGATTTGTTTCAAATGTCTTGCACTGATCATCTGATACAGATGTTTCTGTACTATATCCTCAATTTTAGCCTAAAATGTGTGTGTGTGAAATCGGTATCACTGTGAGGTTACGAGGTCATGATGCAGACTTTCTTTATGGGCTGGAACGGGTGGACAAGTTGAGCCCTCCTGCTGAGGTGCACTGGTCGACACTGCACCAAGTCCCAGATATGGCCCCGCGGGGACGTCATCATTTTAGAGCATGAAGGGAAGGAGAGGATGGATGATCTAAATCATCCTCCTCTTCCCTATTCTCCATCCCTGTTCCCAGCCTCTGCCCATCTCTCTGCCTGGCTTTCTTTTTCCACCTGGAAAAATAGCAGGCGGTGAAACGTGATACAGGGTAGCGGGTGGGGGGTCGTGCCGGTCGCTGCGCTGTCCCACTAATGGAGATGGATGTGGGCTCAGAATTGTCTCCTGAATAGCCTCCATGACAGAGAGAAAGAGAGCGAGAGAGAGAAAGGAGATCCATTTCTCCTGCTCTTCCTCCTGGGCTGCAGAACTCCTTTAATGAGAGGGGAGGGCTGAGCACTCACGACTTGAAGGAGGGGAGAAGAACTGCAGAGAGAGAATGGGACAGCAGAAAGAAAAGACGTGGTGAGATAGAAAAGAGAAAATGAGCAGCAGGAGGATTGAGTGGAGGAATAACATGTTGACAACAGAGGAAGATAGATGATAAGACAGCAGGGAGAGGGGATTGAAGGAGTAATGATATTCAAAGAGGTACTTTAATGCAAGAGGAGAAAGCCTCTGGATGAAGACCGACAGAGATAAATAAACCATGATTGCCTACAAATCACTCCTTCGCTTTTATGCTCCTGGTAAACCTATGCTCGAAATGTCTTTTCCTCCATCCCCACATCAGAACTTTCTACCACGGCTATAACACCATTTTGTGTTTAACACCTGTCAGAGTAAAATAACACTGTACACGATAAGAGGAGGAAACCAATTTTAACAAAATATGTGCCCGTCCTGTCACACAGTTGGGAAAAGTATCAGATCCCAAATAAGTGAAATGTCAGTGTGTTCTTCAGTCAGGGCCTTTACAGTTTAGATACTTCAAATTATGACTTTTTGAGTCTTGCAGCATTCAGACTTGCAGGGGAGACATTATCGAGGTGTTAGCATTATCACTGTGAGCATGTTAGCATGTTGATATTAGCATTACGCTGCTACTTATTATACCCTAATTGAATCTCATCAGTTTGACGGAGCAGCTGAGAGACCCAAAAATATACTCATGACTTGTTATTTTACACCGGAGAGACACTGGATGTGTATCGGCTGCTGTTGCTGATCAGCTCCAGAAAAGCTGCTGCCAGTTCCATCTCTCATCTGCAAAGTCTGCAGGATACTTGAATGTTGGATTTCTCTTCATTTTAAATTGATTTCTGAATGAAGAAATGTCTCTAAAATGCCTGTCAACAGGTCTATTTTCTGTGTTTGCTGCTAAATGCACCGGTGAAAACCAGACGAGACACCAAACGTCTAGATCTCCTGCGGTATTGTGTTCAACTTGTTATGTAAAAGTCTAAATGTGAATTCCCGTGAGTACTTCCTCATTCCTCTTAACTGAAGTCAAAAATATACAGCTCACTTCAGTTCACTGACGTCACCTTCAGCTGCGTGATATCTGGTTACTGAGGTTTGGATTTTTCAAGCAGTTATCTCTCACCGCCATGTGGAGTCGCCGACGCTCAAAGTTGCCCAATGTCTCTTAAATAAAAGAGACGGAAACACAATGATGTTTCCCGTGAGGAATGAACGCATCAGACCGGAGTGCAGACGAGGCTAAAAATAGAAAACCGATGCTTTCAATTTTTGAATGTATCACCGCTTCATATTTGCACACACATCCAGAACAGGAAACTTAATCAAGTGACTTTACCTACATCAGAAAAATCACCACCTGTCTCCTGATGTTACCATATATTTTTTTATTGGTTGGGCTTTAAAGATTGGCCTTGACAGCAGCACAGTGTCACAGTGTTTACTCAGCCATAGTCCTATTAGCCTCTGAATCCCGCAGCACTATGTGTCTGCGTGTGTGACTCACTTGAAAGCCCTTGATAAATCCTGAAAAGAAAGGCTTTGGATGGAAGAAGCACAGATTCTCTATTTTCTCTGCAAAGAAAATGGAGGGCTTTATCAACTTCCTGTTTTTAACCTCTGTCAGAATCCTGGAGGTGAGTGTGTTCACACGTGAGCTCTTCTAATACAGTTAATATCAACCTATCAAGGCTTTAATGCTTATGCTGCCTGGCTGCGGGGAATCATTTGATAGGCTCCCTCCCTCCCATTGTTACTCTATGTCTATTTCCTACACCTGAAGAGTCTCTAAAAAGATCTAGTTTTGTTCTCTTATGTAGATCTCAGTATTTTGTTCCCTATTAAAACTGTTTTTTGACTGTGTTTGAGGTCAAATCATCTCGGCCTTGGTCAAGATCATAACCTCTGTCTCCACATCTTTAAGTTCATCATCCTCCGTTACTTCTACAGACCAACAAATTCATGAGTCTCACATTGTGTTTTCACTGATTTTGAGGCTGTCCTTTGAAATGTTGTCCGAGATAAATCTTTTAAAGATCTCTGGCCATTTCTGAATATTGAAACTTAACAATATTTTGAAGAATGTTGTGCTCTGTGTAAGATGCCTCATCACATCTATGGTCTTTTAATAATTATCAACCCTGGCTCTATACTTCTCTGGCTCTAAGCTTCTTCTTTCATGCAGGGATGTTGTTTCTTGTTCTTTCACTTGGCTGGCTTGCACAGAGCTCTGACCCCAACCCCATTGGGATGAAACTTTGGGATGAACTGCAACGTCGACTGAGAGCCGGGACTAATGCTAATCGCGCTAATGCTCTTGCGACTAAATGGGAGCAAATCCCTGCAGCCAGGTTTGAAAAATCTTGTAGAAACCTTCCCACAGGAGCAGAGGCTGGTTTGGCTGCAGATTAAGACCCACAGTGTTGGAATTACTCATCTAACAATTACCTATGGGTGTAATGTTCGGGTGTCTATATGCTACTCACATAATCTCATTTCTATTTGCTGTTCAAAGTATGCCAGGGTGGTGCTAAGGCTGTTTGTGGTGGGGTTCTGCTTCACTGCACTGCGTTAATGGGTTTTGCTTCTCCTCATATAATGAAAATATTACAAACATTCTCAAACTTTTTCTGAGAATGAGATCAACAAACAAAGAAGTAAAACAATCTCAGATTTTTTCACACATGGGCGTAACATTCAAATGTCCAGATGCTTTTGTATTTTGTCTGTTGGAGAGAAAGAGGAAATGTGACTGTAAAACCTGTTTCCATTCTTCAGTGTGGTGCCATTGGGTAATTTAACACAAACTCACTTAATTTAATCTATTTCAAGATTTCTAAGAAAAACAAATGTAGTGTGGTGGGTCAGTGTAAAGTGAACACACTTGTACAATAATAATAATACTCTTATACAGGAGCGCCCCCTTGTGGAGAAAGCTATAAAAACATAACAGTGGAAGAAGTAGAATTGGAAATACCACAGTGCAGAAATACTCTGTTACAAGTTAGATCCTGCATTCAGAAAGTACAAAAGTATAATAATAATAATAAATATAATAATGTAAATTATATCACTATGTGTCAATGTTTATAGAATTTTAATGTTGCAGTTAGTGGTGTAGGGTTTAGTTTAACTACTTTATATACTGCTGGGTTCCCACCAGGGTTTATAATATTATTGTTATAGGTATAATAATAATACTATATCATAATTCCCTCTATTTTGCACTGTTAATGTGAATGTGCAAAAAATGAAATATGTGAAACAAATGAAATGGAGTAAAAAGTATATGTGCCTGATTATTGAAAGTAACAAGTGGCACAAGTACTTCAAAACTACTTAAGTAAGGTAAATGTAAAAAAAACAATTATTTCTGTCTTACTTCCCCCGTCTTTGATTCTTGATTTGTCGTGTATCAATGTGTATTATTGGGCTCTTGTTTACTTTTGTCTCTCAGTTCCTGTATGGTCTTCCAGCTGTGCTCCAGACTCTCCCTCAGCTCAGCCAGATCACCTCTGATCTCCTCAAGGAGCTCCAGCTTTGAGAGCTTCCTGTCTATGGATGAGAGCACTTCATCCTCTCCGACCTCAGCGTCCTGCTCTGGGGCAGGAGAGTCGGACTCAGTCGGCTGAAACGACCCCATGGTTTGTTCCCACACCATCTCGAAGTATGCATCTATGAAGGCCTCCAGTTCCTCCAGGCTGCTGCCGCCCCACTGGTCGATCAGCTGCTGCAGGCCTCCAGACTCAGTGAGCTTCCTCAGGGTCCGTTCTCTCAGGGCAGGGTGGCAAAGGGACTGCACAGTCATGACATTTTCCTCCGTGAGCAGCCTGTTTTGTGTTTTGTGAGGTAAAATTAAAAGCACTGTTGGATGTGTGGGTGAGAACGGATGCGACTTGCTTCCACCCGCAGGGAACCAGCTGGGCACATTTACTGTTAGCCTCTGTTGTCCTGCAGCAGCCCATCTCAGTCTTCTTTTACCAGAGAGCACAGAGGTTAAGATGGACAGGAAGTTTCTTTGGCCCAGGGTGGTGAGTCCAGTCCGTCCTGCTGCTCTTCCTGCTGGTAATGTCACTATTTGACCACAGGCATCTGCGCCTTCTGAGCAGTTTAGTGGCGTTGGTGTCGTGGAAGCAGCTGATTCAGACGCTGTAAGGGAAATAACAACACTGATGTGACTTCATGTGAGCCATAAAAATTCCAGCTGATCCTTTAACAAATGTCTCCATCAACCCTAAGATATCAATCTGCTTATTTCTCATTCACTGTGAGTCATTGTTTGCAACATAAACCAGATTTTATTGGCTCCTTCCCCATGTTACACCTGATATGACAGACCTTTTATGACTGGACTGTTTTGTATTCTGTCTGTTTTTTGTGTTCTTCTCTGTTCTTTGTTTTAATTAGCACAAGATAACTTTTTGTATAATGAATGCTCATTAAATGCTCTGTATGATTACATACAGATTAAATTTTATATCTTCTATGACTGTGGAATATCTGTCCAGGGGCCATATTTAATCTGTGGTACATACAATATCTATTAACCTCCTAATATCTACCTGTTTTAAGAAAAAAAACTTTGTAGCCAAAACATATTGATGAGGCATCATTTGAAAGGTAAAAACATTTGATTAAAACCCAACCTAAGGTACAGCTGCTCACATATGGTATTTTCGATAAGCTTAAATAGGATATACTTCATATAAGAACTGTGAAGATCAACATTTTCCTTCTGCATCTTGTTAAAACTCAACTCTCAAGTTTCAGGTATAATATTATAGGAGCTGTGGACGTTTTAGTGCATTTTTTCACTGGTGCTCAATAAGAAAAACAGAACAAATGTGACGTAATGTACAATAATATGCAAAATAGATAGATAGAATCAGATGATATCACGTTATCGCACAAATATCAGCCTGTTTAAAATTCTTTAAATGTTTCTGAATTTTTTTGAATGATTTTTGTTGCATTTGTTGTTTAACAGTCCAACTATTACTTACACTTACTGTCATTTTTGATAGAACACCACTGGAATATCTTTTTAAGACTCAATAAAACCATCTTTGAGAGTCATCTCCACAAATATTTAGTCTGCTAAGCATTTATATTTTTAAAAAAAGAAGAATAAGAAGAAATATGGGCATATGTTTCCCTCCAAATGTCAGTGAAACAAGTTGTTTTCACTGAATTTTAAACCTACAAATAGAAATATATATATATATATATATAGAAATCCTATTTTCAAAGATAAAACTTTACTTTTTCAGCCACAGATGTGTAATAGTGTGGAAGCAGATACAGTGAAACTGTTTCTCAAGCTGTCTGATTTTTTTACTCTTTACAGATGAAGTAACATATTCTTGTGACCCAATGATCACATGTGACTGTTACAGCTCATTGAATGAGTGATTGTTTTGGGTCTTGCTAAAGGTTTAAGGTTAGATGATCTAATAGTTCTCAGGGGGGAAATATTCAAATCAAATAATAAATTTAGGTAATTAACAATAAAATAAATGGTGAAAATAAATTTGGATCATCTCGTGACCGATCAAACTTGTCTTGTGACCTTCTCGAACCACTTCTCTAAAAGAAGCATGACAGACAACACATTTCAGTTTGGGTTAACTTACAGTCACAGGACATGTTTAAATCCTTTTTACACAGAGCGACTGCCTGTGGCTCCTGCCCTCGTGCTGCGTAGACACTTCTCCACACGTGATCACCTCTGTGAAGAGCTGCCAGCCTGTCGTCAACCAGCATCTCCTCCAGCAGTTCAATCAGCTCATTCACCTGAGCCTCCCCCCTCCTGTGTTTATTGTCCAGGACATGATATCTGTTCCCACACTTCTCAACAAGCCTCTGCAGGGGCTCGCCCTCGCTCTCGATGCGCTGCTCGATGCTCGTGTCTCCCAGCCAGTCCCCGTAGCTGAACAGGACCACGGCTCTGCTCCACATCTGGCCTCCTCCTGCCTCCAGCTGTTTCTCCAAGTCTATCCTGTGGGCGTCTTTGAATGAGGAGCTCGTGTTAACAACCAGAAGGATAGCACAGGCTGAAGGAGGCTGGAGGAGGTCAGAGGTCACAGGGAAGCAGCCGGGCGTATCCACCACTGTAACCACCTTGCCACTGATTTGGCCTTGTTTTTCAGCGCAGGAAGTGGTTTGGGCATCTGTGTCGAAGCGCTCTCTGCTCAGGATGGTGTTTCCACATGAGCTTTTGCCCGTTCTCCTGCCACCAACAAGCACCAGCCTCATTTCTGGAAGAGGGTTAAACTTCTCTGTTGGAAAGAGGTTTGACAGCTGTGTTAGAAACATGGCAAACAAACCCCGTCCGGTCAAACCGTGTCCGTAAATCCTAACAGATCAGAACATCTCATCATCTAAATTCAATGTTGTTTATTGAATAAGTAAAGCAGCATCATGCTGACAGTGTTTATCATTTCTAAATGCAGTTAACTCACCCAGCTGAGACCTTGCCATCTGCCTCTGTTTCTCCTTCTTCACCAGTCTCTCTCTGGCTCTGTCCTTCTCTGCTCTCATCTTCACCTCCAGCTCTTCCATCAGTTTCCTCTCTATTTCATAATACTGGTAACTGTCGCCACCAGTCAACATTTCTTCAATCTTCCCAATCAGCTCTCTGACTTGAAATCCATCTCCTTTAGTTTTATTGTTCAGGACGTGATACCTGTTTCCGCACCTTTCAAGGAGCCACCGCAGAGGCTCTCCCTCACTCTCGATGTACTGCTCAGTGGTCGTGCCTCCCAGCCAGTCCCCGAAACCAAACAGCACGATGACACGACTCCAGATGTGCTCACTGATCAGCTGGAGGTGCTCCTGCACTGCTCTTCTGTAGGTTTCCGTGAAGGCCCTGTCCACACGGATCACCAGCAGGAAGACGTGGGGCCCTGGAGGACAGAGGGACAAGCTGACCACCATCTCCCTCTGGTCAAAGATGGTACTCTCCTCACAGAAGTAGTTCATCCACCAGCCTGGAGTGTCCACCACAGTCAGCTGTCTCCCAAACACCACTCCTTTCCCCACCAGACACTGAGCTGTTCTCCTGGGTGGCTGGGGACTGTCTCGGCCCAGGATGGTATTCAGGGCTGAAGTCTTCCCAGAACCCTTTGCTCCCACCAACACAATCCTGATGTCTGTAATGGGCCGCGTCCTCTCTGAAACAATACAATTTATTTATTTATTTATTATTATATTTTATTTTATTTAAACTTATATTCAATATATTTTCCACATAGCACTGATTTGATCATTTGCAGGTCAGGAGTGAGCAAAGGTAACAGAAATGTTTGGACATTTTGTGGAAATAATTAACTTTCTTGCTGGGAGTTAAGTGAAAATCACTCATATCTGATTGTTCAGCAGCCTGTTAGCTTAGCCTTGCACTATGACTGGAAAAAGCTAACCTGGCACTGTCTGAATGGGTTCATCAGACTGGATTTTTGTGATATCGACAAGATATGTGAGCTTTAAAAGTGCTATTATGGAGATTTTATTACCTTTGCCTAGCTGTTTCAGTCTTTATGCTAAGCTAGGCTAGCAGGGGCTTTATATTTACTGTACAGACGTGATAATAACATCAAACTCGCAGCAAGAAAGAAAATAAAGTATATTTTACCAAATATTAGTAGTTTTTTTTATATATAAAACTACTGTTTAAACAGAATTTCAATACTTTACGATGTTATATTTCAAAGTGTAGTTAAGTCAGATCAGTTTCACATTAAAATATAGTCAGTGAAAATTTTTTTAATTGAATGGCTTTAAAGGATTAGTCTGTTGATTCTGATGTTTTCTTATTTTCAACATAAAAAAAAATGGAAAAAGAATAAATTGATCTTTAGTATCTTATTCCCATGTGTCATAAGAGATCCATTATTCTCCAAAACCAGTTAAAAACATATCATTTGTACTGACTGTTCCTTTATTAACTAGCTCTAACTCACCTTGCATGAGAGCTCTGTGCTTCTTCATCCTCATAAACCTCTGCTGAGCTCTGTCCTCCACTCGTCTCTTCTCCTCTGCTGTCGCCTGTAAGACGTTTTCCTGCATTTCAAACACTCTGTCTCCATTTTCTGTGACAAGTTTCTGTATCTTCTCAAGCAGCTCCGTGACTTCAGTGTCATTGCTCAGGACAACGCGCTGACACCTCTGACTGCACTTCTCCCTGAGCCAGCGTAGAGCCTCCCCCCCTGTTTCTGCACGCTCCTCTGCCCATGTGTGTGCACCCCTGTCAGCAGAGGTGAAGACAACCATGCAGTGACCCCACACCCTCTCACCCAGCAGGGCCACGTGCTCCTCCACGGCCCGCCGACGCTTCTCTGAGAAGGCCGAGCTCGCCTTGACCGTGATCAGAAATACATGTGGGCCTGGTGAGCACAGAGACACGCTGCTTATGATCTCCCTCTTCACCAGCTCAGATGTGTCCTGAACGCTGAAGTCGCACCACCAGCCGGGGGTGTCCACCACCGTGAGCCACCGTCCAGCCACCAAGCCCAGCCTCCGGGAGCAGGAGGTCCTCTCTTTGGTGACAAACTCCTCTTTTCCCAGGAGCAAGTTCCCCACCGAGCTCTTTCCTGAGTTTCTGCCACCGAGAAGAACGATCTGTAACTGGGATGTTCCCCAGCTGGCCCCTAAAGAAGAAACACATCAATCCAGAAGGAGGAAAAGAGGAAACAAGGATAAGAAGGGTAATAATAATTAGTTAATCCACAGTCTGCATAATTGGTGCCAGTTGATAATCCATGTTTAATTTCAGCTTTAGTAAAAATCTTAAATGTGTATTTTTGGTGTGTTTTTATTTTCCTTGAACGATAATGAGCCTGACAGAAAATTAAGTAATAAGTAAATTATTGTATAAGCACTAAACACCAAGCATCGAGCACTGGATTGTGGCCTAATTAATTAAACTACGATGCACAAAACTGTGATGAAAATCATATTAAGACATAACATTACAATACGGCACTGACAACTGCTACAAAACTATAACTAAGTGCTCTTTAAAACTGAAAATTAAAACACAATCTGAGGTTATTATAGGACATCAGGTACTAAAACTCACATGCTGACAGCTCACTGGTCTCCATCTCACGCTCTGTGTTGTCTATGTGTGGGTAGATTTTAAAATAAACATTGTGTTTTCAGGTCTCGTTCGTGTTTTGTCTGTTTCTTTGAGCAAAAAATGTGGACAGTGAAGGAGAGATTGCGTTTTATGTGTTTATGAGTCTGAAGGTTGTCTGTAATGAGTAATCAGACACACAAGCAGTGGACAGTAAGAACCACACCTCTCTGCAGCAGGTCGACAGTCCACACTGAAGAAAAACACAGAAAGAGACACACACGAACAGATAGAGACAAAGAGTTCATTTTGTAAAAGCACAGAGACACTGTTCTCACCTCTGGCCTGTAATTATCTTTTTATATTTAGAATTTCAAGGTGAATTTACAGCCATTGGACATTGACCTTGTAAAGAAATGTGTTATAAAGAATAAAATAAATATACACAGGACTTAAAACGCTGGTGGGTTTGGCGAATAATGATATCTGAGCTTTTGTTGGATCGAGTTATACATTTAAGTAACTTAAATATCAATTTGAGATGGCACTTCACAAGTATTTCCTTTTCTACTTTAATCTTCTATTCCTAAATTTTGCATGTTTACATTACTTATTTCTTTCAAGATTAATATTTCCACATAATGAGCCTATAAAATAGATCCAATTGTACATAAAATACTTAAAATGAGTTCAGTTTTGACCAACTACAACAGTAAAATGCTACTAAGTAATTAATTTGTAATAATTTCCAAATAAACTAATAGATAACACTATGACACTTTCTATAGGGCTTTTCCTTATTATATAGTATTTTTAAGTTGTAGTATTGCCACTTTTACTTAACTACATCATCTTTGAAAATGTTTATCTGGGACATATTTTGTGAAATTCAACTCTCTCTCCATAATAATACATGTGAAAAAAGAAGCAAAGAGGGACAAGACAGAGGCTGTGACTCCTGGAGGGCAATGATCAGGAATGAGGCACCAGCTGTACCACAAGGTGGAGTCTGTTGCCCTTGACAAAGCCCTTCAGAGCTGGTGGAGACAGTTTTTAATAAAAGAGCATTAAAGGAGTTCAAAGTGAATATAGACTTATAGACTAAGGCCCCCACCTTGTTCAGCAGCTAGAGTAACATAGTTGTTGGTGTATTTAGGTGAGGATGCTTCATTTAAGACATGAATCTAATCAGAAGAAGCAAATGATTTATCAGAACAGCGTTAGTAGATAACGTTCTGGTATTTGTCAAAACAAAATCTGAACGTCTTGTTGAGACTGGAGTTTTCTCTATAATAGAACAATGCTTTGTGGTGAACTGCAACACAAAGGGGTCATAAGGTGATAATTTGAGTTTTGTCATTCCCATATTCAGGGAACTTGTGAGTAATACAGAGGGGAAGTACAATATCTCACTGTTGACCTGGCTGTCAAGCTGCTGGGTGACTTAAAGCCAGCCCTCTGAGCATTTCCCTGACTGGAAACATTAACTGATTTGATGTCGACACATCTCACTGGCAAACCCAAAGATCTGCAAGAATTAAAACTTCAAGCTCGACACACTCCCCCACATCTGAGCAGATTATTCACTGGCGTTATCTGAGAGCCGCAATGTCTCAAGATGTGGAAGAATCACCTGACTATCATGCTGCACATGGGCCGTGGAAATGGGCCTCCACTGGGGCGAGGAGAAAACAAACATGTGGCTGGGTTTATCTTTGCTTTGATTTATAACTGCTTTATTCTCACTTGACCGGTGCCATCGTGGATAAGGACAGAGTTAATAAAAACTAGTGGTGGAGTGAGCCCGGGGTCCCTGTTTTCTCCCTGCTTCGTGTCAGCAACCCCCAAAAATGACCCCTACAGTACCTGAGGGACAGTGAATGCAACCCAACAAAGCAGGAAACGCACCACGTTTCGAGGGATACTGTGTCTAATGTTTGGTCTCAAGTGTCACTACATTGTCAGCTGGTGTAGGTGACGTCCTACTGTTTTTGTTTTTTTGTTTTTTTTTAAACCCCGCCCCGCTCGCCGGCTCGTCATTACACGAGCAGCGAACGCTCCACTCCACCACACCGAGCTCTGAACCGGAGACGCAGCCGCGGAGATAAGCAGCGATGGGGGTGACGATTAGAGTCGAGTACTGGTACGTGAGTCCTTTTAATTTCATTTTTTTTCCCTTAAGGGAGTCCACAGCTGACCTGTGTCCGTGTCTGTGCCGTGAGTCTCATTTTGGAGGCGGCCGTTGCCCTGGTCGAGCCGGTGTTAGCATCATTAGCGCACGGCTAAGCTAACCCCGAGTGAGTGAGCAGCAGTGCTTGAAACACAGCTCAGCTGCTAAACGTCTGTGTAACGCGTGTGTCTTTGTTTTGGGTCTTTCTTTTCTTCCTCTAGCGGAGCATGAGGTTACGAACCCCGCTATCGGGAGCTCGCCTTGACGGTCAAGAGTGAGTTTCCCGAGGCGGACGTGTCAGGCTTCGTGGGAAGAAGAAGTGAGTATTATTTCTGATGAAACTAGGGGGTATTGCAGGACCGAGTTTAATAAGGAACTTTGAGTTACTTAATCGAAGATCCCTCCAGAAAAGCTTATCTCACCTACTTTTTTTTTTGTGTGTGTGTACTTCAGGCAGCTTTGAGATTGTAATCAATGGGCAGCTGGTCTTCTCCAAGCTTGAGACTAGTGGCTTCCCCTATGAGGATGATGTGAGTCACATATACTCACTCAAACTACCCATAAACTATAAATCAGTCAATCAATCACACTAGTTAAAGCCTCAGATTTATTCATTTATTTTCCTTCTTTCCTGTTTCCTGGTTTCAGGTCATGAAAGCGGTCCAGAGTGCCCACGACGGGAAGCCTTTGGAGAAGATCACCAAAAGCCGCGCACCATGCGTCATCATGTAAACCTCCCTCCGTCCCGCTTTAACATCAGTGGCATCGAGACAGGCCAGTGCAACTGTGAACTGCCAGGTTTACCCCAACCCGAGCAGATCAGGCTGGGATTGAACAAATCCAACAGAGATGCACTATTACCACTAAGCCACTTTCTCTGATGCAGGTCTCCAAACTCTGCTCTGCCTCCTGGCTCCTCTCTCTGTTCCTGTAGTGGTTCTCCAGGCTGTTAATGATTACTGTGGCCTAAAGTATTAAGGGTTGTGGTATGATGAATCTATTCCTGGAATTCCTTCCTTTATAGGAACTGATACGGGGAGAAGTTGTCGCAGAAGGGTTTGAGTTGGAGGGAGCTCACTTTCATTTTCTTGCAGCCTCATCGTCTAATTGTTTTCTTTTCAAGTCTTAGATTATTATTCTCGGATGCAATTATCAGTTTTCAATGAATGCAAGGGCAGCACAAAGCAATTGAAGATACTTTTTTCATCATGAAGGGAGACTTTATTTCTTCCTCTGCTCCAATCTATGCTGAATAATCTAATTATTTCAAACATTTGTTCACTGTACAGATGAGGCTAGCAACATAATGTCATAATTTATGGTGGGTAAAGCAACATTAAGCTTCTAATTGTTTTATGTCCTTGTGCGTTCCAAACTGGAATATGTCGAAGCCTTTTAAATGTTTGATTTGTAAAAGTCAAAATCATCAGTTTCTTTCTCTAAATGTCAAGCTCTTCTGTCGTTTTAACTGGTCAGGTACAAGAGCAACCATCAGCAGTGCTTCTGAAGACCACCACCTACTGGTCTGTCAGCTCACTCTAATTTGATGTCGGCTCATTTTCCACAAATCGTCTTTGCTTTGTTCGCTCAGATGTCCAAACTGTAGACTTTAAATAAAGGTAATGGTTGTTTTAATTGTTCCCGTTTGTCACTTTTTCATTGTATCACAGTGTCTTTTCCTGTTTTTCAATGAACTGTATAACCTGTGTGCTCAATTACAACACACTTGCGTTATAAAAAATTCCTGGGTGGGTGGGGTAATGGTGTATTGTACCACTAGGCTGCTCCCCTGGGTGGTTTCCTCTTGGTTGACATGATTCATCTCTTGGTAATGCTTCTCTGATCCTTGCAACTAATTACCAGCACAAGACAAACAAGACAACCGACAGTTTTTTTTTTTCATGCCTCTTTAAAGAATTTATTTTATAAAATCTCTAGTTTAACACAGGGTAAAATACAACAACAAAAAACATCTAAGCAGTTCCTTGTGTTACAGAACAGAGTAAATACGGGTTGCAGTTGAACTTTATCACGCAGAGCTTTATCTTGATAAGCAGACCAAAAGACTAATCATTTAGTCAGTCACGCTGGATCTTGCCACAATGTTTACACTAAGGGGCGCCAAATTCAGCAAAGACTCCCGTCTTCTGTTTGTGGCCTCGGGCATCTCCTGAGCTCAGAGAGTCGAAGGTGTCGCACTGAAGTGGAGTACAGAGAGAATTCAAATCAGATGAATATTAAGTGGTCTGTAGAAGAAAAAATAAAAAATTTCTGTTGCAGTTTATGCACTGTGGCTGCAATTCATACTGTTACAAACACATGCTTCATTCACCACTCAAGATTGTTGTAGTTTTGCCTTTTTAGCCGATAACACATTGAAATAATCTCAATTGAGAACATACTGAAAGCTTATATTGCATATTTTTATCTCTAGGTATATGGTCAAAAACCTCTGAGCACAAAAATTACAATCAGTGGACTTAGAAAATGAGAATCACTAATATCTCATCACTAAATGATATAAATATTATAAATACAGTATGATCACAGCCAGTCCATTAAGGTTGAGCTTGTATTGGTGTTCTGTCTTTTCCATTGTGCTGAAATGAAGCTGCAACAACCCGCACTGTATTTACTACATGTTAATGGATGACATATTGTGTGGTACAGTAGGACTAGGTGGGTCTTTGGTGCTGGCTCTAGCTCTGGTTCTCAGTGATAACTCACAGCAAGCCTGCTTGTTGTAATGCTGATAGAGCCCATCTGTGCAGCCTTACAGTCAGTCCTGCAGTAAGAGGTTTGAAAACATCCAGTGCCTTTAATAAGTATTAACTCCAGAAATGGTTAAACGACTGATGACTGGCTGCACCGGTGATGGTTTAAGTGTATCCTGTTTTTAAAGTAGTGAATACCAAAGCAAACAAGTATTCAGTGTTTTAGTAGTAGTATCAGTGATTTAGATCCTTTAGACATTAAAGCCTCTTATTCTGTTGATCCGTGTGGAATAAAAGCCAAATTAAATTTACTTCAACTTTTGACTTAGTCAAAACATGAAAACATCGAGTTGGTCGAGTAGTTTTTATTGGCACAGTAGCCATGTGAATTTGCTGGTTTGTGATTGGTCGACCAACATTTTAAATGACTCATTGCAGCATTATCAACTACAAACACTGGCTTACATGTCATAATGTATTTCAGCCAATTAGATTCCCTTCTCATTACATTCCTTTCCCTCCCTGGGTTACAGGTTCTTACCAACTTGGTTAAACGTCTGAATCACTCTGGCCACATGTTTGCTTCATATATAGAAGCTTTGTTATATCCCTTTAAACTGGTTTATTATGAGACACTCCGATGATCATATGCTTTATCATTTCACACATATTTTAAATCTTGCACTGTATAAAATAGGATTTGTAACTGTCTCTGTATCTCAGGCTGCTGTTTTTAAATCCCCCCAAATAATGTGTTGAAATTGAAACTTATGAAACGCTATAAGAAGAATGGGAGTGTCTCTACACTGTATGTTGAGACACATGGACACAGCAGATAGCTTCCACCACTGGTGATAACAGTACTGTGCCACAGTGTGTTCAGCTGGGGCCCACTGTCTCTCACTGCAGGTTGTATGTATGTATGTATATATTTTCTCTGGGAGACAAGTATAACTATGGGATTGCAGCACTTAAAAATATGGAACCATGAACTTGATGTTTTTTAGTTTTAATTCAGGTCAGACAGTTCTGCTGCCCTCAAGATAAAATGGAACAATGTCACAAACACTTTATTTTGTCCAATTCTTTGGTTTATGATTCGTAAAAATCAATTGTATTCCCAAAAGCCTCAGCTGTAAACACTGTTTAAACAGCAACGTGTTAACATTGTCATTATGAGCATGTTAGCATGATGACATTAACGGTGCAGACTTACAGGACCACTAAACCTATTGAAGTCAAACAATAATTAAAAAAAACTATTTAGCATTTATAAGCAGTATACAGGCTTTTAATGAATGGTTTGCTCACAGCTTTGAGGACATTTGTGTGCTTGGTAAAGTACAGTATTTGTTAGCAACTGTAACATCGCCCATGAAGGCTTGATTTATATCATTCATTATCTGTTGATATTGCTGCCTCGGCTAAAAAAGAAGTTATAAACCACTTACATCTGCCTACATCTACATTAGATTATGTAAATTAAATAAAATTGTGGTAGATCAGTGACAGGGCCACTGTAGTTTAAGGGACAGCATTGTCTGTAAGAAATGAAATTAATATGTCTGCTCTGTCCTTATTTCATTAGTTTCAGCACCTCTGGCTCATTATGTAGCTCACGGGCACTAAATCTCAAATTACGGAGATTAGACATGATGGAAAGACCCCACACCATTAAATAACAAAGGTCCCTGTATTATGTGGAATTGTTCCACATGACTTGCCATTCGTACACGCATTTTATGAAAAGCACATGTGTATGTGCAGACACAAACTGTTTTCTCCATGCAGGCTAATTCATGATGTCCCGTTCAGTCATATGGCCTTGTTGAAACTGCAGCCTGAAATCACTTATCAGCAACATTGCATTTGATTTCACACATAATGGCTGTTGGCCTTGAGAGTCATGGCTTCCAGAGATCATCCTAAACATGTTATTGTTTGTCCTGCTCGTTCTCCTTGAGGCTACGCTGCATCAGGACAAATCACATCACACAGACTCGTGTGATTTCTTTGGAACCACTTTTGTGGCACAAAACATACTTCAGGCCAATCCACAATGCTGTTCTACCCAACTGTAGTCTCCAACCAGTGTGTCAGATAAATCTGAGGTATCATAAGATGATTAAAGAGACACAATTATTTTAGTATTGCAAAACTGCATTAAAATCTTACCAGGTTAAAGAACCTGAGAAAGTTAAACTGCTCTTTATTTGTTTGTCTTTGCTGACAGCTCACAAGACCTAATTTTAATAAGTCACAAGCTAAAAAATGATGATGTGTAATTTTACTAAATATAGTGCTTTTGTTCTACCATTAAGGACAAAGCCCTTTACAATCTGCCTCTCATTTACCCATTCACACACACACCAGGGGCAGCAGAGCTCCAGTGGAGACACTGGTCTGCCCATTGGAAGAAACTTGGGGTGCTTGTGCACACAGGGACCTGGGGACCCACTCTTCCTCCGGGACCCTGGTCCAAGGTATAACAGGCTGCACTCATATCTGTAACAACGCAAAGTAGAGGTCACTAGAAACAATCCTTTACAATGTTGATCAGCAATAACCTGAGTGATTAACAAAGTGCTGGGTTCTTTGATTTCTTCTCAGTCTTTGTTGCTTGTGTCCTTGTAATTATTGGTGCAATTCAGTGTAACTGTACATATCCCTGCATCATGCATTATTCTTCATTCTTTAGCAGGAGCACCTATGCAAAGCCTTTGAACTCTGACACCCATGCAGACAACCAGGTGTTTTGTTTTATTAACCTGATGTTTTCCTTTTTTGCCAGTCTGCAGCCCTGTGTCAGTATCTGCCATCAGAATGGGCTGGGCCTCCAGCATTCAGCTCCACTCAGCTGGAGAAGATGCCTCACCCTGTTGCCGCAATGCCACATGCACAAGAGACAAACCAAGTGAGCTCCAGGGCTGAAGTGAAAAAAGTTTAATGTGTTTATCATATCACTTTCCTCCAGATAATCAAGGTCAGAGGAACTACCCCATACACTCGCATCATGAGGGAATCCCCAACGTCTACACAACGTAGTACGATGCAGTCCCACGATACTGTACATTGCACCCTTCTCTACCCTCTTCACCCCTGTGCACCCCCTAGACAGGATGAGGTTCAGGCTGCTGGTCCATGCAGGTCAGGTTCTCTTTGACGTCCCTGTCCACGCTTGAACTTGGTTCACGCTGAGCGGGCGGAGTGGACAAACTAGGGCTGGGATATCCCTGTCTCAAGGTGTCCCTGACTGATAGGGCTATTTGTCTGTCACACAGGCCTTATCTCCACCAACCCCAATGAAGTTGCTGAGCAACCAAAGGGGTTGTGGGGTACAGCACCTCTTAGGGTCGACGTAGTTTCCTGTGGGTGTTCCTGTTCCCTCTCGTTGTCTCTCTCCGTACTCATCCTTTTTACTTGTCCTTTTATCACCAGGTTCGTCCAGGCTGACAGAACAGAGGTCGTCCTGTTTCCAGTGCTGGAGTCCAGGTGGGAGTACCTACATGCAGGTAGGGGTGTGACCTTCTCTGGACAAGGGTTAGACACACTTTATGGCACTACTGGACTAGAGGGTAGAGGTCAAACAAGATGGATATCTGATTCCCACTGATAGTGGAGAATCGTATGATAGCCTCTAATGTGTTTGGCATGTTCATGAGATAAAAGAGTGGGAGTTTACTTGAAATTATTATTTCAGAGTTGAATTTATTTCCTTGGACAGGAAAACGAACCTTTATGAACAAAAATATTCACTGTGGATTTTCTGTGAGAAATATTCCACTGTATTTTAATTATTTGAGGTCAAGGTCAAGTGGGATTGTCATCTCTGGAAAAAACTGTTAGTGGATTTTTGTTACTTGTTGCATTTTTAAAAATGTTTCACCTGCTTGTTTTGGCTTTGTGCTAAAATATCTGTATATTCTCAGAGATGGAGAATTGTTTTCGCTAAACAGCAATTCTTTCTTAATATTCACCAGCATATTTTATTTCACATGCAGATGCCATAACTGTAAATTGTTTGTCCAAGTCGCTACTATTAATCATTCCTTATCAGTTTTGTGCAGATGTGAAGTGAATGTGTAACAGTGAGACTTTTGCTGCTTCTTCACTTTCTTTACCAATTCTAATTCTGGTCCGTTGTTTGTGATATATGCAATACCTAAAAACATATATCATTTAGTGATAATGGGTATATTATTAAGATTTCCAGCATACATTTGACAGTTTGTATAACTGTAGTTTACAGTAGCTGCATATCCTGCATTATTTTTTAATGTACTGTGCAGGACTTTACTGTAACTAAAGGGAACAGAGGGGTCTGGTTGAAGAAGGGCGTAACCTAAAGATAAGGCTCTGTACCTCTTCTATTGAAACTATAACGCAGCTCATATTCTCAACGGTTGATTGATTATCTCTCCTGAGCCGTGGCTCCACAGACAGATTCAGAGAGGCTGTGTGATGGTAGATGGCGGTATCGCCATCTAAGGGCCTCATTGGTTTCTGTAGTGGCTAAGAAACCTCTACCACAATTGTACAAACACTGATTGGTTGAGCAGAATAATGGTGAAAACTGTATGAATTTCTGATGCATATTTGTCACAAATCCTGAACTTTGGCTGCTGCAGAGACACCTGTCTGCAGTGAACCTACGTCAAACCCATGACACTCACCAGCAAAAACAGATTTAAGATTTGGAGTTAGTGAATCAGCAGATATCTCTCATCAGAAAACAATGATGTGGTTGTTATATTTTTGATGTTCATCCATTCCTTTTCATTCTGTCTTAGGGGATGCACATAAATAGCTGAGAGTTCAAGGGCAGACAATTCAACACCTGAGAAACATCAATGGAAAACAATTTCAGCTTTGAGGAGGTTTGTATTTTCTCCACGCATAAAGTATAATCCAACATCTTCACTCTAATACTGACTCTAAATTAAAACGTAAAATGTTTTGCTCTATTGTAATACGGAAACTCCACAGTTGTCTACCCAGAAAACGTTTCATATATTTATATATACATAGTATTTTAAATTATCCACGCCTCTCTAAAGTAGAAGAGGGAGATGTAAAATCAGACATTGATGGACATTGTGGAGTTTGATTTGTTTAGTTGCCTAAATCTTGCAGCAATAACTATTTCTCTTTATCATTCAATAACTCTTTATCAACATTCCTCTTGTCTAGGGCACTGACATGTCATATGAAGACAATGACTCAGCGTTTCCCTCTCCAGTCAGACTGTGAGTTACTTCCCTGTGTCATTCTGAAAAAGCAGTAACTGACTGTTACCTGTGCAGGTTATCCTGCATTCTTTTACCAGTATGTATTAACACTTAAACAATTTTAATAACAAGATCAAGGTGGAGTCATATGTAGCAATGAACCATCAAACACACTGGCTCTGTTTTTTTTAAAGGTCTATAACTTTTCTCTTTTGATTTATAGCTGCACTGTACACCATCAGCCCCAGCACCACACAGCAGACAGGCCCCATGGTACAAGCATTTGCCAGCTAAAGAGACGGTTATTTCCCCCAGTTTTTAGAGACAACAGAGCTCAAACAGAGTTAATAATGGACTGCATTTGTCAGGAGGGAAAGAACATGAATCTAAAAATATGACATTGTTGCAGATAATGGAACTGATCAATACTGTAACTTCCCTGTGGTGTGTAGCATATAATGTGGCCATGATAGAGGTGAGACTCAGCCAGTACCAGACAAGTAGAGAACTTACAAACAGCTTGTGTAAAGGTGCCCAAGAGTCAAAACACAACCTCGACAACAGCTCAAATACCCCAAGCAGTCAACAGCAGTTTTAAGCAATAGTTGAGTGACCCTGCCCTCTTGTGGCCAAGAGCAGAACAGCAGTAATAGCAGCACTTGACCATGGTGAACTTTATCAGCCTGCAGTCAGACCCTCACTTGGGTGGATTTTAAACCATTTGCTAACCACAGTTACAAGTTTCAAATTCCATTGATCCATGTCTGCAATTGTTTTCCAATTAATCCCAAATGCTTTAACTCTGATATTGTTGTTTGTTAGATCTGGGGCAGAATTAGAGGACGTTTGTCTTATTTTAACTTGTGTTTCCGTTTTGCCACCAGGACTCCACCAGACCAGAGCAACATCTACAACCTGGAGAGGGGGAAGGAGGAAGAAGGGCAGGATGATGAAGCACCTCTGGAGGTCATTTCATCAGAGGGTAAACTCACCTGAAAGTCAGTGCAACTGTTTGCGATTTGATGTTTTAAATCTGCATACAACTCGCTTGTTTATCTCTTTATTTCAGCTCATCTGAACCTCAACACCAACGCCACCACAAGAGGCGACGCTCAAGTCAGTGGACATTTTCTTTCAAGTTCAACAATATAAATTACCATCATCTGTCATACTAACTTATTTTGCATTTACCACAGGCCTATGTGGAGCTGAATGAGCTCAAGGACAGCTCTTGGCAGGAGACTGGCCGCTGGGTGGGCTACGAGGAGAACTTTAACCCCGCCACAGGAAAATGGGGTCCCTCTCATGTCTCTTATCTTACCTTCAAGAGTCTGATCCAGCTCCGCAAGACTTTGTCCACAGGTGAATTTTCAACTTTAAATAAAACTGAAATCTGTCTTTACATTTAAAACATTTTAGTTCTATGAATATAACCACTGAAATATATATATATATATAAAAACAGTAACATGTGAACTGACATGATTTCAGGAGCTTTCATTTTTGACCTGAATGCCAGTAGTCTGTCTGCTGTGGCTGAGAAGGTGGCTGATGAGCTGCTCAACAAGAATGAGATCCGTGCCAGCGATAGGGATGGTCTGCTGAGGGCTCTCCTCATGAGACGCAGGTAACCCACAGGAGCTGTTGATTCTCTAACTCTTTCTGAAAAATGAAAATGCTACAAAAAATGTTTGCAGGTTGCACTTTACACTCATTTCATTTGACCTTCCAGTCAGAACGAGGGACCTGTGGTTACATCCTCTGGAGATATTCAGATGCAGACATTTTCTGTCACCAAGAAGGTATAATTCTCTAGTTTCCTATACAGTTTGATCTACTTTTAATTATTTGGCGGATCATCAAGATCATGTTCATGTATTAACATATCAAAGTTGACACTTAATGTACTGCTGAATCATTATTTTTGCAGAGGGACATCTCTGACAACATGGAGGCCTCCATTGTCCTCTCGGGTATGTTCATGTCATTCAGATGCAGTTATGTGTCTGTTTTTTGGGGGGTTTTTTGTATGTAGTTATGGAACAGACAGCTAATAGTGTTGGTGCTGTTGTTTCCAACAGGTGTCCTGGACTTCCTGCAGAAACCAGTGGTGGCTTTCGTCAGGCTGAATGACTCTGTGGTGATGGAGTCTGCTCTGGAGTCTCCTGTCCCTGTTCGCTTTGTCTTTGTGCTGGTGGGCCCCAGCCAGAGCGAATTAGACTACAGTGAGAGTGGGCGAGCCATGGGTGCTCTGATGGCTGACTGGGTGAGGAGGTCATACAGAGAGAGTAAAAACAAAATGAGAATACAAATCCCTACTAACGTAATATAACCTAACTCTGTATCGCTCTGCTGACAGGTGTTCTGTCTGGAAGCCTTTTTGGCCCAGACTGACAAAGACCTGACCAATGCCATCGCTGACTTCATGGACTGCAGCATTGTGATCCCTCCCACTGTGATCCAAGATAAGGCAATGCTGGAGCCAATTATCAATTTCCAGAGGAAGATGCTGCGTGACAGACTCCGCCCCAGTGACACCCGTCTGGCCTTTGGTGACAGGGTCAAAGGTCAGCATATTGTACAGTACACAGTACATACAGCATTCAAGAGTCTAGACTATTTAGACTGTTTATACAAATCCACAATTGTGTCCTGAGCTGAATAAATCAGAGAAGCACTTATACAGATTCAGTGTTATAATTATTAATGTCAATTTGATTTGTTGATTTTCCAGTTGAGAAAGGTCCAGAGGAGCCGAGGGAGGACCCTCTGGCCCGTACTGGCTATCCATTTGGTGGAATGGTGAAGGACATAAAGCGCCGTTATCGCCACTACATCAGCGACTACACAGATGCTCTAAACCCTCAGGTCCTCGCCGCCGTCATCTTCATCTACTTCGCTGCCCTGTCCCCGGCTATCACTTTTGGAGGACTTCTGGGTAAGAGAGGGTGCCACATAATGACAGGTGTCTGATTTATCAGACTCACTTCATTCACAGGCGTTCATCGACCTAATTCTGAACATTGTTTGACCACAGCTGACAAAACGGAGAAATGGATGGGCGTGTCAGAGCTAATGATCTCCACCAGCATCCAGGGTGTCATCTTCTGTCTCATCGCTGCCCAGCCTGTCCTCGTCATTGGTTTCTCTGGACCACTGCTGGTGTTTGAGGAAGCTTTCTACGCTGTATGTACAAGTTGTCAGATTTGGAAAGAAACCCCTGTAATCAATCTTTAGGAAGGCCATGTTTTGTTCATTCACGTCCATTTTCCTTTCTCAATTCCATACTAGTTCTGCAAGTCCAGCAACATTGAGTACATCGTGGGTCGGATCTGGGTGGGTATGTGGCTGATAGTGATCGTGGTCATCATCGTGGCCGTGGAAGGCAGCTTCCTGGTCCGATTCATCTCCCGCTTCACCCAAGAAATCTTCTCCATCCTCATCTCTCTTATCTTCATCTATGAGACCTTCAATAAGCTCATCAAGGTTTCCTCACCTCATCCTTCCATCCATTTCACATCTATTTTACATCACATTTCCATGCCATCACGATCTTACCTACCCCTGACATCTCACCTCCCCTCTTGTTCAGATCTTCAAAGCTCACCCTCTGATTCTGAACTACGAACATCTTAACAAAACCCTGGACAACCCGTTCCACCCAGTCATCGCAGAGCACATTGAGTACCATTCAGATGGCAACGTTACCGTTCATGAGCTGGAGATTGAAAGGCCCTACCCCAACACTGCCCTGCTGTCTATGTGCCTGATGTTTGGTTGCTTCTTCATCGCATTCTTCCTCCGTCAGTTCAAGAATGGTCATTACCTTCCAGGCCCGGTAAGACCAACAGTCTATTCCTAGGGCACACTCTTACAGGTGTGGTGTTAAAAATGAGAAATCCATTAAGTCAGGACCTGCAGTTACGACCATATTGTATCTTTTGCTCTCTGTCTCACTAGATCCGTCGTCTGATTGGCGATTTCGGCGTCCCCATCGCTATTTTCTTCATGATCGCTGTGGATATCTGCATTGAGGATGCTTACACTCAGGTAAGTGTGGTGAAATCATCCAAAAATGTCCTCAAAAATGCTCATATCACTTGTTTTTTTTTTTTTTAAATGTCAAAGCCCATTTTTATCTAGTCTATGTATAATATATCATTTTTTTGTCATATTTGGAATAACATGCACTTCAATTTAAACATGAACTCCAGTCCTTCCTCCTTATTTTCACAACCACCACAACCTTCAACATATACACACCTATATGATCTATATGCATGTGTTGTGTTAGTATTTATGATGGTGCAATCTGAGATGTTAATTGTGTATAAAGGGAGATAAATTAAGATTAAGTAATATGTCCCTGGTTACCATCCTCTGTGATTTCTCTGACCCTCTGTGCTCAGAAATTCACAAATATTCAGCACAAAGTTCTAATATGTATTTGCTAAAGGTCTTAGGACTCCTGTCTTTCTAAATGAATGCCATCCTCTCTGCTTGTAGAAACTGGTTGTGCCAAAAGGTGTTGAAGTAACCAACCCCAAAGTCAGAGGGTGGTTTATCAACCCCATGGGAGTGCATAAGCCCTTTCCTATCTGGATGATGGCTGCTTGCTGTATACCTGCACTGCTTGTCTTCATCCTCATCTTCCTCGAGTCCCAGATTACCACGTGAGTGACACCGTTACTGATGCCATTACAGTTGACTTTGCATGAATCTAATCCAGATTTTGAAGAAATGTTTGTTTCTTTCTATGAATAATCAGCCTGATTGTGAGCAAACCTGAGAGGAAGATGGTTAAAGGATCTGGTTTCCATTTCGATCTGCTCCTCCTGGTCACCATGGGAGGCATCTCCTCCATTTTCGGGGTTCCCTGGCTGAGCGCCGCCACCGTGCGATCGGTCACCCACGCCAATGCTCTCACTGTCATGTCCAAGGGCCCAAAACCAGAGATTGAGAAGGTGCTTGAGCAGAGAGTCAGTGGTATTCTTGTGGCCATCCTGGTTGGTAAGGGCTGCTATCAACGGTGCTGACACAAACACAGCAGGTTTGTAAAAAAAAACTACCTTTTCCCTTTAATGATCATTCTCTTTCTGTGATTTCTAGGTGTTTCTATTTACATGGAACCTATACTGAAGATGATTCCCATGACAGCCTTGTTCGGCATCTTCCTCTACATGGGTATCACCTCTCTGAGTGGAATCCAGATGTGGGACAGGATGCTTCTGTTGATCACACCAAAGAAATACCATCCCCCTGATGCCTATGCCACCAGGGTATGCAACTTCAAATAAAGTCCACGACTTCAGTCTGATCATCATATATTTTCATGTGATACACTCTAATATCTATAGATGGTTGATTTTTTTAAGTATCATTGCCTTACGTGGCTGTTGTGTAAACTACATTACCAGAAAAAGCAACAGCCCGACAAAATACAATTCCTTCATCTTATTGTTTTCTGTTGTATTTGCCAGTGTATCAGAGAGGGTGTGTTTCAACACTTTTATTTAGGAGGCTGTAGTCTGTGGTGCCAATGTGCTGATTTGCACTGATTAGTCTCAGAGGACAGTGGGCCTGACCATTAACTCTTGTTTCCCCCTCTATTTCAGTGTACATTAGCCAAAGAAAATATACCTGTAAATTGTGCATTTTCTTAGTTAGTTAGTCTTTGGCTCAGAGTTTCCTCTGCTAACGCCCTCCTCTGCCTGGTTTGTGCAGGTTAAGACGCTGCGGATGCATCTCTTCACTCTGATCCAGCTCGTGTGTCTGGCCATCCTGTGGGTGGTGAAGATTAGTCCCTTCTCCCTGGCTCTGCCTTTTGTTCTCATTCTCACCATCCCTCTACGCATGCTCATGACTGGCAGACTCTTCTCTGTCATGGAGATGAAATGTGTAAGTACATCTCTGGATGTGTTTATTCACCCTAAACTCAGGCACACGTTGGTGTGTCATTTGATATTGGGGTGTCTGTGTTGTAACTGGATGTCGTTGTGTTTGTGTTGCAGCTGGATGCAGATGATGCCAAAGTGTCATTTGAGGAGGAGCCTGGAGAGGATGTTTACAATGAGTCCCCACTGCCATAAACATCACCACACCATCAATATTTAGTTCACAAACTTTTAAGTCAACTCAGTTCTCAAATGCCAGTAATTATGTGAAAACTGAATATCAGGTGTCTGTATTTATAGACAACTCTTAGCAGTTTCAAACTGTTCTGTTATTATTATTTATTTTTACAGGAAATTACCTCTCATTTCTAGAATTTTTACATCATTCCTGCAACTGAAGTCTTGTCAGTGATCAAAATAGAAAACTAATATACAGTCCACACTGTGATGTGAAGATGTATTACTACCTGACCTATTCTCTCGTTTTCCATATTTCCTTTTTATTTGTTCATGTAGCATTAATTCTGGCATCATTAAAGAGCTTAATTTAGTTTTTAGGTAAACTAGGCTACAAGTACTGGTTGTTTATTTACTTAAATACTGGGGGGTATTTATTTTTTATTGAGGAGACATCTTCTGGAAATGAGAGGTATTTTCCCTTGAGACCTGATGTATGTTAACTTAACTAAAGAATATTGTTGTTTTTTTCCTTTAAATGCCAAACTACAGTATAGCTTTAAAGTAATTACCAGTGCTACCTATGTTGTAATAATATATTTTCATCTTACCTTATGTTCACTATTTAAGTTAAACAAATTTGATCTACTCTGCCCTTCACACATGCACAAATAATGACCTTTTGAGGGACTATGAGTCCTGCCTTTGCTCCACAGTGTCTTTTCATCTGATTATTCTTAAACAATGTTTTAAGTAGCGTTATTCAAGTTTGCCTCAATCCATGTATTGTGTATGGTTAACTGAACAAGTAGGTCTTTCCTGTTCAGTTGGCATGTTTTGAAAGTGTATGGAAAGATGTGTAATGCACTTAGATTTTAATGATTTTGAGCGTGTAATTGCTTTCATGATTATAAACTGGGATGAGCAGCAATGGGTGGATTGCGGATGATGAGATATGATTGTTTGGGTTGACTGTTGCACTGATGATATAATCGGGGGAAAATTTATTTGTAAATGTATCTTATTAGGCCATTTGTTTTAGCTATCATGTGTTTGTGTGCTTGAAACACTGTACATGCTTATGGATTTACACTTTATTAAAAATAAAAAACAGCCTATAAAGTGTTTGTTTTCATGAACGCAAGAGAAAACATACTCCCATATCACCCCCAGCCCACTTTTATCATCGAGCAACAGGAGAGGCTGTTCAATTGGACCATGATGCCTGCCACTTAGCTGCATGCTGCCTTCAATGTTATCAAGTAAACCCCAACACTCAGTGCTCCTATTTGGAAGATATCATGGACATACTTTTGACTTTTGGTCTGAAATATGAAATTTTACTCCGTAAAAATCAGACAAAATTTCAAACAGTGAGGTTATTTCCAGGTGCAGATGGTGAAATTTGCTCAGATGTGTGTTTTGTAATACTTTATGTAAATCAAATAAGATAAAGAATAAAAATTCAAAAAAGTCAGTCTGTTAGGGTTCAATGATACAAATAAATTATAATAAAGTTCAAATATTTAAATATTAATAACAAATAAACTATAGAGGGTAACCATGAAGATTGTGAAATAATCACAAACACAACACAAAACACATTAAACTCATTATTTCATTCTGTTTACTTCCATAACAAGAGTTTATTGCAGATGTTTCTTATTCAAGTGCAAGTGTTTTTAACTTATTAATTTTATTATTATTAATAATAATAATAATAATAATAATAATACCACACATCAAAAACACCCCCACTGCCAACCAAGACAAGAAGGGCTGAGCTGGTCATGTGGTCAGTCCATATAAACATTATTTGAACAAAAATAAATAAAAAGCAATAAACTGGTATTGTGCAGGTAAGAGATAAAGTAAAATGTCACGATTAGTCAAGTTTAAATTATGTAAAAATAATAAGTCATATGGTTTAATTGTATATTTACTCGTAAATCTTATATATTTGACATTACAGGTCTCCACACCATGTGTATGTATAATTATTTTTTGTTTGTTTGTTTTATGTTTCCATGTGTGTTTACTCCTGTGCGATCAACCCATTTTTCCCACAGCCAGGGAAGGCAGCACCGTTTAACAAGGCCGAGTGCCTGAAAGTCATTTGTTTTCCCTGAATCGGACGGACTGGATTGGACGGCCCGGGGTCCCGCCCACAAACACACAAGGTGGAGTTGAAAAGAAAAAGAAAAAAAAAAAAACATGCTGGGCCAAAATGAAGCTGTCAAACAGCCGCGTACAATTTGCAAAAAGAGAAATCGAGCAATGTGAAAAGGTACGGAGGCTTTTTCCCTTAGACAGTTACCTCTTATGTTCCAATCTGACACCGATGAGTGACGATTATAAACTTTTTTTTTTTTTTTACTATTAAGATTTTTTTTATGTTAATTGCATTAAGTTAATGGCGTGTGTGAGATGAGCCGGCTCCATTAAAACTAGACAACCACTGCCACAGCTCGGGCCTCCATGAAAACTTCCAGCTAGACCAGGGAAAACAATGCAAACTTCGGCTAGAGATCAAACATGGTCGGCCTGCGGGAGTGACAATGATCGCCCGCGGTTGGGTTCAGAAACAACCGTGCGAGATCGGGGGGGAGAGGAAAAAAAAAAACGTGGATGTCTCGGCATCGCGAAATGGTTGGATGGAGAGGAGCTGCTGCGCGTTGAGTGGAGGGAGACGGCGAGAGAGATGGAGGCGGGGGGGAAGGACCATCTCTGCGGGGACTGGAGCCCAGGACCGACGGCGCAGTGCTGGCTATCGTTCAACCCTCCCCTTCTTCCTCCACAACGACACCGAGGCTCACGCCGAGAGACAGGTAAGCCAAGACAACAGCCGCTCGGTTTCATAATACGGCGAGAGTGCGCGATAAATGATGCCAAAAACTGGCTATTAAACCCCGCTAAACACACTGCTGATGTTTATTGTTATTATTATTTTCATTTAAACCGCATTGGTCCGTCAGTTCTTTGTAGTGGAGAAATAAACCAACCGCTGTGGCAGCGTACAGACGAGGTCGGCCATACCCGAATTTCTTGTCCTCCACTGCGGGGAAGAAACCGGATAAGACCCGGAGGTAAATGTGATATTTTGCTGTATGAAAATTCACCTAGCGAGCGTATTGTGCTACTTCCCTTCGCCGAAACTCGACTGTTCGTGGTGGAAATTCGTGGCCGGTTGCGTGGGGGGGGGAATTAGCGGTGGTTTCCGCGCCGAGACCTCCACGCGGCTGTTGGCGGAACAGCCAGCCGCCTCTCTCGGTTAGCCATCAGGGATCTCGGTTTAATATCTCACCGTGCAGAGACTCGCCCTCTCTCTCCCCCTCTCTCTCTCACCGACTAGCCCAGAACCACCGACGACCGAGCTCGGAGAACCCGCCTTCTTGTCCTCGCTTATGTGCTTTTGGATCAAGGGAAGGGAGTCTGCAACGCCCTGGGTTTAGTTTTAAGCTCGGTTTTCTCTTGTTTGCAGTGCGCCATTGGACCTTGTCACGGTAGGTTTCCTTGTAGAGCAGAGCTGAAGCATGGCGGACCTGGAGCTGTTTGTCGCGCCAGTGAAGCTACTCAGCCTCGGTTGTTAACATGTTTCCTTACAGCATCGACCTAACAATTTAAGGGGACCCGTTAAACCGCGAATTACTGTAGCAGCAACCGTTAAAAGCTGCCCCCTTATTCTTTTTTTTTTTTTTTAATTTATATTTTTAAAAAAAAATTCTTTCAGTAATGTCGGGGCTGTAACGTTTGGCCGTTAAAAACATTTTCCATTTTCTTCTTCTTTCTTCCTGTGCCTCCGCAACTCCTTCCAGCCCAACACCACGACATGTATCTCCGACATTATAACGAATTTCAAGGCTTGTTTTTTTTTTTTTTTTTTTCCCGAAACGCGGCCAAATCTGAAATAAATATAACCCGCGATAAACGTTAGCTAAAACATTTTAGCCGTTGGACGACCGTTTTTAAACGGTTTGTGCCGTTAAAGTGGCCGGAGTTAGCTCTTTAGGAAGCAGGAGATCGTTATTAAATGCAAAACAAGCTTAAAGTTTTATTTTAAATTCAATTTTTTTTTAAATGTATAGCTGTAAATTTATTGGAGAAATACCCAATTTAAGCTTCATTTGGCGTGCCAAGTCGTCCTTGGCCATGTAGTGCCTCAGCTCCAGATTTTTCTATCATACATGTTATAATTTTAATGAAATTTAACGTATATTTGATGTTCTAACGGCTCCAAATGTGCATAATGTCGGCTCTTCGGTGACTTAGACGGATAAATCTCGAGTTTTAATGAAGCTAGGTCACACTGTGAACACCACAGTGAGCTGGGGCCATCAAGGACACGATGAACAACGAGCAGCCGCCATCATTGGAGCACAGCTCGGCTACGCCTCGCTGAAGAATGCACTAGGTTTTTGCTCCTAAATCGCCATGTTAAACGTAAAAACCACTGAATGAAACGGCCTGTAAATGCTATTGAAGGACATTTATTAACTGTAGGCGAATTATAATACTGGTTCCCTCGCTCCGGCCTGAGTGAACATTTGAAGAGAAGATTATAGGTTTGCACGGCGGAGCTAGATCCGCGTCCAACGGTGATGAGGCGCCTCTGCCGAGTGGCGCATTTGGCTGCAGTGCTTCCAAGCCACCATTCCCCTTCGTCGGAGACCGAAAGCAGATCCCCCGTCCGTGGTCAGCTGGTCGCCTACAGCTGCCTGTCCGTCCACGTCCATTCGCTTCCTCCTTCCGTGGATCCTCCCCAACCTCCGCTCCCGACAGAAAATCCTCCATTACCGAGCGGACCGGGCGAGAAAATGGTCGCTCCTGTGCGTCCACGATACTTTTGTTGCGGAATAAGGACAGTACTAATACGCCAAATTCCGGCTGGCAAAATTTGCTCGACGGAGACTCCTGTTGTCGTAGCTAGTGCTAGTTGAAGCCCTCCGCAGTGTTATTTGAGATTTGAAGCCGTCACAAGCAATAGCCTATGTCTCACCATGTAGCGTAAACGTTTAAGGGGCGGTGTAATGAACATAAACCATTATCTAGAGGCAAATTTGAAATCCGTCACCTCTAAACATCAGGTTTACTTTTATATCCCAGACAAACACTTTTTTTTTTTGTCAAATCAAACCCAATCATATGAATATTAAACAGATTTTTTTTTTAAATATATATTTTATAATCCAACAATTTAAAAACATGCTCTTTTCTGAAGTGTGAACAAGCATTTTAAAGGATTGTATTATGATTCTCTATTAAAGTTCATGATACTTTAAGAGATTGTGTTTGATAACTTGATTTTTGTTGCTTTTGTAGATAAAAGACAGTTCAACCACAAATGAATGGGGAAATGGAGGCAACCACCCAAGACCAAGGTATATTGAAACAAATAGATATTTAGATAGTACAAGCATCTGTGATCAGAGAAGTACTTCCTATACCAATAATATTGATTTTGAGCATAAATGTCATAGAAAGTATGATTTTAGCCACTGAGAATTGACTACACAGAAGTTTTAAGTGGGTATTTTAATAAAGGATTAATTATTTAAGTCATTTTCCAAGCAAAGATATCTAGTTATGAGTTTTTGTTCTATTTTTATGTCACATGTTCTCAAAAATTGTGCATCTTTATGGTTTGTACTAGTTAGTCAAACATTTGAGTTTGTCAAACAAGATAGAATGTGCAATATTAAGATGCCATCTTTAGTAAAAAACAAGTCACTAATTTTTTACTGTTTTACTAAATCATTTATTAATAAAAATTATTAATAAAGAGCAATTAATCAAATCTTAAGTCACAGCTCTAAACTAAATAATAATGTTGATATGATTAATGGTACCAGCACTGGCTATTGTTTTTAATCATTTTCATCACCATATTTTCTTATATTTGTGTAATTTCTGTTGTATTTGCAACACAACAGTTTGGGCACAGGATGACCTCTTAAAGTTGCTGGAGGCCATGAAAGTGGCCCTGCCTCAGAAGGACCTGACTAAATACAAAACATCAGAGTCCCACCTTGACTGGCAGAAGGTGGCCTTCAATTCCTACACAGCAGAGATGTGTAAGCAGAAATGGCAGGAGGTCTCTAAAGAGGTGAGCCAGCTGAAGTGACGTTCCTGTTGATTGACAGTCAAATTTATTGTCTGATAAATGTTAAATTTAGACATCTGTTTACCTAATGTTTTATTTTTATGCTTTAACCACAGATTCGCAAATTCAGGACTCTAACAGAACTAATAGTTGATGCTCAAGATTACATCAAGAACCCTTACAAGGGCAAGAAAATAAAGGTGAGTGAAAACATACATTTTGCTTTATTAAGAAGCAACTATTCAGTTTATGAATAAAACATTTAACCCATTTTTTTTTCCCCCTCATGACATACAGAAACATCCAGATTTTCCCAAGAAGCCTTTGACTCCATACTTCCGCTTCTTCATGGAAAAGAGGGCCAAATACGCAAAGTTGCACCCTGAGATGAGTAACTTAGATCTAACTAAAATCCTCTCAAAGAAGTACAGGGAGCTGCCTGACAAAAAGAAGGTCAGTCAGAAACAAAAGCTACAGCTCTTAAGCTTTTTTTACTGTGGTATTATTTGAAGAAGTTAAAAAATCTACAATAAAAACATTGTTTTCTATTCTACAGAAAAAATATGTTGATGACTTCTTAAGAGACAAAGAATCATTTGTGCAAAGTATGATGAAGTTCAGGTGAGATTACCTACTAGTCTTCACACTGGGTACATTAGGCCTGTACCTCCAGCACATTTAAGGATGATAACTGTGCTTACATGCTTTTTTATGATGTGGAAATGTAGGGAAGAACACCCAGACCTTGTTGAGAGCATGACCAAGAAAGGTTCAAATGTCCCAGAGAAGCCCAAGACGCCCCAGCAGCTGTGGTACAACCATGAAAAGAAAGCTTTCCTCAAAACGCACCCAGATGTAAGTTTGTACACTTCTGACATATAAAATACAACCTCTTAAGCTATAATTGTGTGGAACTTCAGGTGTTAATTTGCTCTGTTTGACACCAGGCGACCACCAAAGACATTAAGGACAGTCTTGGCAAACAGTGGACACAGCTGTCTGACAAAAAAAGACTCAAATGGATCTCAAAGTCCCTGGAGCAGCAGAAGCAGTATGAGGTGAGACTACAGTGATGGCGATAGGTTTCATCAGAATCTTGGTGATAATAAAATGTGCTGTCTGTAGAAGCACTTTGATTTGTTTAAATGTCTTTTTAATATTCTAGGAGACAATGCGAGAGTACATCCAGCAGCACCCTGAGTTAAACATGACCCAAGGGGATATCGTAAAGTCCACCCTGACCAAGGCTGAGAGGCACCTGAAGGACAAATCTGACGGCCGACCCGACAAACCACCTCCGTGAGTTAGAGCTGAAAATACACTGCTGACACATCAAGATGCTCCTGCCCCATGGTAGAGTTGCATAGACAAATCTTTTTTTGTGTAATGTACATTTCCAGAAATGGTTACTCCATGTTCTGCGCTGAGTTGATGTCGAGCATGAAGGACGTACCCAGCACGGAGCGTATGGTGATGTGTAGCCAGAGGTGGAAGCTGCTGAAACAGGGTGAGAAGGACGGCTATCAGAAACGCTGTGAACAGGTGAGTTCAGAATCAAGTCTCATTATATGAGAAAAGCAAGTTACTCAGCTTATTCTTAAATTGATGTCATTTTTGTTTTTCCAGAGAAAGAAGGAGTATGAAATTGAGATGAACAGATTTCTCAGTGTAAGTCTTTTTTTTTTTTATTTCTCCTCTGACTTGTGTTTTTGCCAGTCATTTGTGTTGTTTTATCCTTTTTGCTATAGAAGTTTCTTACTTATATTTTCTCTGCTGTTTGGGATATTTGTAGAGTTTATCAGTGGAGGAGCAGCAGCGCGTCTTGGGCGAGGATAAGATAGGTTTTAAGAAGGGCAGTGGAGCCGGCAGTCCTGCCTCCAAAAAGAAAAACCCTAAAGCAAAGGTACGACTGTATTCACAGTATCCACCCAGTTTGTGGAGGTTACACTCTTCACATTTGCTCAAATAGATTTTGCACTGTCTGTTATAGTGTCCTTTTTCTGATATCGTTTTGCTTTAAAATCTATAGGCCAATCCAGAGAAACCCAAAAGGCCCATTTCAGCCATGTTCATCTTCTCTGAGGAGAAACGTCCCAAACTGCAGCAGGAGCGACCAGACCTTTCTGACAGTGAACTCACAAGACTGCTGGCACGAATGTGGAACGAACTGCCAGATAAGAAGAAGGTCAGTGGAGTGTTCACAGGAGCCGTTTCATACTGATGTGTATTAATTGTAATCAAATGAATAAATAAAAAAACATCCTGTTGTCTGGTCATCAAGGAGAAGTATAAACGTCTAGAAACAGTCCTGAAGGCAGAGTCAGAGAAGAAGGAGAAGGAAGACCGTAGTCGTCTGCCAGACCCACCCAAGACTGCTCAGGACATCTGGCAGCAGAGTGTCATTGGAGACTACCTGGCCAGGTTCAAGGTACACACGACTCCCACCTTCCAGAGTAAAACTGGCAACTTTGCTTCGCACTGTTACAATTTAAACATTGGTGCTAACGCTGGATAAAATTCATGCGTGTATTTTGAGTATACACGTATCCCCTAAAACACATGTATCACCCAAAAAAAGGCTGAAGCAGATGAGCAGTATCTAAGCATAATTTTGTATAAGTGTTTCAATTTTTACCACCAGGTGTCATCGTTCAGTCTGTGACTATGTAATCTAAAAGAAAAATGATAATTATTGATAAAAAAAAATTGTATTATAATTTGGATGTATACTGTTACACCACTATCAGCATTTAATGTGAACCATTTTCAGAATGATCGGCCGAAGGCGCAGAAAGCAATGGAAGCGACCTGGAGCACCATGGAGAAAAAAGAGAAGATCATGTGGATCAAAAAGGCAGCAGAGGATCAGAAAAGATATGAGGTATCACTGTCAGCGTCCAGGAGGATTCTCTAATATCTGTATATGGTGCCAGTGAGCTAACCGTTGGCTTATGTGTGACTTAACAGAGAGACCTGTGTGAGATGCGCTCACCTGCTGCTGCCATTGCCTCAGGGAAGAAGATGAAGTTTGAGGGTGAACCCAAGAAACCACCATCGTAAGTTTGCCACACCCAACGCGTCCGTGCAGCCTGTTGTTTGTAAGGTACTGAAATATTTATGGTTGTTTCCCCTTTTGCTTTTGAATCTAGAAATGGATATCAGAAATTCTCTCAGGAGATGCTGTCCAATGGAGAGCTGAATCACCTCCCAATGAAAGAGCGGATGGCTGAGATCGGCAGCCGCTGGCAGAGGTTACCACTGAAGGACAAGGACCGCTACAAGAAGATCGCTGAGGAAAAGCAGAGGCAGTATAAAGTCCAACTGGAACAGTGGCTCGCTGTAAGGATTTATTGTTTGAGGGTGGAAATATGTCATCACTTATTGACAACAAACCGAAAATTTCTTATCTAACATTCACTTCCTTCCTTCTACAGAGCTTGTCTTCTCAAGAGAGAAACACTTACAAAGAATATAATTCACAAGTGAGTCTTTTATTTTACTGTCCTTGTTATCATGGTTGTCACATACTGGTAGAGAAGATTACAGCACACTATCTCTCCCCACTGCTTGAATCTTTGTCATGTGAATTAATGTTCCTTCCTTCCTTTCAGAAAAGGAGAACAACTGCAAAACCAGGAGGCCCCAAGGCAAAGTCCAAGAAATCTGTGAGTACCAACCCTCATTCTGTTTCCTGTCA
Source organism: Rachycentron canadum (assembly GCA_038496675.1). Classification (NCBI taxonomy): domain Eukaryota; kingdom Metazoa; phylum Chordata; class Actinopteri; order Carangiformes; family Rachycentridae; genus Rachycentron; species Rachycentron canadum. The sequence continues at coordinate 9,095,043 of CM076664.1, read as the reverse complement.
TTAGGCTCAAAATACAGCTGTGTCAATTTAATGTGGTTAACTGTCTCTGTGTCCACAGGACACTGAGGAGGAGGAGGACGATGACGAAGAGGAAGATGACGATGACGACGAGCAGGAGAAGGCCTCCTCTGACGCAGACTCCTCCAGTGAGGACGACGACGACGAAGACGACGATGATGTGAGTGACATTTGCCATTAGTCACGTGTAGAGGTAGTGACCGAGTATTGATTGTGCTGAATATAATTTTTTCTGCTCAATGTTGAAGAAGGAGGAGGATGATGACGATGACGACGATGAGGCGGAGGACAAGGAGAACAAGTCAGAGGACAGCAGCAGCGAGTCGAATTCACAGGGGACATCAGACTCTGATTCGGACTGATGCATCGGGTCGACGTCGTCATGAGACGAACTGAGCAGCGCTGAGCTGAGCCAAGAGTCCAGGGAGCTCTGCCACTGTGCCAACCCTGCTCTCCTCCCACCACCAGAGGGAGCCCCTGCATTGCCTCATCCATTTCACACTCACCCACTTTATGTTGCTGCGTTGGTGATCTGTACTGACGGAGGGACCCTGCCCTTGTGTCCAAAATCTGCTTCATTCCCTCCCTGCTGTGATGGTCATCTCACAGCCCGGGCCGCTGACATTATGCCAAAAACAGCATCCCACTGGTTTGGTGATGTCATGAACATTTATGCCGCTGGTTTCAATCTTGACTTACAGGTTCAGTGGTTCAAGGTTAGAGTTTTAATGTCCAGGGTAATGAGTTACCCTCCAGTGTTTCTTATATTATTCTGGTAATTAGTTGAAGACAGGTGGCATGAGTTGTGAACAGGCTTCATGGAGCCAAAGAACATGTTATGGGGGATCACTTTAGGGAAGGGGGGGATGTGCGGGGCACTGAAAAATTGCACTCTTCAGAATGTTTCATTTAATTTTTTTTGTTTGTTTTTTTTTTTTCCAGAACTTTGTCGCTTTGTTCTTTATTCTCAATTTATAATGTAGATTTTATCATTTGGTTCTTAAAGAGGTGGTATTTTTTCAGGAAAAAAATCAAGCCATTATGAATGTCTTTTTTTTTCTTTTTCTTTTTTTTTTTTTTTCTTTTTGTTGCTGGAAAATTTCAGAACTTGTTTCTTACCAGTGTTCTCATTTAAAAAAAAAAAAAAAAAAAAAACAGTGCCTATAAAGTGTTCACCCCCCTTTGACTTTTCATGTTTTATTGTTTTACGACATTGAACCAAAGTGGACATGATGAGGCTTTTTGACACAACTCATGAGAAAATGAAACAAAACTGCAACATTTATTGGAAATTATTATTTGCTGGACTTGTGACTTCACCCTGCTGAAGTGTAGGGTGTATTCAGAGGTGCAGTAGATGTTTGGACACACAGAACTAAAACTGACATCGATCTTGTTTTAGTCTGTAAGATGGCAGCAAGCTACAATATCTATATTAAGATTAAGCTCAAGTATGAAGCGAGACAATTGCGTACATAATGTTTTCACCCTCTTTAATATTTAGTATAAGCATGTCTCTCAGCAGTTCCAGACTGGACTGTGACTATCAGTCTTTTACACGTAGATGCTGCATTTCTCTCATTTCTTTTACTGAAACGCCAACAGAGGCTCAGTCAGGCCTCACTGATGCCATCCCTGCACCAATGCAGCCAAATTTTTGGTGACTTGTTTTAGGCTTTTTTTTTTTTTTTTTAAAAGGTGGTTGACCTTACTGTCGTCTACAGGCTATGCCGTCCTTTGAAATTTCTCTTTTATCCCTCCCCTGAATTATGGTTTGAAGTAAGCTTGTTGCAGTGGTTTTTATTAGAAAATTAACTAATACTTTAGTTACACAAATTTGTGTCAGATAAAACAACTGGCTCATCAAGTTAATACTTGATGTAATAGATTATTTGCATTTCATGTCAACGAATCATATAGATGAATTTATAAAAGTTGTTTTCATAGTGTCATAAAATACTTTTTACATCCACTGTGCTTCAGTGTTAAAAAACAAAAAGGTCCAATGGTGGTGAATTACATATAAAATATAGGCACTGCAGGATCCATTGCCATGTGTCTGTCATTGACAGGTGTCATTCATCAAAATTTACTGACATGTCTTGTAGTGCATAAATTCATACGTCTGAAACAATCGTGTTTGACTCAGTTTGTCGTGGTCCAACAGTGGCAAAGTCTGTGTAGTGTTTGTGGTTTGTCACTGAAGGGGTCACACTTGTTACACATTTAGAGCTCAATCTGACTGTTTTTAAAGAGTTTGTCATACAGTTGGTGTCTGTTTCTTCTCTGAATCATTTTTATATTTTATTTACAGTTTATTTGAGTTGTTCAGTTTTTTTTTTTTTGTTTTAATTGTGAGCAGTTGCGTTCTGACCCATCTGCAATCATTTATAGATGTTCAACTGTATGGTTTCATCTATTTTTCTTTTGAAATTTTAATGGTATTGACTGTAATCCATCAGGATTTTAGTCTGATGCTTATCCCAAAAAAAGGTGTGCACTTAATGTAAATCTGTCCCTCTGTGTGAGTCTCTGTGCATGCATGCACAGAGCTGTGTATATATGAGGGTGTATGTGTGTTTCTTTGCTTTAATGTGTGCTGTCTTTGCTGTTTTGTTGCGTACCATGATGTGACTGCAGTGTGCATGTATGCCTGTGTGGGGACATCATACCAACACCATGAATGTAGATATTGTTAAATCTTTTATTTTTTTTCTTTCCAAAGGTCTTTAGTAATTCTTCTGCTTGGCGCCGTCATGTCATTTGTTACCTGAAAACGGACTTCAATGACTGTCATTTTGGGTCTACAGACAGATGAGTACATGGCAACTATTAATACTCTGTTAGTAATGGACTGATTTTGACCATTATGAATCTCATCACAGACTAAAATAAAACCAGCGTGGACTATTTAAATAACTTTTGGGAGGGAAAAGGAAAGTGTTTGCTGATATTGATTGATGGGAGTTTGTAAAAGGGATTGGGGAACTGAGTTGCCAGTGGATTTGGGGGTTTAAAAAAAAAAAAAAAAAACTTGTAATTTTTTTGTAAATACTGTTTTTGTATTGAGTGCTTATTGTTTTGTTAGTATTTTAATTTGGCAAACCCTCATCTGTGACTTCTGAGGCCAGTGAGCCTTTCACTCACGGGGGAGAATTTTTGGTTCAATTCACCTGTTTTAGTTGTTCTTCTCTCCCTTATGTTGGTTTATAGAGATATCTAAGACAAGCAAAGCTTTACAAGTTTGTACTGCTGATCATTTGACAAAATTTGATGTTTTCTATAGCTGAGGGTGTTCTTATGTCCTTGTAGTTCAAGTATTTGGGCAAATAAAAATCTTTAACAGTTAGAAGTGTGTGTTTTATTTTAACCTTGTGTTACTGATGTGTCAGAAAATGAAAACTGTTGACAACTGATGAAAGTCATTTATGAAGTAGAAATGACAAATGTGTTAGTTACAGCCTCTGAAATGTTCAAATGAGAAGCTTTTCACACTTATATAAGACTGAAAACTGAACAGCTTTTGATTTTGGATTGTAAATCAGACAACAGTGATCTGAATTATTCAACGTGTCATGCAGAATTGAAAAGGGATTATTTTCTATTCTGATATTTTAGACCAAATCTAACACTTGAATTAAGACAATAAGCAAATGAGCCTTGTGAAAATAATGAATTGAGGTCCTGCTGTGCTTCTGTCTTGTGGGCAACTGTTTGCTTGGCCACATTAACCTGTCAGGAGGCCAAATGTGAGTTAGTGAGCCCCTAGTAACCTCCACTATTTTTAACCTCCATTCCTCACACTGTGAAATATGTGCAGCTTGTCTTTGCAAGAATACTACAAGGCCTCAGATTTGCTGTATGACTATTTCATTAAATGCTTTATTTAAGTTACTGGGGCGGGTTTTTGAGCCAGTCTTATCACTTTGGGAATAATCCTTTCCTGTTTCAATATGTTCACATCTCTATGCACAAACTCATGCCTTTTCCTGTAGAGAAAAGGTGGGTGAGAGGACCTTGGCTGATCTCCACCGAGTACTGACCCACCCAACACCTTTAGGATGAACTGGAGGATTCACAGTGAGCCAGGACCATCACCCAACATCTGACTAATGCTCCTGTGGCTGAACAGGATCAAATCCCCGCAGCCAGGCTCGGAAATCTGATGGAAGGCCTGAAACCAGTGAATGGAGGCTGTTGTAGCCGCTTGTGGTTTAAGAATGACATCTTCAACAGTCACAGGTGGGCGTAACTGGTGTGTCCACATACTTTTGGCCATAAAGTGCACAACGGTGGTAGTGGTGACCTCATTCAGCTGCTCAGACTCAAACTGATTCAAAATCAGGAGCGAGGGTCTGCTGTTCATTTACTGAGGTCTGGTGTGGAGGGTGAGCCTCCTGGCCTGCCTCAAGTCTGCCAGTCATAGCGGAAGCATGCTAACTGTCCCTTCAAAATAAAATTATCAACAGGGCCTCAGCTGCGTCACACAAGTCAGTTAGCAACCACAGGCTTTAGTGGAAAATAATGGCTAAATATAGATGGAACAAGGCCAGAGTGATGTCTGACACAGTCTCAATATGATTTAACAGTAATATGCAATATTCTTTTTTTCTGCTCTATTCACCTCTAATTAACAGACACATAACAGGCTTTTCCAATGGAGTAAAATTTTAACGAGCCACAGTAAAACCAGCACGAATACAATTAATGGTAGCTAAATTCCATTGAGCTGTTTCTAGTGTTGTATATGTTGACTCACTGTCACACTGACAGCCACCAATAACACTATTATTCACCGCTTTAGTTTTCCCACATTTCTGCTGTGTGTGTGTGTGGTTGGGGAGCCTATATAAGAGACACCTATGAAAAGAATCCAATAAAATACAACTTCACAACCTCAGAAATCACAGACTGAAATCAGCACATCTGACATATGTATATATATATATATATATATATATATATATATATATATGAACAAATGCTGAGTGGTTTTTTTTCATAAATATTGCATTTATTTCAGGATTATTTTGTCAGTCTTGAAAGAAATAGGCCCTATGTTTATAAGCCGCTTGCTCAGAAATGGCCCATGTGGGTATTATATGATTGGGTTATTATAACGGATACACCATAAGATTAATTAGATTAATTTGATGTTGCAGCTGATCCACTTGGTGCAGATTTTAACTACTTTCTAGACTATTTAGTTGTTTAGTTAAATAAACAGTCAAATTATAAATCTAGGAAACACTCAATTGGATCAATGATGAAAATAATCAGTAGCTGCAGCCCTTTATATAATTGTTGTAAGCTCCATCTCAACCAACTGCAACAGTAAAATGCCACAAGAGGAATAATGATCATAATCTAATTCTATTTTTCTACATCACACTCTGATAACAAATCTGCAAATAATTGTATCTGTACGATTCACTGTAAATGCCATGTAAATATTAATAGGGTATATATTTTGAAGATGGGGGATTATATCAGTAGATGTGAAATGGAGCACTGTAATATAACTAATTTCCTGTGAGGGATTGTTATTATTACATAGCACAAGTACTTTTATGCATATTTTGTAATATTTTGAATGGAGGTCTTTTACTTGTAATGAAGTAACTTCTATCTTTATATGTTTGTTTGTTTTGTTTTTACTGAAGTTCAACAAATCACTTATCATTCAGGGCTTTTATTTCTAAAGGTCAGGCCGGAAGCCAGTTGTTCGACGGCTGTGTTTGGTTGTGGCTGCTCTCGGCCTCCTCGGTGTCAAGCAGGTTTCTAACGTTAATTTAACCGACACCTGCAACAACAAACAATTAAAACGAGGGTTGTTTTTTGTTGTTGTTGTTGTTTGTTTGCTTGTTTGTTTGTTTTAACGGCCTTATAAAGATGGATGTAGCCGACGACCAGGCTTCGTGTTGACGTATTTCATGTGGAAAGACTCGGTGATGTTGCCTCCTTCAGAGAAACTGCCTGGTTCAGGCTGAGTTTTCGGTATGACAGGGTAAGAGGAAACTGTTAAAAAATCTTAACATCACCGCCTTAACTGCACTGTACCCGGGTATTACGCCCCCCCCCCCCCCAAAAAAAAGCCTTTCCTTCACCTCCGAGTAGCACGGTAGCAGGACTTGCTAGCAAAAGCTAAAACTAAAAAGTAACGTTAACGTTGAAGATTACGGAGTTTGCTAACAAACTGACGTTGACGTTAGCTGCGCTTGTATTGCCGCTAATTTCTTCCATTAACGGCAGTTAATGCTCCAGTTCAATAACTGTTTTCAGTGTAAATAGAGACGTATTTAGCCTCAGTTGTCACACATGGAGCCACGGGGTGGATGTCTCATGCAGAGTTTAGTCGATTAATCGATTAGTTAGTCAACCCCCCCCCCCCAGGAAATTTATCTGCAATAAATTTGATGATTTCTTTTTTTTTATTTTTTTTTTATTGTGTTTATAAACTGAGTAATCATATCATATTTTAGTTTTGATCTATTGTCTGGGCCAGAAAAGACAATTTAGAGCCCCAGGGATTTGGTATTAATTGATTAATCAAGAAAATACTTGGTAGATTTATGAATAGTGAAAATCATTGACGATGCCCTTAAATTTAAAAGAGGTTAAGGTCCCCTATCTGACATCTATTTTCTTCCTAACAGAATGAAGACACATCTGCTAGTACTGATAGCCATTTTAAAAGTAAGTATTTTCATCATCAACTGGGTCCTTGATTACTTGTTGACAGATCAGTTTTCCAGTCTTAAATCTGTTTGGACCACCAACCATATTGTGACTGTAATTTTGCTATTTTTATATCTAAATCTACAGGTCAATATCTTATTACCTTGCTATCAAGATTTCCAATACAGATTTTCAAATGAAAATGGAGGATATGCCCCTGTCAGGCCCAGACAACACCAAGCTGGAGGTGAGACATTGATTGATATGAAACATCATGGCCATTAGGGTTTTTTTTTTAATCTGTCATGAGGTTTGCATTGGTGTTAAATTATATGTTTCGTGTTCTAGGCCTTGGTCCATGACATCTACTCTGAGCTGGTGGAAGATGCCTGTTTGGGCCTGTGTTTTGAAGTACATCGAGCTGTGAAGCAGGGCTATTTCTTCTTGGATGAAACGGACCAAGAGAGCATGAAGGAGTTTGGTTGGTGCCAATTTTGTTCTGGTCTGTTTGGCTGCTCGTTGGTCTTTGGTGTTTTTTCTTACAGTATGCGCCTACGATTACTGTTATAGAAATTGTGGATCAACCAGGAGTGGACATATTTGGGCAGGTGTACAATCAGTGGAAGAACAAAGAGTGTGAGTGTCCAAACTGCAAAAGACTGATCGCAGCTTCTCGCTTCGCCCCACACTTGGAAAAATGTCTTGGCATGGGACGCAACAGCAGTCGCATTGCCAACCGCAGGTCGGTCACTAAATGACTGATTGTTTTATTTATGTGTGTCAATGTGTGTGAACTTCTCATGAGAATATTTTTTTCGTTTTTTTTAAACAGGCTAGCCAGCAATAATAACATGAGCAAGTCCGAAAGCGATCAGGAAGACAATGATGACCTCAACGATAACGACTGGTCGTATGGGGCAGAAAAAAAAGGTGATCACCTGAAAATAATTGAACTTAAATCTACAGTGTGCAAAAAGAATTATCAAGGAAATAACAAAAATATTATTTTCTTTTTACAGCCAAGAAGAGGAAGTCAGATAAGGTATTTTTGCGTTTGTTTTCCATGCCTGTGTGTATTAAAGTATATAATGAAGTTATTATAATCTGAATGTTTGTCTTTGTGCAGAATCAAAATTCCCCAAGAAGGTCAAAATCTCTAAAACACAAAAATGGTGAGTCGGTGAGGAATTACGTTTTGAAATAAGTAAAGAGTTTTGATCCATGTTCCAAATATTGTGTCTGCAGCATTAGTGTCGGTTGTTTTTCTTTCTGGTGGATTCCTCAATCACAGGAAGTAGAATATTATACTTGCTAATATCTAATGTCAACCACACTGCAGTGTAGACAGCAAGATCACAATGACTGGGAGGTTATACAAGCAGCAGTGGCCACCCTTCAGATTTAGATCAGGAACCAAATTGAAAGGATATTGCAGTGTTGGAGGAATACACAAAGATAGAAACTTATTTTGCTAATAAGAAGTGACATTCATATAACTATTTGTCGGTTGTGATTCGAAATCATCTTGCCCACAGATTATTTTTCCTCTGATGTATGACATTATCTAAATCTGACATTTTTTAAATGTTTTGCAGAATAATATTCTTAAGACGTCGTACCAGATGCATGGCCCAACAGTCCCATTTTAATGGTGCATGGGTTATGAGTAAAAAGGTCTAACAGGTCTTTCTTTTTCCAGGTGAGCTCGGGAGCAGCATCAGTTCAGAGCCCTACAAGGTGACAAGTTCCTTCCTGTTCATGTTGCCTTTAAGACCAAAAGGTTTTTCTGTCCTGTATTGCAAACTCATTGCACAGTATTGATAATGATTCTTGTATGTCTTCCAGTATAACTACAACACTGGCATCAGTTATGAAACATTAGGCCCTGATGAAGTCAGATCCCTTCTAACAACAGTAAGCATCATCGATCAAAGCTTCTGTTTCATTCATTTCTCCCGTTCCATTGTGTTTCATTTGGAAAATGTCAATCATTAACACAGTGATTGTTTCCACAGCAATGTGGGGTGATCTCTGAGCACACCAAGAAGATGTGTACCAGGTATTCACTGTATAATCTGCTGGCACATAGATAAACTAGTAATAAAACCACTCTGGGAAAACAGTTAACTACTGTTCTGTAGCTAATATCTGGGACAATGCAGGACACAGTCAGGTACTGTACCACCTCGCCTTGTGTTGGTGTCGCCATGCTTTTTAATCCAAATTCTGAGGTCAGTGTCTTTACATCCCTCAGTTTGGCCCTACCGTGAAGCTTTGTCATGGAAACTTACACTAAAACCACTTAGTGCTGTGTGAAGCTGAAGGTTATGGTTGCATGTGAACTCTGGAAACATGATCAGTTTCAGATGTGTATTTATGAAAATGATCATGTATGTTGGGACTAACTCAGGGGTACACAAGTGGCAACGCATTGGACCAGTGATTGACTTGTTTTCTTTGCAAAATGAAAAGTCATTTCTGCAAAGGTCTCCCAAATTTACACACTGAGATCATTTCAATTAGACCATGAAGGACCTTGTCAGTGACCAACATCTAACATTTCATTACCCTTAACACCTCGTTATTGCTCCGCCCCATGTGATTGGTCACTGACTGTGTCCGCAGAAGTCCGTTCCACCTCCCTCCCTGTGGCCGTCGTTAGAGGCAGGGTGATGAATGAAGCCGTGTGGCGGACAGTCAGGGATGTATAATGCCACCTTGTGTCCCACCAGGTCTCAGCGATGTCCCCAGCACACGGACGAACAGAGGAGGGCCGTCAGGGTGTTCCTCCTAGGGCCGTCCGCGTGAGTGTGCCCTGTCCCCTTCCTCACCCCCCCCGCCCTCACCCACAAGTGTACTTAACAAAAGTCATGTTTGAATGCGTGTTTTGACCCTAATGATGCAGGGGCTTGCTGATACAGTTGGCTGTTTTCGATCATGCTGAAATTTACAGTAACATGACTCTGGTTAACACAAAAAAAGGAACCATGTGTATTGACACTGACAAACTGTTATTGTCAGACCTCTCACGGCCATCATGAACATTTTGCTGTAGATCTATAACATTTCGTAGCTGATGGGGTCAGAATGTAATTCCATTTAAGTGTATAATGGGAAAATCAAAGGTGGTAATATGTCAAGCATGTTTATCAAAGTCATCCACAATATTTTATGCCAGAAATTTTTACATTTTACAAAATAGCATCGACAATAGGAAAACAAAAATCAACCCAGTCCACACACCCTTAGCCCATCTGTGTTTGATAACAGTAAAGTCATAGTTTCACAATAGAGACACATAGGGGTTGTTTTCATTATCAGTTAATGTGTCGCTTCTCTTCTCCTTGAACTGTCTGTTAACGGTTTTGTCAATAAAACCCAAAAATAGATCAAGCAAAGAAATCAGCAAATTCCTGCATTTGAAAGTTGGAACCAGAGAGCCTAAGAAGTCTTGCTTAAAAATGTGCAAAAATTATGAATGATTTATCACAGCAGTTGCAGAGACAAGACAAATAAGAGTTAATTATTTCCAAGAACCATCCGAAGTCCTGGGAAAATATTGCACATAAACTGTGAAGAATAAGAAGGAGATTAGAAGTCAAGATGACAGCTGATAACTGACGCGTCACCTGTACGGATTAGTGACACTGTCCAGCAAATACAAACACAATGGTCACTTTGTGCTAACATAATATGAAATATACTGCCCCCTTTGGCCCTTTCTTTACGATATTATTAAAGCCATGGTATTGTAAATATATGTGTAATTAATCAAGTGTGAGTTGGATACCCTAATTTTGTGTGACTGTGTCTCTTGGACTAGGCCGTCGCTGACCGATGCAGACGCTGTGGTGGAGAGCGACAGCTTTGACATTCCAGATGGACAGACCCTGATGAGCCGGCTGCAGTGGGAAGACTCCCCTGATATCTCACCCACTGACTCTGCCTCATCTAAAGCCAGTAAGGAAATAGAACGTAGTACACTGAAAGTCATGTATGGATAGAGCTAATGGACAACGGATAGATTATTTTCTATCCCTCTCACAGGCACCAACCACTCAGATTCTAGGAAGCCGAAGAAGAAGAAGAGGACGTCTCTCGGTTTGAATAGCAGCAGCGGAGGTGGTGGTGGTGGTGGTGGAGGAGGAGGAGGAGGAAGTCTGACTGGAGGCAGCAGCAGCAGCAGCTCTCAAAGTAATATCAGCTTGTCGACCAAAAAAAAGAGGCCCAAACTCCCAGCACCTTCTATTTCAAGTATCTATGATGACTTAAACTAGCAACAGCCCATTACCCTCCTCTGGATCAAGTCCCTCCTTTCATACCTACATTTACTGGTATGAAAGGGATGGGATTAAACTAGATTTAGTAATTCTTTAATCAATATGCCTTAAAAAGTAAGGCGTCTCTATTTTAATGAAGATTTCTCCTGTTTTATGAACACAGTGATCTAAAACGTTTGGTCAGTCCAATCAGAGTATCTGTAGGTACTTCTTTGGGAAATTTGGTCAAGAAACAAAATTCTTTCCTGCTTTTACCAATATTAGTTCAATCAGCACAGACTGCTGCTGTCACCTTTAGGTGTGTATCAGAGTGACATATTTCCTAAGCCATTGTCTTTAAAGGTTGTTATAACAGTCTCCTCACTTTTGAGAGGACTTCCCATCAGCTTTTGGAGCCTGGCTGCAGAGAGTTGATCCCATTCAGCCACAAAAGCATTAGTAGGATCCAACACTGATGCTGGGTGTATCAGACCTGGCTCACAGTCTGTGTTCCAGTTGATCCAGAAAACATTGGATGGTGTTCAGGTCAAGGATTTAGTTTCATGTGCACATCAAACTAAACTCAAAAGCATCTCTTAATAGATCTGGCTCAGGGGTGTTTTGAAACAGAAAAAGGCTCTTCCCCAAACTGTTTCCACAAATGTGGAAAAACACAATTGTCCAAAATGTCTCTGTGTTGTAGCATTTAGATAACTGGAGATAATTGGATGGGAACAAAGGGACGTGGGTCCACAGAGGTGTCCACATAGTTTTGACCATATTGCTGTAGCAGATCCATCTATCTCAGCTGATGGATCACTACAGTCAGTCCCTGTTGATCAGCTTAAATAGAAAATTTCACAAATGAAAACTGGCCTGAATGATAGGATTTAAGGATTCAACAGTCTTTCCATTTCATGCTGGAAAAAAAATGTAATAATTTTTCCCCTTAAAGCGACGCCACGAATGGCCATTTTCACTGTGGAGATTTTAACACAATTTATGAGGAAACCCACAGGTTTGACTAATAAGGTTAAAAGAGATGAACTCCAATTAGTCTCCCCATATCCACGGCTCTGCTGCTGTGTATGCTTGCTCACTGATACATGGAACGCGGCCTTCGTAAACTGTATTAACTACACCTGTGACAAGTCTAACTCCCCTTTCAGCTCTGAGAGTCTGCATTTGCCCACCTGCTTATTTAAGGTTTAAGATCTTTTATTACCTCGTGTCCATCGGCTCCAAACCTTTTCCTCAATAGCATGAAAAGGTTCGAGTCTTAAACGTGGCTTGGTGAAACCTTCAGGTACTCTGTCATTGCTGGCGACCTTGTGACCCGTCCTATTTCCTGACTCTGTGTTCACTTTAACTTCAACACTTGACACATATACTGGAGTACTCATCAGTGGCTTTTTAATTCTAGCATTGTATTGCACAGTTGTGGGTGGGTGTGTGTGTGTGCGCGTGTGCATGTGTGCGTGCGCCTCTGTATGCAGACTTAAATTCAGTGTGAATGTCACTTTTTTTGTGTACTGTGTGTGTGTATGGTTAAAGGGTGTGCCTGTGTGTAATCATTTATATTTTCACAAAACTATGCATCCTAGAATGTGACATTTTTGTGAAAGTATGTGCCATTTTAAATATTTAACTTTTTTTTTCTGTTTACATCAACAATATATTTAAGTTTTTATTTGTCACTGCCCATTAAGTGATGTGTATATTACTTGTGTGTAAATGCAGATTTTGATATTTGATGAGCCAACAGGCTTTTAGGGCACATGTACAGTACATGTATGTATGACATGAGATGGAAATTGAATCATGAATCCAACATAGCTCTTTTCTCTCTTCAGTATAAAACCTGGCTCGTGTGTGTTTTCACTCAGTTTCTATGTATAAGTAGGTCAGTGCTGCAGCTCAGCTTCTCTGTCATGAACATGGCCAGTAAATCTGCATCTTTTAAGCCTATAACCAACAATGTGTGATGTAAAGTTGAGATATATTACACGTTTCGGAGGCGAGATGCAGTATTTCAAAAATATTGTACTTGCAACTTTTCACGGTCGATGTCTGAGAGAAACTTTTTTTTTTTTTAATTATTATTATTATTATTATTAATTGGCATAACAGACCCAAAGACTTTACTGTTGCAGTTATTATTGTAGACACAGATGCATTGTAAAAGCGAGGGACTGTACAGAAATGATTTTGGCAAGAAGAGGTCAGACAAGTAGGGGAGTTTTTTTTTTTTTTTTTTGTTTTTCTGAAGAGGGTTGGTCTGAAATATTGGAGAAAATGTTTTTTTATTCTATTTACATTTCATTCCACTACAGGGGTTTATAGTCAAACAGCAGCAGACCAAAAAGCGACATCTAAAACATGGCTTTTTGGGCCATAAGTGTGTTGTATGTTGTGTAGTATACACAGAACTAAAGTCGTGTCACGGCTCATGTAAGTGACTAGCTTGACAATCTGCTGTCAGTTTGGAGGAACAGACATAAGAAGAGCACTCCATTAGAACCCAATGGGTATTTTTTATTTTTTATTAAATAAAAGTTTAAAGCCACGACACCAGGAGTCCCCACAATGCAACTCAGTCCCCCTCAGTTCAGCCTTCAGCATTTGGGTGTGTTATGTTAGTAGCAGCTAATGTAGCCTGAAGTGACATTTCAAAGTAACTTGAGCCGACTCCCTGAGATCCGTAAACAGACTTTGATGTTTGAAGTTTGTGTATAGTTGGTGGGGTTCCCCAAAGAGCGTCTCAAGCTACAGAAGATGTTAATTCATGTTGATTATCAGTATCCTTATTAGCTCCTGCAGAGCTGCTGTCTGAATCCACATCACCACATCATTTTGTACAGTCCCTCACATCAAGCCGAATCAGGTTTGTTTGGTTTTTTTTGTTTGTTTGTTTTTTCCAAAAATGATTTAATTTCCTGAATGGCTCTTTTTCATGCGTTTGTCGGGGTCTGCAGTAACTGATTGTGCCCTTTTGAATCTTTTGCAGTAAAGTCTTGTGACGTGCACTAAAGATAAATGAGCTGTTATTGAGATGCTTTGGTGGGTATGAGCTGATCCTCCAGCTGATGTTCTCTTGTGGCTCTTTGTGTATCCGTGTGAGTGCAATGACAGAGAATATGATGTTGTAGGTTTTCGATATATATTTTCATGCACAAGCACAGACGAGTGCATGCGTGAATGACTGTTGTATCTGAACATAATGTGATGCATAGGTTAGTTTTCTTCACTGCCATGCATACTGATGTTTGTATATAAATAAACACAAACCATACTCAGAGGCTGACTTCCTTAGGTCATGAACAGGTAGTCAAAACCAGTTTGGTTTGAAATGCTTTAATTTGAGACATCACTGAAGCCAGAGCAGTCCAGCATAATCAGGAGGGTTTCATATCCCCCTCCAAATCTTTAAGTGCCAGATGCAGGTTCATCTGATTAATTCGATCACTTTTATTTACAGAAAATACACAATATATTTACAATATCTTCTCAAAAAGTCTCTTCGTGTCTAGTGATGATTTAAATTAGCCCATTTCTATATAACATTGTTGAGCGACAGAAATATCTGAACCTTGTGGCCTAGCGCTGAGGCAGCTGTACAGTTTATATTTGCTTACACAGAACTTGAATCATTCACATAACACAAAATAATGGTAAAGAGTCAAACTGGCACACAGCACAACTGTGAGTGGCTCCAAAAAGACTTAAGATTCTTGAATCTTTTTTTTTTTTCCTTTTTCGTTGAAACACAAACTGGACTAACAGTAAAAGAGGAGACGAGATAAAGCCTGACTGTTAAAACGTGGAATGAACCACTAAGTCATGTTTGAAGAGAAGCTAAATTATGGTTCAGTTTAAGCAGATTATTATTTACTCACATGTACTGTACAGTCACTCTTTATCTTGGTACATGCACAAACAGGCTCACCTACCACCCACACACTCACTCACACTCCTATCTGCACAGAGGCGCCTTTTTTTTTTTATTATTATTATTAGTCCGACTCTCCAGACACTCACCCGCCTGCTGCAGCTATTTTTATTTTACCTTAAAACATTCAGCTGCAAGCGTGTGGCCTCTTCAGCGGCTGTGCATCCCGAATATCAGAAAGCTGAAGAACACAGTGACTCCCACGAGGGAGATGGTCGCAGGGGCTGTGAAGAACTGCCTGTAGTTGATGCGGAAATACCACACCACAGCCAGGATCACCACGAACACAGGCACCACCAGGCTGCCGGTGCTGATGGCCACGCCTGCAGCTCTGAATCCCCCAGAGACCCCAGACCTGACTCCTGGTCCCGCCTGTGCCCCTTCCTCTGGACTGGCCTCGTGCAGAGCCTGGGAAACGTGGCAGTGGATCACGCTGTTGTGTGTGATGTTGAGGGATAACAGCGTCTTCTTGGGATCCTCCAGCAACTGGCCTTGATAGATCAGTTTTATTTGATGCTCCCGACCTGAGAAGTATTTACTGGCGAGGAAAAGAGGTAAGAAACAGGAACCATTAGAAGACGTATTTAAGATTTATGTTTGACATGGGGTGTAACGATTCATATCATTTTCCATGATTCTGACACGATTCAAGAACGACAGTTTATTTTTTTATTATTACTAGAACGATAATTTTTTGCCAAAAAAATTCAACCAGTGACTGAAATAAATACCGGGACCCTGGACAGTACAGGTGAGGATTCCTAGACGTTTTTCTTGTATACATTCACCTTTTCATAAAGTTTAATAAAAGTGCATTTCTTCATAGGTTAAACTGCTACTTCTATTCTCAATGTGGCTTGAAAATCTCTCGCTCTGCTTCATTTTGTGTCTTTGCTGCTGCTGGTGCATGTTGACGTCACACAGAGTGAATCAGAGGGATGTTTAACATTTCTTTACTATTAAAAGTGCAAAAAAAATAAATAAATACACCCATGTAGAGTTTGTCGTGCTTAAATGCAATGTGCAAATTCCTAGTATCGACAAAATCGGTTATTTACTTTGCAAATAGATTTTGAAGCGATATACGTCCCAATCGATGTATAGACACCTACAGCTGTAGATGTAGTTACAGGAATAAAAATCGATGTAGTCAATGAATCGTTACACCCCCATGTTTGACGTTTATAAGTGGATGTTTACAAACCTTTTCAGTATTCCCACTGTATCCTCTGGTTCTACAACAGCCACCTCCTCAGTGTCATTTAAAAACTTAAGTCGGACAGAGATGGAGGTGGTCGGAGTGGTGGTGGTGGTGGAGATGGTATTGGTCAAAGCCGGTATAGACTTTATAAGCTTTTTATCTTCCTCCTCTAGCAAATCCTCGTCATCATCCTCCTCATCAACATCATCGTCCTCCTCATCAGAAGTATGTATTCCTCCAGCCTGCGGTTGCTTGCTCTGAATGTCCAGCAGTAGATCTGTCCTCACCCCCTCCGCTCCCTCCCCTTCTCCTCTCTCAGTCCCAGACTCGCCATCATCCGGCTTGTTCTCCTGCGACGGCGCGGGAGCCTGCTGTTCAGGAGTGTCAGCGCTGGGAGACCCTCCGCCGTAGCTGTCGTGACCTCCCAGTCCGATCAGAGAGGCGTGAGCGCCCACAGTGAGGATGGTGCCCAGTATGTGGTCTCCCCGATCGGCCACATGGGTGGAGAGCCACGCCAAGACGAGGGCCAGGACCAGGAGCAACACACCACCTGCTGCTGTTACCTCCTCCTCCATCCCATCCAACATGGTCAGTGCACACACTGCCATCTCTGTCCTCCAAATCTGTGAAGGCAAAACTTGGGATTCACAATCTGCACAACAACATGGTAACATTGACCAAAACTACACACAATGGTTAAGTCTCCAAACCTGTTCCCACGGGCGTCAGTCTCTTATGTGGGGACAAAAATCGACTTAAATTCCCACTGAATGTAATCGGGCAGTGTGCATGAACACCTGAGTGAATACTGAATCCTTTTCTAAAATGATCTACTTATTTCAACTACAACTTCAATATTGTCCAACCCTACAACTGACAACGTGGCAGCATGACAGAGAAATTGCAATCTGGTCCAAACCATGGTGTTTGCCCCTTTATTATCTCTGGTTGTGTTAGCTCATTGTGGACAATGTTGTTTATCAGCGAGCAGAAGACTGTTTTATGGCAACACTGGATTTACAGGACAAAATACTTTCTCAAATTCACAGGATTTCCTGCAACCCATGATTAATTCCATTAGTGATTAATCTGACAATTATCTTTGCATTAAATTGTCAGACAGCAGCGAGAAATAAAAATAAAAAGTCTTAAAATCGCCTGTTTTGACCACCCAACACTTCAAATCCCAAAGATACTTAGTTCAAAACTTATTTGATTATCAAAACAATCTGATTAATTTAGCTGTCCACCTCTAAACAACACAGATTATCTTTTGTAATATGTATTTAATGATGTTTAAGTGTTTTCATCCTGAAGTCTTTTTTTTTTTTTTTAAAGAAGGACGCGGGGTCACAGAAAAGTTCAATTGTGTAAAGTTACTTTACACAAAACATCAACAACGCAAACCTCAGTTTTCTTCCAGTTTGCACCCTAAACACACACGCGCGCGCGCGCACACCCTCGCACGCACGCGCGGAGGGATTCACAGCCAGGTGTTTCCTTTACAAACATCTGCTCGCCTGCGGATGAAGCAGTTTCCCTTTACCGAGGTGCCACCGGGCAGAGCAGACGCTTGGTATGAAAATCACTTCGCACCAGGGGCTGGTCAACAGCTGTTACCTGTAGCTGTGATGCTAGGTTCAAGCACCCAGCGACCGAAACCCGTGTTTTCCCTCCGTCCTGTTTGTTTATCGTTGTTGTTGTTGTTTATTATAGCTCGACGTCCGCCCTCTCGGGAAGGGAACCGCGCCGCCGCTGAAGCTCTTTCTGACCCGCCGCTAACTTGTTGTGCTGTGTTTTAATGTTTTAAAACGGCCGACCCCAACCGAGCGGCTAGCGAGCTAGGTTAGCACGCGAGCTAGCTCAGCCGAGCTCAGCCGAGCTAGCCGGAGGAAGACGACGAGAGAGAGAGAGAGACAGAGAGAGAGAGAGAGAGAGAAAAAAAAAACGACCTTCGGCTGTTTAAGACTCCGGCTGCTCGGTTTGACTCGTCGCGGCGGGTTGAAACTCTCCGCGACGCCCGGAAAACGGTGCCGAAACCGCGCAGTCTTACCTGTCCGCCGGAAGATCAGAGCATGTTTGGGGACGGGGCTCTGGACGCTGGGAGCCTCGGCAGCTGCTCCTGGAGAAGAAGAAGAAAAAAAAAAAAAAAAAAAAAAAAAACAACAACCACATAATAAACACTGAGGAGGGGGCGTGACGTCATCGGCAGGCGGAGGGAGCGCTTGTTTTGGGAAACGGGTCGCCCCCGTTGCTCCTCCCGCTCAGGCAACAACAACTGAAGAGCAATAGTTTCGTGAGGATGGATGGATGCAACACTGCCCATATATCGTTATTTCTCAGTCTCTTCATTAGAATAAAACCAGAAAATACAGGGAATGAGTATCTGGTATTTAAAAAAAAAAAAAAAACAGCAGGAACTTGGCTCTTAACCCTAAATGGAACCATAATTAAGGTCATCGCTGACACCTGTATTTGTATTTGACTGTTTCATATCAAAAAGATGCTGTGGAAAAAAGGTCCATTGCACCAGGTTTGTGCAGGACATTTACATACACACGTTGTCTGAGTTGAACTCATTGGAAACTGCTAATGTGTGTTAGACCAACTTCAGTCACATTATTGGATTCAAAATGACAGAGATCAAAGAAATCAACATCCTTTTGCATCAGCAAAGGGAAATCAGCAAATTGAAATCTATATATAGGTCTTTATTGCTCAAACAACAAATCTAAGCGTGGCCTAAGACTTCAAGGTACAAATGAGATGTATATCCTTGTATGCATAGTGAACAATAGCATAAGCACATCATAAGCTTAATATTATAGTTCTGTTTTTCTGTGTAGTATTTTACAAAAGATTCCTCAAATGGTCTGCCAGTATAATATTTAATTCTAAGGAGCAATAACAGCGACAGCTTTATTCTTTGCCACACTTTTTTTTTATATGAAAACACTTAGCAACTGTACCAAACTTCCCTTCTTGTGCAAATGAAAGACAGTGTAAATGTATAATAATCCATCAGAGGGTAAAGTTGTGTTTATTTGTTTTGTTTTTTTTTCAGAAAATCCACACAGACGTGTCATTTTTTCCATGAATACATTGTCCAAACAAGAGACTAAACTCAATGAGACTAATAAAGTTAACAAAAACAGGTGTTAGTTTAAAAACTTAAATGACAGAAATCGGTTTTTATTAGAACTCATATTAGACAGTGTTGATGAAACAGCAGCATCTTGTTAGATCACGTGTACAACATGAAGTCACCGGAGGCCCCCTTCGTTACACAGCAGCAGATAATCCCTCATGGAGCTGGGAATGTCCAGTTTACTGACCGCTGAGTGACACCGGGCCCCGAGGTGCAGGCGCAAGGCACATCGACACAGATGCTGCAGAGAGCGAGGCTGGCCGCTCCGCTGACGCACCAAGTCGAAGAAAGGCAGGTGCTCCTGAGGCAGAGAGGGATAAACAGAAAACTAGAACCCTGGGTGATAAACGAGAAGAGGTTCGACAGAGCAGAGAGCCCACCTCATTTATCTCAGCAGACAGAGAGTCCATCCAGTCACAGGGAGGGACCGATGTATACGAGTTCAGCAGCACCTCCACAGTGGCAGGAGAGAGGACGCACTGCTTCAGCATCTGCACACAGAAAATATGTCCTATTTATAATATCCGTCTTATGCAAATAGTTTCCTGCTGAACAGAATATCATAAAACAGTGCTGAGTCAAAGAGAAGTCGTTCCTTGTCTGTTTAAGTTGATTGAAAAGACACATTAACACATGTGCCAGAGCCATTTTTATTATGTTTGCTTCCACTTGTTTCCAACATTTTAATTCTTTATTAGTGCATTAAAATATTGGTAAAATGACTGTAATATTTGCAGAACATTGTTTCCTTGTATTGTAATATGTTCTGTTGTCCAAGTTTTGATTAATATTCTTATTTACTTTGTATTTTGTATTCTATGGTTTTGACATATATTGTTTGTTTAATTTTAGGATAGGTTATCAATCACTGACAGTAATTATCTCAGGATTTTCAAATGTGGCTTTGTTGTATAAATATGTTGTTACTTCATGTTGTAAAATTGATTCCAGACAAATATCCACAACCAAAACGTTGAATGAGCTCAGAGTTATCAGTGTGCAGGAATTCATCCTTATCTTTCACACCTCCCCACCTGTCAACCAGGTCTGCATTAGATAACATTCGATTGTACATGTGTCAGTCTCAGTGTGGTCGTTTTACTGAACCTTTGGTGAAACGGGTTTGGCGCCGTGGTTCAGAAGTGATCGTGCTATTGCTTCAGGTTGCTGGTCCGGGTAATCTTCCACCACCTAAAGGAACGAGTAAAAAAGTGTTAATAGCACGGCTGAAGGAAAAAAGCTTTTTCTACTTTATTGCTTCTTTAAAAAAATACCAAACTTGGTGTCTTTGCTCTTTCAGCCCTTATCTGCTACCTGCAACAGATAGTCCATTGGTGTGTATCCTGCACAGTTTGTCACATCGGCCTTTGCTCCGTGCTGCAGGAGGACCTCAACAATCCTGGAGCAGCAGTTTGCACAGGCGTTGTGCAGGGGGGTGTGCTGCTTCCTGCCTGCAGTTCTGGGATCAGCTCCTGCATCCAGCAGCATTTGAATCACACGGAGGTAACGGCCAAACTCAGACGGCCTCTCAGCCCCGGAGCATGCAGCGTTCAGAGGGGTCTCCCCCTCTTGATTTGTGACCAACACATCTGCCCCGTGGCTCAGGAACAGCTCCACGTGCTCATCCAGGCCTCGCCGAGCCGCTACATGCAAGGGTGTGAGCCTCGACTCCCTCATCCTCACGTTGACCTCTGCACCTCCTTCTAGCAGGAACTCAGCACACCTGGAACACAGTGTACACATTTCTCGTCAAACTATCCACAAGCATCAATATCTATAACATCAAATTTCTCTAACTTTAGTTTAGAAGCGGACGACTCCTGTTTCTGTTGTTATTGGTAATCTCCTGAAACAAGTTATTCTTATGTTCTTAGATTCTTGACACAGGCTGTTGAAGTTACTTCTACAGATGAGCATTTTTGAATTTTTAGAAAAAAATCAAAATGAAACTTGACTGTATTTAACCCTGACAGCAACTTGAACTTAATTTATAGTAAAAAATAGTCACCACTCACTGGAATGACTGGGCAGAGGTGCAGAGGTGAAGAGGAGCACTGCCATCTGCAGCCAGAAGTTCAGGATCTGCTCCATGAGAAAGCAGCAGCTTGACGCAGACAGCGTGGCCACCTATGCAGGCTTCATGCAGGGCTGTCTTGCCTCCCGGGTCAGCGTTCACCTCAGCTCCACGAAACAGCAGCTCCTCCACACATCCCGTGTGTCCTCTGCTGACAGCCAGACGTAACGCTGAGGTTTGTTTTACCTTGGAGCTCAGCGTCCACATGCCTGACAGAGGAACAGAAGACCTGTCACGTAAGTGAGAGCATTTATGTGGGATAATAACAAAGATATGTTGAAAGTCTTACCCATCTCTGGGGCCCACACCATCTCCTCATGCACCGTCTCCATCAGAGCATTGACCATTCCTGGGTCCTTCAGCACAGCATACACTCCTTTCATGTCTCCAAACATAAAGGTATTGTGGACGGCGGTGTCTCTGCAGCGGACCTGGGGTGGAGGGGCCCGAACCTCCTGGAGCTGCTGCTGCCTGGGAGGAGGCCTGGGGGCCGGGGGAAGTGGTGCCCTGACCATTGTTCTCCTCTGAGCCAATGCTCGTCGAGCATCCTGCCACTCCTGATACTCCTGCTCCAATCTCAGAGAGCGCAGTGAGGTAGACGTGAACGGAAATGTGTCCTTTGACATGACGCCTTAGTGTCAGCACAAGACAAATGTCGTTATTTTTTACAGCTTCTCAAAAGAACCCAGGTTAGAAATTTAATGATTTTATGCAATTTTCCCTATTGTTCTTAGCTGGAACTCCATAAAGCAACAGGGTCGTGCCTCAAACACTGTGGAATATGCTGTTGACTGAAATGAAAGCCAACAGTAACTCACCCTTCTGGAACTGCAGTGAGTCACAGGGGTCCAAGCAGAGGTCAAGTAAAAGCTTTCATATCTGTATTCAGCTGCGTTATCCTTTTAAGTAAACTTGGACATGAAGACTTCTAAATGAAATGCCCTTTCTCTGTGGCCCACTCATAAGATTGTTGTTCAAATACAAGATCAGCACCAGTTATTAATAGCTCAGAGTGCAAGCTGACACTTGACTTATCCAGTATGGCCACGAGATGACAGCATTGATCCAGCTTCTCCTATAAAACAGTCAAGTAAACCAAAGAATAAAGACATGTCAAGATAAACGTCACCCTCATCCAGTCACAATCTAAAATGTTGAAATGTTGAAATTTAATCATTTAATTCAATCATGTCTGATGAAACCTCCGTCATTAATTGTGCTCTAATGTGATTTTAAAGACACAATAACATAATTAAAAAAATAAATCATCCCTAATTTAATGTATTTCCCTATAGAAATGTGCAAAAATATGAGTGTGATAGAAAGTTAGCAAGGGAAAGACTTTGAAAGAAGTTTGAAGTATGAAGGATAATAATATTGGCAAATGTCATTTTCACCTCTTTTACTTACAGATTAATTTTAAGATTTGAAGTAATAATTGAATAGTTTTTGTCCAACCTAACAGATAAGGTTGTATGGGAATCCAAAAAGCTAAAAACCCACAGGAGCTGATTTAGATGTTTATCCAGTTGCTATGAATTGCAGAGGTGAACTTTCCATATATTTTTTGCATTCCATTATTTAGTTTTATGATTTTTTTTTGTCTTGAAAATCTATGAAAAGACTTCCCTCTGTGGATTTACATAAATCCACAGGGGGAAGGAAAAAAATGCAAAACAAAAATAAAGCCACGTGAAAGCGGCGACGGGAGTGCTGAGGAGTGAACCATCTCGCTTCTCGCTCTGCTTCTGCGATCTTTGTGTAAACATCTCATACGTCATTACGTCGTGTTTGAACGTGGCGGCGCGTTAACGAGCTGCAGCCGAGCAAAAAAAAAAAAAAAAAAAAAAAAACTTATCTAGCTCGTCAGCTACTAGCGCCCGTTTGTCAAAAATAAGGCGAAATAACAAAAGACGACAAAATCATACTTATACGCGGTTGTTGAATGGCTGTCGATGTGTTACTAAGCTCGTCCAGACCGATCAGAAACGGCTTTTATCGCGATATCGAACGACTGCGATGGTAAGTGAGGAAACTCAAAGCAGCTTGAGCTAAGCTAGGCTAACATCATATAATAATAATAATACTAAAAAACGTTTGTTAACGTTTATTTCATTAGTGTGTTGTCACCTTTTGTTGCAGACCTGTAAGTTAAATGGCCTGTTCAGCATCGGCGAGGACTTTGACGACGAGGTGACTCGAACACACCTGATTTCAGTTGTTAGCTAAGTGTCAGTAACGTGATGCCCCCTTCCCCTCCCCTCCCCTCCCCTCCTCTGTCCCATGTGTCTCACACTGTGCGTGTGTTTCTCAGGACCTGCTCGGGACAGATTGGCCTGTCCGCCCGGCGTCTGGACCAGCCGATGTGGCAGCTGCTGTGTCATCCTGCCCGCTGCGTGCCTCCTCAGCTGCTCACAGAGAGCCGGAGAAAAATCGCCCTCAGCAAATTGCAGAGAGATCAGCTGCCCTGTGTAATGGCACAGCAGCAAGGAGCAGCACGCACACTGCTGCTGGACAAACTGTTGCTCTGGGTTTGAGACAGCTCTTCTCCTCCTCCTCCACCTCCACCACCTCTCAGCCTCACCCCCCCTGTCCTCCCACACTGATCAACACCAAGCCTAACCCGGCACCACCACAGAGTCTTGTTAACTCCGGGGGGTCGTTTAAGCCCTGTGTAGCTCAGGATGAATTTGATGATTGGGATGTTGACCTGGCAGACCTGGATGAGTGCGAAGAGCAGATGGGGCCGCCGCTTCAACCTCCTGTTGCCGCTCCACCTGCGCCCACAGGGCCTGCGTCTTCAGCCAAACAGCTTCGACCCCCAGCCTGTGGGGGGATTCAGACACTACCTGATCGGACTCTGGCTGCACACCAACCGTGTGGCTCATCTAATCGTAGCCTAGCTCCTCGGACCCTCTCCAATGCTCATATGCGATCACCAGCTCCCCGCCCTACTTTCCTATCAACCCCCCCACAGAGTCCGAGTGTTTTCCCCGGCCTCACTGCAACTTCTCCTGCCCCCAGTCCCATTCCCAGGACACTCGCCAGGCCTCAGCAGCCTCAGAGACATTGGGCAACTCCAGGACCCTCCCCTCGGGCCCATGGCCTCTTTGAGACAATCTCCCCAGCACCCTCCTCCTCCTCTGTGAACACCACCTCTCTGAGCCCTCATCCCCTTCACACACCTGTCCTCACTAACCGCCTGGTCCAGCTGGTATCTGCATCCAATAAGCTTCCGAAGAAGAGGCCTCGGTCTGAACCTCACCGGCCCAGGACTCGACGGTTCCCTGGCCCCGCTGGCCTCCTTCCTCAGCAGGTTAGTGCCGTGTCCTTGTATCTGCGTCAGCTGCTGCTCATTAGATTTCTCACCTAAGCACTAATGAAATGACTGTCAAAGAAATCGGTTATGTGTTTGTTTTTCCACCATGGTGCCATATGATAATTAGATTCTTTCTCAGCCGCAGGGTCAGAGCCTGGACGACATAGTGATTTCTGTCCCTCATACTCCTGCTCATGGTGTCGTGGCCCGGTCACAAAGCCAGGTAATAAAACCACTGACAAGAGACAAGGACTCACAAAATACACAAAAGCTTGTTTCACTGTGATCTGTCTGTTTTTACTAAAGCATCATATGAAACTCTATGTTTCTAGAGCTAACTAGATAACAGACATGAGCAATTCATCTGTTGATTATTTTCCTTGTCTGGTGCATAAAATGTCAGAATAGTGGAAACATTTCCCAAAGCTCTGGATGAAATAGTTCAGAGTTTGTGTTTCGTCTGATCAACACTTCAAATCCCAAATGTTCAGTTTAATATCATAGAAAACTCAGCAGATACTCAGACTTCCTCTGAGTTATTTCTGTGTTTACTGAAAAATGACCTTTGAATGACTAATTGCTTTTTAAAATCATTGCAAAATTTTCTGTTGACCAAATTATTGCTTAATTAACTAAATGTTTTGCTAATGAGAGAAGTGAGAACACAATACCTCTGTAGAGCCCAGGAGAAATGTTCTCACTCCTAAGATTGACACTGAACTCCACAAACAAAAGAAACATTTATTTTCATGTTTTCATCCAGAATCGGAGAAAGTGCCCATGAGGAACAGAGGAGTGGCAGCGGCACAATGAGAACTCCTCTTCCTGTCACCCAGTGCACACTGGGATGGGCTTCGTCTATCTATAACACTGAATAGGATGAGGAAGCATATAATAAAACTAGATGGGTTTGCATTCACAGAAGTGATGTTTTTGTTAAGTTATTGTGACAAGAGAAACAGTAAATGGCCGCTCATATGGTAATTATCATTTAGTAATTACAACACGCTTTAATATTTCTGACATGACTCGGAGGCAGGATTAGGTTTCGATCTTCCAAACATTCAGGATGTGTTTTCTTTTCTTTATGAGCCTGTTGTATTTTCAAAAACCAGATATTGAAGTGGCCCAGGCTGCAGTGTGAAATGAATTTTCCCCCAGTGCGATTGCATCAGAATCAAAATGACCATCAGAAAAAGCTAATGCCAGGATTGTCTGAAAATAATACCAGGTGTGCACACAGAGCAGCACGAGGACCATAAATCAACAGTCACATCAGCGCAGTGGCTGTTTAGGGTTTTTTTCATGAGTGATTCAACTGTTCAATTTGATTTAAAGGCTTCCAGCTCACAAACTGAGGAAGACGAGTTCAACGGCGGTGCGTGGGCGGCGATGAAGGCAGAGATGGGACTGGATGAGAGGAACTCGTCGTGCTTCCTTCACTCCTACAGTGTGGTCATGGTGCTTCGAAAGGTGCTCTCCCATCACCATTACACACCTTTTTAGTTGTTTGGTTACAAAGATAAAACCACTGATAATAAAAAAAAAAAGTCCTGAACTGTTTCTACTGCTGCTGCTATTTAGGTCAAGCAGTTTATTTTATCCTCCATCATAACAGACCGTGTCGCTGTTGGAGGTCTGTTAGCATAATCAGGACAAATGACAGCGCCACAATGGAGGTGTTGTGTAATTATAAACAGTACGATCACTCATCAATCACTCTAATTGTGACTCTGCTGTTATTCTGCTCTTTCTGAGTGCGCCGGCCTCCGTGGAATAAATTGATCCCTGTTCTTGAGTGGCAGTCTTTGGGAGAGACTTGCACATGTAAGGCTAATGTCGCACTTCCTTGTCACCGCCGACATTTACATGCACGGAGTCGCTGGCAGGACTCTGGCTAAGCTCATTCAGGTTAAGCCGTTTACATGAACAGCAGCTTCCAAGAATCCCTGTTTGCATGAATAAACTAATTAACGCACGGCTCTCCCTGCTTCTGTTTGCTGAACAATAACATGTTACATCTAATGCAGCAGAGAAACAGGGTGATCCCATCATTAAACACGGCTCATTGCTGTTGATTTTTGATATCGGTGCATCTCCACAAACCTGTGTGAGTCTGACATTTGTACTAATGGGGAAAACCAGGCTTGAGAGGGGTAAGACTTAAGACTGGGCTGATTAGATATTCAATAGCTCCAGGTGGGTGGACATTTTTTTGTTTTAATTGAATTAAGTTTCATAAATACAATTCAAGCACTGACACCACCTTATTCTTAATTCTTACCAAAACAGAAAAGTTTAATAATTATTCATGCACAAATGAAACTGGAATTTGATGAAACAGGATGATAAAAATGTTAAAACTTGTATTGATGTCTTTGTGATAATAACAGGTTTATTACTACTGGGACTAGAAGATGTGTTACAGATCAGTTTCATTTAAATGTTTGAGGCTGCAGCTAACAATTATTCTATCAGTTAATTTGGTGGTTATTTTCTCAAATAATCAAATTTAATTTAAAAAAATGTAAAAATTCAAATTATAATGTCCCAGTGCCCAAGGCAAAGGTATTGAAATAGCTTTGTTTTCTCTGACCAACAGTCCAAACCCACCATATATTCAGTTAACTATCATACTAAATACATTTTTGAATGGCTGTCGATCCATTTCAGTAGTTACAGATTAATAAAGGAAGTGTGTATGTGTGTCTATTGTCTCTGAACATAGGCTGCGCTGAAACAGCTGGTGAAAAACAAAGTGCCCAACATGGCTGTGCTTCTGAAGAGCATCATCCACACACACGCTGATGCCAAGGCTGTGTTCAAAGACCCGACAGGTACTGGACACACACACACACACACACCTTTACAACACAGGCTAATTTTCAAAATGTGTATACATTTGTACTAAGAGGAAGAAACTAAAAGGAAGTCTCAGAGGTGGTAAAAACACTCCAGGCTCCAAATAAATTGTACACTGTTGTGGAGGAAATAAAAAAAAATAAATGCGGTAAGTGATGGTGGATTAAAGAGAGAGAGAGGTGGTGGAGAAGCTGTGAGCTGTTGAGAACTTGCCTGATTTAGCTCCGCATGGTGTGAGAGCAGAGTTCAGCCACTGTAACAACATGCTTGATTACACAC
This sequence comes from Rachycentron canadum, assembly GCA_038496675.1. Classification (NCBI taxonomy): domain Eukaryota; kingdom Metazoa; phylum Chordata; class Actinopteri; order Carangiformes; family Rachycentridae; genus Rachycentron; species Rachycentron canadum. Next base: position 9,067,256 of record CM076664.1, on the reverse strand, counting down.
ACACACACACCCACACACAAAGATATACGTGTTCATGCAGTCCACATCCAGTCCAGTTCACATCTGTCCTGGTCCTTCATCAGCAGGCCTCTGTCTGTCTTCTGACTCATTTCCTCCTTTGCTCTGTCTTGAGGCTTAGCCCTTTTTTTTTTTTTTTTTTGTCTGATCCACGTCTGAGCTTAACCAGTTGCCATGGTCCCCAGAGATCTGCCACATAAAGGTGTACAGATTATCAGCGCTCAGGAGTGGATGTTGTACTCAACACCAGACTTCCTTATTAGTGATCAAGTTGCAGTTGATTGGCATTAGTGGGTAGTATTAAGTGCCTCTGACACCATGAGGGACCTTTCTGTCAGTAATTCGCCTCCCACCCACTTGAATCTCTTCAGCCTTTTCTCCAGCAGGCGGTTCTCTCTGGAGCTACCTGTGGTGACTATGTATTGGTGCTGAAAATATTAGTGGGGTAGTTACATAAAATAACTCGACAGCCTTTTATTTATTTGGTTAATCATGCAGGTAACATATCAAACAAGAATGCACAGAGCCAAACGCTCTCTGAGTTCGTTTGCTGCTTTTCTCTGGTTCATCTATTTGAACATCTTTTCGGAGTCTGATCAGGCCGGTGACTGGACATAAATGTTGTCATTTTGATTACATTATCTGTTCTCAACAGTTTAAAGGCATTCGTTTGGTTAAGTGTTGACTCATTTTGAAGAATGGATCATGCATCTTTTCTTGAAACCTGCATTAGTTGCTGTTTTTTGATCACCAAGTTTTAAACTACAGTACATATTCATATATATCTTTTATGGCATGGTGGCAGTGGTTGGCACTGTCTCCTTAAAGCTAGAAGGTTCAGGGTTCACACCCAATGGGTTTGAACCCAGGTACTCTGGCTTCCTCCCACCTCCAGTGCCTGTGGGACCACAAATTGCCGTGTGAATGGTTGTTTGTCTTTATATGTCGGCCCTGCAATAGACTGGTGACCTTTTCCAGAGTGCTCCCTCCCAGAACTGGCTCCAGCCCCATGACCTGGCATGGATAAGGTGGATGGATGGAGGGAGGGTGATAGAGATCCTCTGGTAGTGCATTGCTCACAACACCAAGGTTTATTTTACTTCACAAGACTTTTAAAAAAGCTTTAATTATGTTTGTAATTTCATTTATATTTAATTTTTCATGTGAAGAAAATTGCAATATAACTGAATTATTTTCATGTGGAGCAGCTTAAATTAATCTGATTCTGATGCTAACAATGGTCAATATGGACGCCTTTGTTAGAGGTTTTGTTTTTCTTAAATTGGAACCAGGATACACACTGAGTGAGACAATTAAAAGCGTGACAATCATGTTGTCACTCCTCTCGGGGAAAATCCTTGAAACTGTGACACCTTCTAAATTAACACAAACCTAGTTTGACATTTCCGTACTGCAGTTTCCTGTCAAGTCATGTTTACACTGACGCGACATGTGTCTGCAATACTGACAGTTAACACTGTAACTGTAAACACACCACTGGCATTATCATCTTTTTAATGTTGATATCGTGAAATATCAGATTTACCCTGTAACTGAAAACGACTCCAAATGAATGTTAATGTTGCTCCGTGACCTCCAATGTTCCCTTATCACTGCTGTTTGGTTGCGGGTACGTGCTTTACACTGAGCTTTTTTTTTTGCTGAATGAAGCTGCCTCCTGTTTAAGAAAATGACGCTGAGAATGATGAGAATGAACTGCAATGGGGAACTTTTGGGCTATAACACAAAATGAGTCTCAAGACTCTAAAACACTCACTGAGAGGAACTGCAGAGTCGAGTGATATTTTATCTGTGGGTTTGTCACTGCGAGCAGCACCTTTCACAGTGCAGGCTGTCGTGTTTTTCATTGTTGATATAAAAACATCGATTAGCTATTTGTCATTGTTGTGTTATGCTTGATATCTTTGACTGAAGGGGAGATGCAGGGAACTGTGCATCGCCGGCTCCTGGAGGACAGAGCGGAGGATCTGAAGGTTGGAGCCGTACTGCTGCTCAAACAAGTAAAGCTCACCCACACCACCGTCAACTTCCAACTTTAAGTCTGTGTGTTTTAACCTAAATGTGCAATGGCTACAAACCTGGGTTCGTTCGGTTTATGGAGTTTATGTGTCTCTGCTCGCTCTGTGGACAGGTTGGTGTGTTTTCACCCTCCCACCGTAACCATTACCTGAACGTGACGTCCAACAACCTGCTGAGGATCTACTCCCCTGATGGATTCAGTCTGTCCTCCACTCCGCTCCCCCCGCTGGTCCTGGTGAGCCCCACTACTGTCAGCTGAAAACAAGAATAGCACAGTTGCATTTGTACAAATATTAAATCTGTCATGCAGAAACTCTCTGTCAACTCGTCAGCTCTCCCCCTCAGAACGTTTTTGTTTTTTGTGATTGTTTTTTTCTCTGTCCAGGAGCGGATGTTACCGTCACCCGCTCAGTCTCCCACAGTCCTCCGGGAGCCGGTATCTCGGATGCATCTGCTGTTTGACGAGGAGGATGACGAAGGACAGGAGGGTGAAAGATGCGCAGAGGGAGAGAGAGAGTCTCGAGCCCTAACAGGCACTGGAGTGAGCTCCAGCAGAGGCCCCCAAGAGCCTTCTGGGAATCCAGCAGCACACGACATGGGCTGGGATGCAGGTGAGGCCCCTCATAGGGTATTAATTCGAGTCACATCCTGAGTTTCCCCAAGTGTCAAGCTCTGTAAAACTTTCTGAATAAAATAGAAGCAGTGGTAAAATGTTGATCTCTCTGGCCCTGAATCTAATCTAGCAAAGACAGCCTGTTGTATACAAACAAAAAAACGAAACAACTTAATCTGCAGCTACAGTGATAAATGACACAGAGAGGCGACAGATTCACGCATTTGAGAAGCTGGAACCAGCAAATGTTCAGCATAAAAAAAATGACTGAAACATCCATCCATCTATACCGCTCATCTGTGTGGGGAGGAGGGGAGCTACATCATGGACAGGTCGCCAGTCTATCACAGGGCCGACATAAAGAGACAAACAAACATTCACATTCACATTCCCACCTACAGCTAATTTAGTCACCTAATGCCCACGTCTCTGGACTGTGGGAGGAAGCTGGAGAACCTGGAGAGAACCCACACATGGAGAACATGCAAACTCCTCACAGAAAGACACCAGAACCTTCCTGCTGCAAGGCAACAGTGCTAACCACTGCTCCACTGTGCCGCCCTATAACCGAAATGGTTAATTGATAATTAATATTGGTGCATAATATTTTTATGTTGATCAATTTGCCAACAAGTCTCACTCCTCACAAAGCACTAGCAGCTTAATTGTTGTTGCTGTTACACTGCTTGTCTGGATGGACGGCTCCTAACAGGGATTTTGTTGAATTTCATGGTGGATTAATTACAGAAGTGGCTGAGCATTGTTCAGTTAAACACACAGCGTGGTACCTTATTTCATACACAAAACAATATTAAAAACTCTAACACAAACAGCCAGTGTTGCAAACCATGTAACTGCCATTGATTTTTCTCTCTCCGTAATGTCTTTTCATATCATATTTTCATGAAAAAAAATCACTTGTCATTGTAACACCAATGCAGACAGGTAATTACTTCCTGTATTTCCTAGCATAGCAGTTGAATCGGAGTAAAATGTTTCATGCTCTTTCCTGTCTCTGTTCTATTTCTGTTGTGCAGATGATGACTTAGATGAACTCATGGGAGAGTTACCTGAGGACACCTACAGCCTTTGATGTAACTTTACATCAGCCAACATACAGACTGTCTCCACTGACTTCAGTTATTTCTTGGCTGAATATCAGCAAACGGTTCATCCCGGGAAGATGTTTTCTTAGTACATTAACTGTGTTCAATACCCATTTCTTAAATACCACAGAGCATATTCTGAATTAATTTGTTGTTGTCTCAATGCTGTGCATCATTGATGATTGATGTGTTGTAAGAAGCAGTCACTTAAAGCCAACACATGCTCATTATTTAATTACAAAGCTCCAGAAATCATCCCTGTTTGATTTCTGCTCCACTCTTATACTCTCATAAAGATCGTTTTCATAATTAGTCTGAGATTGTGTCTGTATTGTCCATTGTTGCCCTTGCATCACTGACCTTGAAATGAAAGTGTAATCCACACAGCATTGATTTGCTAATTATGCTAAATGAAATTGAGGTGAGGCTTCTTTGTCTGCTTCTTTTTCCTGTCTTTTTCCCTGCCCTCCCTTCTCAGTCGTGTCTGTTTATCTGAGTGTCAGAGTGAAGTGGATAAACTGTGACCCCGCTTGTTACTGTGCATTAAGAGGTGTAATAGAGGTTTTCGGGCAGGGATTGCAGGGAGGCAGTCTTAGAGACCTATATGGTTTGCTTGACCAAAAAGTATTTACCGAGCCCTGTTTGAGTGAGGGTGGAGTCACACCATGACTAACAGGCTCTTATGGAGGCTTTCCCAATAGGATGATCTGAGCCTCAGATCCAGACTCTCCCACCACCCCTGCCTCACAAACACTGTAACAGATTCAGGTTAATCCTCTGCCTTTTTGTTATTTTGTGTATGATGCAGCTGCACAAATTTCCTGGTTTATGTTCAGAGGAGAGAGAATGAGGATGATGAAATAGGCTGCGTTTGCAGTCATCCCACATACTTTTTGCTTTCTCCTCTTAGCTGTGTGAAGTAAGTACAGTTTACAGTACAGTCTAAGTATTTGCACAGTGACACATTTTCTCTGGTTTTGGCTCAAAGTGTCAAAACAATTTGTCTTAAATTAGATAATGACTGAGGGTGAAGTAGTGACTTTCAGCTTAGCTCTGAGGGCATTTGCATCCATATGTTGTAAACAGAAAAAAAATAGTGAGCCTGCTCGGGGGAAATATATGTGAAGAGTTACAAGCTTCCTGCTGCTAACCTGATATGGATTCGAATAAGGGTCAGTTTCCACACATTTCTAACTCTTTCCTCACAGCAAAACCATGCAGATACTATTGGATATACTTGTCCAGGTTTTGAGTCTCTTAACATCATTTGTGGTTCTGCAAAGGACTGGGGAAAAGACGAGTCAAAAACAAGTCAGCACCAACTTCTTTCCAAAAACAGTTTTCTGTGTACAGTGGATAATCTGCTCTCTGTGAACAGTTTACACTGAAGCTACTTTATACCAGAGCATGTGTAGTGGATTGTCCAGAGTAACTGGAACACTGTTCCTGGAAAGACATGTTGCTGTTAAATTGTAACTGAAACTGTAATTTTCAATGTTTGCAGCGGCATAAACATTTCATTTCACTTCCATTTGTCAGTAGAAGCAGAAACTTTAACACCTGAACGAGGCAAACCAAGGATGCCCTTTTCCGGCTGGATATCATGAGATGTAAGGGAGAAAATATGGATTTATTGTAATATGGACGGAGCTTTTCAGTTTTAGGGACTTTACAGAACAGGGATTTAAGTATGTTCAGCCACTCAACATAAACACCTTCCATTTCAACCTCAGAGCCTCTGATTACTTACAAATCCAGTCCAATGAAGTATAGAATGAAAACTACAGAGTCACTGTATATACTTACTATATAGTACTGTGATGTGTAGAGTAGATCAGAAGGCTTTATACATCAAGGATTTCCATCCTTTGTGGCTTCTGTCCCCTCAGGAGGATTTTAAGTCCACTTGCAGCCCTTCATCACATCACAGTTTCAATGTTACCAGCTAAAACGATGGATAATCGCTCCTGCATTATTTGTATTGCTTTAATACTGTGTAGAGACCTAGAGGTGATATCCAGTAATTGGCAGGAAATGTGTAGAAATCAAACAACTCTGAAAGGATTCGTTTGATTTTAAGTGGCAGAAGCATGACTGATTGTTGCTGTTTTGAGAAATACTGAATATTTTCGCACCTTCAAGCCTTTAAAAATACACCACATGAAATGAAAGATTTTTGTCCATGCAATCAAGCCAACCTATGATGTGGGGTTACAAGTAGACAAAGCCAATAGTTAGGGACCCCTGCTGTAGATGCAGAGCATGTACAGTAATATTACATCTAATACCAGCAGGGGGTAGCATTTAACACCTTCCCTGGTCCTAGTGGACATCATTAGCCAAGTTCATGAGTTTATGAGAGCGTACAGACATCCAGCACCCAGTTAAGAGTCATGATGATAACAATCCTAATTGGAGGGGAACTTAACTGAACCAGAACAAGGCTCTTATCTTTATGTATGTGTGTGCAGAGGGGGTCACGCCTTCCCTTATCTGCACATCTACCAATTAAGACCTTCACAAAAAAGGGGCTCAGTTCCAGTAAGTCTGCAGCTATTGCTCACACTCTGGAATAATTTGCCCTTCAACTTCAATCGCCTCTCGCCAGAGGTAATAATCAACTGTGCCCAGTCTTGCCAACTCTGGTACTTACACATCCTAATTATCTCCTGGTAAGAGCTTATTATTTTTCATAATCCATTAAGATAGTCTGAAAGTGTAATTACTCTTTCAGTCTTGTCATGCTTATGGAATAAAAAGTGCCTGTGACCCCCAAAAAAATTTTTAAAAATTAAAAAAAAAAAAAAAAGGATCCTTATCTGTGGTTTACTCTGGAGACCCAAGAGGAAAGAACTTTCTCATCTCTGATGTAAAATACCGTTAACTCTGGGTTACGGGGAGAGAGGTCTGAAATATCCAACAGGCATCTTTTTTCCACATTAAGTGAATTGTTGATTCACAATGGTTGGAAATTTTAAAAGAATGTCAGTCAAGTTCACAGTGAAAGACTTGAGTTTTTGCTACAGTAGAACAGGGACACGGTGTATTCACAACAAATGAAATAAGTGACCATTGACTGGGTTATTGATACCAATAACAGGTTCAATCAAATTCACCCATTCATGTGTCCTAAAGTCTTAAAGTGTCTTAAACCATGCAAGTCATCTCAGGGTCTTTTTAGTATGTTTCCAGGGGCTTTTGAACTTGATTTTCACAATAAATGGAATTTGTGAGTTGTTATTGAACTGTATGGGTTTTTCCCCCCCATGCACTCCAAAGACCTCTTGTTTCTTGACCTTGAGAGCAGCAGAGAACAATCTCACGTCAGGGTCCATGTAGTAACTCTTGGAGCTTTCAGTCATGTGATATGTTTGTGTTTTATGTCTCCACGGTCAAGAATGATCTCCACACCTCAACTGGAAATGGAAATTTGTACGTCTGCAATTCCATGACAATTTTGCTGAAGCCATCAGTTCCTTGCCAACAGATATTAAATAGACCTTGATGTGTGATTTTTTTTTTTTTTTTTTTAGTCTGCTGCTCCATGCTTCCATACAGGGCTGGAGGAGTCAGTGACTGGTTTGATGATTATGAAAACAAAATGAATCATATGCTGCTGCCTCCTAAGTCACCAGAACTCAACCCAGCTGAACACCGATGGGAGAATTTGTAGTGACATGTTGGTCGGTCCATCAACAAAACACCAAATGACTGTGTATCATCCGGGAGAGAGGTGTTCATCCGTCCTCAAGCATTTCAGGAGGCTCTCAGTGGCATTACTATGAAATTTTATGTTGGTTTTCCTTTAACTTGTCACCCATCTATATCCAAACCCTCGAAATTGTATGAGTGATTATCAGCTATCCATGTTAATCCAGGTCAAGAAGGCTAATTTATGCCTTTTCCCAGTGACAGAAAGAATAAACTCAGACAATATATTTGACTCCTATTCCTTAATGTTGCCATTAGAGTCTTAGCATTAACCTTGCAAATTAAAAAAAGAAAAATATGGCAAGGCTAACAAGACTCTTGCCTTTAATATTCTTGTGGATGGAAAGTTAGCTGGATGGATAAAGCCAGATAAGATTGCTCAAGTTTAAAGCCTTATTTTCAACCCTGGAGACTGTTTAATCCCTGTAAAACTATGCTCATTACCTCGGTGGGAAAAGGGGAGATTTGCTTAATTAAGTTGTTAAGAAACCAGCAAACCCTGCAGCTGTGTGAGACCACAGCAAATTTCATTTGGGAGAAAGACTGTGATCGACTGACAGTTTGTGTGAGTGTCGGCTCTGTGTGTGTGTGTGCTTGACAGAAAGATAAAAAAAACATTACTGTATCTTTCAACTTCAGTCAATTTCTTACTTTTAATTAGTGTGTCTGTGTTGTTGCAAATTCCCCATCTTCAAGTGCAAAGAGATGGACAGATACCCCAAGATGCAAAACACATTGCTGAGTCTGATGCAATAAGGGTAAAAACTAGTCTGTCTAATATGAATACAGATTAACATTTCAGTCTAGACAGTCTAAAACAAATTGGATGTAGTCTTTGCTTTCTTGACAAAAATATTAGATTTTATTCTGAAAGTTTTAAGAATCTTATAAAATAAACAGATCAAAAAATAAGTCACATATACCCACATATCACATATGTTTTACATATGTTAAATTCTTAAAACTCCAGAAATTTGACTTAAATAAATAAAGTTAAATAAAATTGGTTAATGAAAGATTCATGTATCTCCCTCGCCATCATACCTCATTGCCAAAATCTTGAGAGATTAATTCATCCGTGAATCTTATTTTCTATCTTACTTTCTTTTACTCTCTATTTTTATACTTCATTGATAAAATAGAATTTAAAATAAAGCTGGTGAAAAAGCTATCCAATGCATTCACTGAAAAATGAGTTTTTATGGCTTTTCTGTTTGGACTAAGTTTCCAAAGATCAAAAACATATTTACAATGTATGAATGTCAATCCCTGTTTCCTGTTGCAAACAGCAGAAATGCATCTTTGAAGTCCACTGGCTGTATATTTCCTCTTTGAAGAAGTTGAATCATATCAGTCCAAAATATTTTACCGTATTATTTATTTTGTGTATTGTTTTCATTAAAATCGCATTTACAAAATGCACACAATGTATCCAGATGTTGTATGTATCTGAATAAAAAGTATCTCACTGGGCAACATACAGACAAATGCAAAGAAAACTTTTTTTTCTTGGTAATAAATTAATGTTAATGTTTTCAAAGCAGTTCCAAAAATCAATAAAGGTCTATCTATTAAATTATGCTATTATTATTACTTTTCCTTTTGTAAATGGCACAAGTACAAAGGCAGACCATAAAATGGATGAAAATACTAGCCGAAAATGATTCAAAAATATATAAATAATTAAAATTAATGCACAAGTGAATATAAATCCTCAATTATATTAACATATTATTTTGTGTGTTTTTTTTTTTTTTAAACTGGCAACAACGGTTAAAAAAAAATACGCAATTTCCGGCGGCCATCTTGTTTTAGCCGTTGGGGAATTTCACCGGGGACCTTTGGATGTAGGAAGGGGACCACAGGCTTGTTCAACACCTCAATTATGGCTTTTTTAAAATTTAAAATTTTAATTTTTTTTTTAATAAGAGCTCTGGCCAACGCCTCATTAACCCACGGAATTGAAGGATTATTTTTTATTTGGTAGAAGATGAGAAAAGGGAGGATTAAAACAGGCAGTGTGGCGGCAACTGTGAAGTCCGTAACGGCCGCAGGTGAGCTAACGTACAAAATGGACGCTTTACTTAAAGCTTTAATTTAAAAAAACGAGCTTAAAACGTTAGAAATATCGTTGTTGTAGCTGTCTAGTCCTCAAACGAAGGAGTCACTTGTGTAAATAATTTATGCTCGAAAAGAGGTAACATCATGGAGGCAGGTGTTTGGCTAGGACCGTTAGCTTGGTGGTGGAGTAGTTAGCCTCATGTATAGTGACTGAAAAAGTATACGGCAACAAAAAAAAAAAAAAACGCTACTAGCTTATTTTTAGTGAAATATTACTATCTATTACTAACTATTTTCTCTAAAAGTTAAATTGTTTGTACAATTATGGTCCACAGCGCCAAGATCAGGTCTTTAAATGTCTTTTTATCTGACCAACACCCAACCCCCCCCCCCCAACAAATTATATTTGTAGTAATTATAAACAGAGGCTGATATCTGAGGGTCTGAAAAGCATTTTTATGGCAAATATACTTGGAAATCAGTTATCAAGTTGCAGTGCTTCATAGACATTTAAACTAACTTAATTATAGTGTGTACTTAAACTTGAATACATTTTTTTTTTTTTTTATCCTAGGGGTATTAAGACATATTTTATGACTGGCAGTTTCATTTGAGCTGACATTACTTTTTAATCACTTAATTAGAGGTATACAGTAATTGCCCAACAATTTTAGAAAATGGGGTTCTCAGCTGACAGTGTGTTTTTTCCAGGCCGTTTAATTAAAGCTAAAAAAATGCAGTACCTTAACCGACTTGTTGTTGGTTGGTCTATTAGTAAATGTCTTTCCCTGATTGACCATCGCGACCTTAATTTCAGCTTTTGCTTGTTCGGCTGCCTGCTTATTGATGAGGGGTGTATTCTTGGATGAGTCGTGATCAGATGCGTGACTCTGTTACTGGCATATTGGCATAACGTGTTGCCTAAGAAGATGGCTGTGTGCATGCATGAATTGTCAATTAGTGTTGCTGATTGTGGTAATGATCCAAGTAATATTGTTTTTCTTTATTTTATTCTATAACTTTTGTGTGCTGAAAATGATTAGGTGACGATCTGATTTACTCTTACAGATCGGGTTGACAACCTGCCTATTTCTATTCAGTCCATATCCTCACAGAACCTGATTTATTTTCCCCTCCTACCACCTTTTAACCTCTCACACCTTCTTTTGTTTTCTTCTCACTGCTTTCCTCCTCCTGTCTCCTCATATGTCTGGCAGTTTTCTCTCTCTCTTGATTGATCAACACACAGCTAGTCACAAAGATAAAATGCTTCCAGTTAAAGATATAGGTTCACATTTTCAGTTGTTTATACATGTGACAGACATCCACTTTACATCTGTGACATGTGATGTTATGCAGCCCGTGTGACCACACTTCCTCACAGGCCTTCTCTTTTTTTAGTTTTTCCATTTTATTTTTGTCCCCATTCCTCCTCTCAACCTACATCTCCCTGCCTTTACTCCTCCGTCTCCACTTCTGCTTCACTTGCCATGACATACACCCCTCTCCTCGACTGAGCAGCCACCACTGTTTTCTCCTCTATCTCCAACAGCCTCCCCTTTTGCGTCCGTCCATCACCCCGTTTGCAATGACTAGATATGGACCAATGCAAGACAAAAGAGTGAAGGTGGCGGTGGTGGACGATGAGACATATTTAGTGAGAGACTTGGCTTAGGAGAGAGCAAGCGAGGAGAGCGCCGTCTTCCCTTCTTGTTCTCCTCCCTCCCTCTCTCTCCCCTCTACTCTCTCTCTCTCTCTCTCTCTCTCTCTCTCTCTCTCTCTCTCTCTCTGTGCGAGCATGTGTGTTGGTGTGTGCGCCTCCCGTCTCTCCCGGCTCCACTGTTGTTTGCTGCCGCCACAGATGAGCTGGGAAGAGGAGGGAAAGCGGATGTATCTGGCCAGAGGAAGAGGAAAACGGGAGGAGTTTGGATCGGCATGCAAGACTAACCGGCGGCTCTGATCATCAACAGCTCTCCCTCTCTCTCTCTCTCTCCCTCTCTCCCCTCCTCTCTTTCTCTCACTCTCTCTCTCTCTTTCTCTTTCACACACGCACAAACAAACACGCTCACACACTCAAACACACTCGCGCTGGCTGGATGTCTTCTCGCTAGGCTGAACGAGAGAGGTGCTTAGGCTTGTCATTAGTTTGGGGCATGGGGGATCCTGAGAAACCTGGATGTGCACGCATGTGTTTGTGTGCAAGTGTGTCAGTCTTCGCGCACTCTCATGCACACACACACACGCGTGCATGAGAGAGTTACCGCCTGAGTGTGTGTGTTTTTGAATGGAGATGAGTCGGGACGTTAAATACACAGAGGCAGCTTTGATTGGCTTGAGGCTTAAGTGACTCTCACCTCACGCTCCGGGTGTCATGGAGGACTTACCTCTGGGATTTTTGTCAATGAAATCGAACAGTCACAGGGGGCAACTGAGATTTGGGGGGGGGCAGTTTGGGAATTAGGTAGAGCGTGTGTTAAGTGGGTATGTGTGTGTGAGTGTGTTGGGGGTGTAGTAGGAGCCGCTGGCAGCCACAGTAACTCTCAGCTCAAGGGACTGATTGAGAGTGGAGTTCAAGTGAAGAGGGATGCCCTGAGGGAGCATCTTTATCCTCTGGCTCTTACTTTCCATTGTAGTTATTTGGATTGTGGAGATGTTTGCATACTTATGTAAACTTCCTCTTCTTTGCCATTTGTTGCTTGGCTTTTAATTTGCTTTTTTCGTATCTATTTTTTCTGTGAATGTTGACTACAGGTCTCTGTTTCTATCTTCTACTTTCCTCTATGTCTTTTGTTCTTTTTGCCATGATTTTCCACCTCTATTTCATCCTGCATCTTATCAATATTGTTGATATGATCGTGGAATCTATGGCTGTTATTGACATTTCCTCTCTCACTATGCAGGTGTGAGTGCACCAGGGGCTCCCTGGCTGAGGAGCTGGAGGGCCGATGATGGATCTGAAGGAGAGCTGTGGCAGTCAGGGGAGCCAGGAGAGCTCCAGCTTGCGTCCCACCTCCTGGCAGGCCTTTGCTCACACCAGCACGCTGCATGGCCTGCGCTTCGTCTTCCCTTATGGTCAGCCCAGTGTGCGCCGCTTACTCTGGGCCGCGGCTCTGCTGGCCTGCCTGGGACTGTTAGCCCTGGAGAGTGCTGAACGCCTGGCCTATTTCCTCTCCTACCCTCATGTGACCAGCGTGGATGCCGTGGTTTCGAGCAGCCTGGTCTTTCCGGCTGTGACCATTTGTAACCTCAATGCATACCGCTTCAGCCGCCTCACACGCAATGACCTGTACCATGCAGGAGAGCTAATGGCCCTGCTGGATGTGCACCTGAGAATCCCTCAGCCGTACCTGGCTGAGCCTGACGTATTGGCTACCCTGCAGGAAAAAGCGAACTTCACCAAATATAAGCCTACACCGTTCAGCATGAAGGAGTTCATTGAAAGGGTTGGCCATGACCTGAAAGAGATGATGCTCTACTGTCGCTACCAAGGCCAGGAGTGCAGCCACAGCGACTTCAAAACCGTAAGTCCACCAATGTCTTTTTTTAAATGTCAGCTGTGGTCTGAAATCAGTTGGGTTCAGAGCGTCTTTGCTGCGTCCCAGCCCTTAAAGGACTGAGGTGTTTTGGTTGTGTGTGTTGAGTCTCGTAAGTTTCCAGAGATGGATAATTTTTTTTCTGCCAGTAAAATGACTTGATATATACTGATAGCTGCTTTTTCCCTCCCACGCTGCTACTCTGGGAGCCTCCTGCTGTGTTTTCTCCCTGGGACTTTAGTGTTTGGCTGCACAGGTCGGCTCTCAAGCTTTGTTCTGCAAATACACTCAATGCTATTGCCTTGTTGTTGTCCTCAGCCTTCACATATTAACATTGTGCTCACTGACACATACAAGTATTTTAGTCACCTAAGGAAATGAATTCGTATGTCTTGGGTTATAGCGAATAGTTTTTTTTTTTTTTTTTAACGACAAATCAGACCATTCAAAGGATGTTTGTGAACCTGCTGGTTTGTCTGATAGAGTCAAAAAACAAACAAACAAATGGACCATTGTTTGAATGGTTGCTGGTGTTAATTTCTAATAATTAAAAAACTAATTTGGCTAGGTGTTGAGTGTAGTAGCCTGTTGTTTGTTCTATGTCAAAACTGTGCTTGTATAACTTGAGGACTTGGATCAGAGCTAAGCAGTGTCATGTTTAAATTCTTTGCATTTTCTTGCACTGATAGAACTGACATTATTGAACGGTCATTTAAAGCCTTGATGATTCAACATACTTTTTGGCAGATCAAAGTGAGCAAGTTGTGGCACTTGTTGCATACTTGGACATTGACTGATTCTTAATTAAGTCTATCGGTGAATAGATGAACAGCACACTGCACACACCATGTGAAGGTTAGGAAAGGGAACAGTTAAACTTTTATGGCACAGCATAGTTTTTCTGTTGACCTTGTGAATAAAAATCCTGTCTGTCATTTTTTCAATGACAAAGAGAATTTAAAAAGACTTTTTAGATATTCTAAGATGCATTTGGAAACTGTTGTGAAGGTTTTTGTCGCTGGTATTTTAGAGGACCACAGTGTTTACCTCATTACCACAAATTGTATATACATAAAATTTCTGCAGACCATTTGAGAATGCACTCTGTACAGTTTTGGGGTTTAGGATGTATTTATTCGGCTGTTGTACTGTTAAAGATTGTTGGCATACTCTTGAATTGTGTGATCCATCACACTGAACACAGTCTGCATTAGCTTTGTTGGTGTTCCATTGTTGTTGCCTAATAATGCTGTCTAAGTGCAGATTGATTTTGAAAAGACTGCACTGCATTACCTTGCTATAATAATTATATAACTGTGACTAGAGTTGTGATTTAATGGACTTTATTGAATCCAAATCTTATCAAATTCCGTATTGATTGAGTAAAACTCTATGATTAATTCTGTAATCAACACCTTTTGTTGATTGAGAGGCCATAAACACTGAATTTTTCAATTGTTTGGTTCAAAATGTGTAGCAATAGCTTTAAAATGAAATTAGCAGCATTACATTAGATAACCTTTTCCACACCTTACTGTTCATGAGCTATTTTAATTCAAATTCTAGAAGTTCAAAATTATCAATAAGCAAAGTAAATAAAATAGAAAGTTCAATACTGTATTTATGTTAATATTTATGACCAATAATATAAGAGACTCCTACACCTGAAATAGACATGGTCAGGTAGAATGTGGTTGTGGTCTGTTGAAGTGATGTGTTTTTCGGGGATGCACAAGTAGTGCAGAATTTAGGTTGTCTGCTTTTGGCAACATCCATTCAGTAAAGGCAGACTATTGACTTTTTTTAGTGCCACAGCAATCCTGGATCTCAAGTTGGACCTAGGTATTTCAGTGAGTTCCATTCAGTAAGGTATTTAGACTTCAAATTTGGAAAATGGGAGCACTGAGATTAGAGGTGCTTTCGTGTAAATCAGAAAGCTGCATTATTTTAATTCTCAATTTATTCTTCTCATTATTATTATTATTTGATAAAATAATTACTCAAAATGATTGGAGGTAATGGAAACAATGAATTAATTATCCCAATTATTTTTCTATCAATTGACTAAACAATAATTGGACTAATCTTTTCGGGTAAAGTGTCATACTTCATTAATCCAGCTATTGTGCTGAACAGGAGCTGGATTTGAAATAGAACTGCATATAGAGATGCAATCCAACTATAGCTACAACAAAAATGTGATGCTGAATCAACATTGTTACAGACAACACAACTCAAGCAAGCTTTATGATTATGCCAGTAGCCTTATTCCATAGAAATGAGTGGAAACCAGTTGTCTCTTGGTACATCTGCAGTCAGCTTTTTACTTTTCCTTTAATTACAACAGTTATTATGTACAGTATGTATCATGGCACAGGGTCATGTAATGGGCAGCAGCCTGACTTTCTATTTAAAGCTTGTACACAGATTGCAGCTGATACAGAGCTAACAAGATGTTCTTTTTGTTTGTCGGCCTCAAAACTGACCAGTGGTGCATGCACAACGCAAACGGCACTCTGGGGTTTGATGTGCTTTGATGAGCACTTCATTTGGTACAGAGTAGACTCTGTTGACATTAACAGAGCACATCCACAGTATTATTACTCCTCAGCTGTGTGTAATCTAAGACATTAAAGCTTCTAGGTCTGTGTTTGTTATTGTTGGATTTATACATTCATGTTTCACCTTGAGAGATGCTCAATACACAGTTGCTAATGGGGAAAAACAATAATGGTGGATCACATGTTGGCTGTAGTGATTTCCCGTTCATGTCTTGAGACAGATGCTTCCCCTGGAGCTCTGATCCATATTGCTGTGAGCCACAGCAAAGCTACAAATGAGCAGTTCCCTGCTCAAGTCTGCCAGGACAATGTGATTTTAGTAATTTCATTCTGTTGAATCTTCAGGGAGTTAATGCCAAGCTAGGTTGGCTCTGTCATTGCCTTTCCATGTAGCCCACTGAGTCTCTATTAGACTCCCCTTGGTAACCATCTTGCATGCTGTCTGACACGCCTTTGACCTCAAGCTGGGTTCAAAGATAATCATGTTGACAGAGAGGCTACTAGAAGGCACTGTCATCCTCTTTGCCCTCTGCCTGTTGCTGCTGCTGAGCTCCTCCTGACTTCTCCTCACTCCTCTCTGTTGACTCGCTCTGTCTCTTCCCTCCCTGTCACTGCAGCGACACACCTTCATATCTCCGGCGCCTTCTGAGAGGAAAGAAAAAAACAAAACAAGAAACACCAGCCCCCCAAAATAGAAAAAAATGCATGCATGAATGCACAGGCACATGTATTCACACAAACACGTGCATAGACACCAGAATATACAGGATATACACATGCATGACATGATACACACATAGAGGGATGATATTGCCATGACACTCCAGGGACCCAAGTCAGCATTTGAGTGACATTGTGATGAATGACCATTGTGGAGATTGTGGGGACATTGGAGACAGTGCGATGTGACTGATGGAACTGGAGCAGAGTACTGCTTGAATGGGAAATGCCATTAGTGTGTGCATTTCCACCTATATGCATGTATTATGTGTCTCCTCAATTGTGCAGACTGTTCATCTTGTTAATTTATGCTCATATGGGAGCACGTCTGCAACCCACCTGACATGATTCATCCTAAATAAGCACTTTGGTACACTTGTTTTTTTTTTTTAAGGATGCCAAAAACGAGGGCACATCTCAAGCCAAATTCAGCATTCTCCCATCCAGGCAGAGCTAGTGAACGGTGCAAAAGCCTGCTTTCACCCTGTTTAGAGATTCTTTCAATCCAGTATCTCTGCAAGGATGCTGAGTAGTCAGAGTACAGCTCCATCCCAGTTAGTGTGACTGTGGATCAGTGAGAAAGTTGTGGTGCTCGATGAGAACTGGGTTGATGATGGTTCAGGTCTGTATAGTTTTTCACTTAAATCATATCACAACTGGACTTTTGTTTTGCAAAATTAATTTATGTAATAATTAATTACTTTTTATTAACAAAGTGATGTGATGAAATGTGGATCTGGGTGTTTTAGCTCTAAATATTTTCCTGCTATAAAGAGTACTATTTTTATTTTAACCATAATGTCTTAAGAAGTCTGAAGAAGGTGTGATTATGTCGGTGTGATTGGATCATATGTATGTGAATTGGAGGACTTCCCCTTGCCTGTGTTTTAGTTTGTGATTGCAACCATGATTAAACACTGATTGATTGCACTGACAAGCCACATCAATGTCTGCCAAAGTGAATCATTTCAGTATGCTAGGCCTGCACTCATTGAATGCGTCATTTATATATGTAAAGACCCCTGAAGCACTGCAGGCCAGGCAGGACCCTATCACACACTGCCTTAATGTGAAACCTGATAGAAGTCAGACCCTGAGCTCTGTATCACAAAGATACTAATTAGCCACTTGTCTATTCCTCTTACTAGAGCCTTGTTGTATCAGCACAGCAAATGTTATGGTTCTGGCTGTTTACAGAAGCAGCAATTAGCCATTACACACAACCTGTGGCCTTAGCACTTCACAGGCTCATCATTGCAGGGCTAGATTTGCCTCCCGCTCCAGCAGAAACTCACAAGACCTACTGTCAGTCACCCATCGGGGAGGATTGGGCTCTTTATAATCTGTCCTCCCCCTCCTCCTCTGGCAGCTCCTTCTCACTAACTGCATTTTATCATCTTTAGATTCATTTTTCAACATTTTAGAGCTCAATGCATCATGATAAGTTTTAGCGGGTGTACTGTATTATTCACTAATGTGGTATTACCATGGCATTTTATATTCCCAGCAGGAATCATGTCTGAGTCTTTTAAAGGGCATGAACAGCACCACTGCCACCCATAAGTCCACCACTCTGAAACACCCTGGAGAGGCGGCAGCAACCTTTGCTATTTAACCAGCTTGGGAGAAAAGCTGGAGCGCAGCCACAGACAGACAGCTCAGTGTAGACACTGCAGCTGTCTGCAGTGGTGGATTATGGTAGGCTGTTGATATAGTGTGTGTTGTGGTGAGGCTTAAAGCAACAGTAATTTTCCCTGAAGGGTTTTCCTCATGCTCAAACCACTGACACTGATTTTTGGGCTGCACTGACAGTGGTTTAGTAATTGATGAAAAGATTGTGTAATTTAGTTTGTTTGGTGCAACCTTAAATTGCTTCAACCATTTTAGCTCTTCAACCATAAAAAAGTTACACAAATGTTTTTTTCTTACAGCTACAGAACCATGGTCTTGCATTTGAATAAGTTACATCTTAACAACATTAACAAGTCAGAAAAGGTTTTCTTTTGCCCTGACCTGAGCTTCTCGGGAAGTTTAGGGACTAATTCATTAGCCACGAATACTGAATATAGTGCATATAATATAGTACGGGTAACATCCTGTGGTATTTGTAGAGAGAGAAGGGTCTATGGATCTAGGGACTATGGACAAAATTTAGAATTTAGATCTTTATGCTTAAAAACAAATGCTTCAAACAACAGCACAACTTTAGAAATGTCACTGAAATAGATAGCAAACAAGTCTTGGGAAGTGTTAAAGTTATTTTGTGCACCCACTTCACTGTATGTGTAATATGATATTTTGTCAAAACCAATTGATCAAAAAAAGCACTAGTTCTGCTCACAACATCACTAATATACATAACTTATTTGCTGGCCCAGTTTTTAAGTAAGGAGGGGTTTATAGCAGAGGCAGAAAGGGGTGTGAGTGACATAAAAGAGGAGAAGTCGGGACATCAAGTCATGATTTGAGTCTGGATGTCGACTGGCATTCACACCAGAAGAGAGAGAAGACGAAAGAGTAGAGGAGTATGGTCCATTACCTCAGCAGCCCGTCTGGAGACCTACTTCATCTTGGCCACAGGAGGAGGAGGAAAAGGAGTGTGTTCATGAGTGTGTTTTATTATGCTTGAGGGTACGTTTTCATTTTCATGCGTCTGTAGGTTTGTGTTGCAATGTGCCCTTACATGCAGTCAGTCTTGTTTTGTGTGTGTGTGTGTGTGTGTGTGTGTCTGTGTGTGTGTGTGTCTGTGTGTGTGTGTGTCTGTGTGTGTGTGTGTGTGTGAGAGAACTGGCTAGTTAACTTGAATTTACTTTGTCTGTTCGGATGCTACATAGTGAAAATTACCAGCTGCTTGCATCTGTAGTTAGCGTCCAACAAAAATTGTATCTTACATGATCATGATAATGTTACACTTTACTAATCTGTAAAGGAAATCCTCTTTTTGTTTGCCTGCAGTTCAGTTACAGAACAGCAGTACTTGGTCTAAGGCCATCCCACTTGATGGTTTAAAGTAAGGGTGCATTTATGAAAGGTAAGAAACGATCCCCTTAACCAGAGCCTTGATAAATGGTCATAAAATGGTTTTGGTTGTCAGAAAATATTGTGTTGGTGGTTACCTGTTTGATTGCTAGTGGTTGCCATCGCATGTTTGTGCTCCTTGCAGCTGCAGTGTTAGAGGCTTTTGACCTTGTCAGATTTTTTGTTAAGCTTTCACAATATTCTGACTGAACATAGTTTACTCAACACACGTTTCTGTTTTGTCTTAGCAGCTAAAATTTTAAGTCTTTTCAGGGGTGGGGCAAAGTTCAGACTGCCTGGGCTCATGTTCATTTTGTGCAAGCAAAATTCTGGCTAAATATACTCAAGGATCAACATCTAAAACTAAAATTGGCTGTTCTTGAGCTAAGAAATCTGAATCTGCCATATCTGACAAATGAAGGCACACTGAGAGTTTAAGACCTGGATTGGCTGCATCTTAAAGACAGACCTCAGGTCAAGGTCAGGTCACACTCAGAAACAGTTAGGCAGTAGGCACACTAAGGTAACCCACTGGTGACATACATATTTGCAGGTACAAATATTTGGTATGTATTTAGTAAGCTTGGTAAGACCAAATTTCTTACAGTGTGGAAGTACATATGAGTGCGTATTTTGGTTTTATTTGTCTGGAATTTGATAGAAACTAATCTAATTTTTGCTGTAAAACGGTGCTAATCCAAAGTATTGGTACTTTGATGGGGAGTTGACCAACAAATAAATTATTACCTTCCACTATTGTTAGAATTATGACAACCACACCATTGACTGAAGGGGTACCTCAAACTGGACACATGATGTGTAGCTGAACGTCAACCATCAGCTGCTGTTGATGTCTATGTGATGTGCTTTGCTTATTTTCCTCTCTTGGTGACATGAATGTGTTTTATGATCAGGTTTTCTGTTAGATAAGCACAGATGATGACTACATAAACAGTTCCTCTGTAGCATAACGACAGCTGTGAGGATTCTATCAGCATAGTGGTCAAACATGTGATTTCACACTGTCTGCAGATACTGTTCCTTATGTGCTCTGTCTCCTGCTCTGTTTTTCTATTACCATTCATATCTCAGTCTTCTTCTCCTCTCCATAATTTACCACAGAGTGTCTGTGCTGAGTGTTAGATGCTCAAACCTGACTGGCTGGCTGCCCGCCTTAAACAGGCTGACAGACTCTTTTAGACTTCCTTTTGTCCACACGTCTGTCTTTCTTTAATCTCTGTAAGCTGCCCAGTAGCTCTTTTGATCCCAGTGTTCAGCCTCACCTGAGAGCTGTGTGCTTGAGGCCTTGTGGGTCTGTTTGCTGGGCTAAAGAGATTTAGGCAACTTTAATGGAAGTTGACCACTGCTTAAATGGATACTTTGATATTTTGAGTTGCAGTATCTTTTGTCTTGTTCACTTAGCTAGTCAGCTTGGGAGTGAAGCAAAAAAAATTACTTCTTGTCTGTTCCTCTGCAGTACAACCTCAAACATTTTTATGTGATTCAGCCATTTAATGAGTCTGACTTTACACTCCACAGTTTTAGGATGCTTCATTATTTAAACCGTTTATAGGTTGCTTTTCTACAAATTCCTTTTTGTTGAAAAATATTGAGAATAATTGAAGCACTGCTGTAATTTGCAATACATTTACAGATACAGATGCATTTTCCCCTCATAATGTGGCTTCTCAGTCTCCTGAGATACCAGTCTAAAAGTTTAAATGTCAAAGTATCCCTTCAACAGTTTGACGTGCCAGCGTCGACCCTCCTGTCTCAAGGTACGGCTGCTGTCCTCCTGGAAAGGATCTTACATTGGTATCAGGACAATGTGCGCTCTTTTTGTCAAAATGACGCATGTGTGCAGGACAGCGTGACTGGAAATCACAGACATTGGCCCCACAAGGCCAAAGTTGGATTGATTCTCTCTCTCGCCCATTTCTTTGTCTGACCAGTGGTTTTCTTTCCTTTATATGTTGGGCTGTGTCCTGCTCTGAAGAATAATAACAAGCTGAGCATGTGATGAATTTAGAATTTTAGTTGAGCTCTGCAGTCAGCTGACTTCATTATGATCAGTCATCTTGGATCATTACTCATTACAGTATAATACTTCAGAGTCATACACAGGTACAATAAGTACACAGTATATTTTATGTGTAAATGCTGTGAGTTAGACTTTGGTGGAGGAACTTTCAAGCTGTTGGCTCATGGCCTTGCCCTTCCTTAGTGATTTCTCAGTCACTTGCAGTTATTTCAAAGGACTGGTGAGATGCTTCAACTAGATGTGTCATTTCAATTTCATTGCCCAGATGGCTGACAAAGTTTTTACTGGCCCAGTCAGTCTCTTTACTTCCTGTGCGCTCTCTGTGTGCCTGCCAGTCAAGGTGTTGGCTGTTCCCAGTAGATAAACTATTGAAAACCACTAACACTTAACACTGCCCTTTCCTGATCGCAGCAGTTGTTTTTCAATTTTTGTTCTTCTGACTTGCTTCACTTTGGCTGTTTCTCCTCCTTGACATTGTGATTATGTTGTGGAGTATATGCTGCCACCGGGAGACTAGCCTTCACCCCTTGTCTTTCGGCCGATCTCTCATCTGTAGTCCCAATCAGTTCCATTCAAAACTCCACACAGTCTGGCAGCAGTGCAAGGTTGCTCCTTCTTCCCCTTTAAATCCTCAAATTGACACTATTAGTATGTGTCAGATTTATTGTCCCTTGCTCACACTGCTTCCTTTCCCTCATCTGCCCTCTACTCTTCATCTTTCTCTTGTCCTGTGCACTAGCATGAACGCTGCCTGTTGCTGATTGGCTGGAATAGTGTTGTGTGTCAAGGTAAGAGCCACAGTTTCTTTTCCCATGAACAGAACCAGTGCTCTGTTCATGGGAAGTTTGAAAGTGCAGTGGATTAGAATTGCTTACTCCACATTTAACTCCATGGTACTCAATGTGTTTTAGCTCATAGTTTTGGCTTTATAGTTCACATATTTTGTGTTTTGGCTGACTCTCAGTGCTCTGATTGGCCTTTTTTTCTGCAGAAGCATGTAGCTGTTCTCAACAAAAAAGCTCTTTTTTGCAAACAAATTATTTATCTCACTTTATTCAATTCTCGCTTTTTACTTTACCTCTTGAGTCATTTCAGTCTTCTTCAGTCTAATAACATCTTGCTAAGTTTGTGTCAGTCCTGCCTTCTTTTCTTTCTCTCGTCAGCATTGACACTCAGCTCTGCTTTGGCAGTTGCCGCCTCAGTTTCCCTCCCCATTCATTATTCAGGGAACGTTTGCTTGGATGTCCTCGGATCTGGATCCAAACTCCATCCTGAGATACCACATGCGGCACCGTAGGGCGACTAGTACCATTAGTAACTGTCTCTATCATGTCATGCTACAACAACACTTCCCATACCGCTGGCAGTGATACCGGCTGGTGTTCTTGACGAGATGAGTACATCCGTGTGAAGTGAATGTGCCAGCTCATTGTCAGCATCAGTCCTGATGCAGGAAGGTCGGCGGTTGTAGTGTTTAACTCATTTTAAATATGTACTGACAGCAGGCGGGCAGCAGGATGTCAGGTCGACTGGCAGGCAGGTGGGGATCGTGGTAGTGGTGGAGTAAAGCAGGTTAAGTTCAGTTTGGACATGTGCGTTATTGTTACAGTCGGCTGCAAGAAGGCCGCTGACACCCAAAGTGGTGCCATCTCATGCCTGGCTGGCTGCATGGTAAGGGCAGGATGAGTGGAGGAGATGAAGAGTGAAACTTTTTATGGTTGTTTGTGACAGAGAAACAGAGGTAGAGTGGATGACTGTGTGGAAGTTCAATCTGCAGTAGAGTAATCCTGTTAAGATCACTGTTTATTCACATTGAAGTTGTGTCTTTCTTGTTTTTACAGTTTCTGTATGGGTTCTAACAGAGTGTGTAGGATGATAGTACTATTTTTTAACTCAGTTTGAACTCAAAGTTATTAAAATTGTGCAATCTCGAGACCAGGAGTCTGCATCTCCCATTTCTGTGTTCACGATTCCTTTTGAGTAACTTCATGTAGGTAAAGACGTAAAAGGTTATGTCAGCTTTCACTTTCTTCAAAGATGTAAATTCTTTTAAGTGTAATATAATTCCCATTTTGACTGATATATGTGGTATGTCAGATCAAATGATGTGGCACTTTCATTTCAGAGGAGAAAAAAGGTGAAAAATAAACATGAATACCAGCATTTTCCCCCCAAACATCCTTGATTGCTCAGATTCAAGTTTCGCAGCAACACAGTTTACTCACAGCTCAAACCAACATATTGGTCGTTCCTGCTAACTGAGAATGAATCCCATTACATTTACTAATTAACCTACATTATGGGGCAGGTTACTCCCAATATACATGTAGGCCAGGCCCATAATTTATTTTAATTTTTATTTGGGCCAATACACATCTGCTTTTGTAAATCACTTTTTGCCGTGATTTTTTTATTTTTATTTATTTTTTTTTTTAAATTCTATATTGCCAATAAAGTGGAAAGGTCAAATCATGTTTCAAATGGAGTATCTCTTAATTTTCATTATATTACCCACCTCTATTCTCCTCTGAAAGTTTATTCCTAACAGTGTGGAGAGGGCTTTGAAACTGGTTAATTAGGATACTTCGGTATGTTGTGTGTGAAATGTGGCTGAAACTGGACATCCTGCTTCTCCAAGGTGTACCTTCTCACAGTAGTTATAGTTTTTAGTTTTATTTTATTATACAGGGTACTATTTTTATAAGTGTGTTTATTCTTGGCCATCTAAGTAATTCAATGAGGAACTGTTTCAGTGATAGTGTCATTCTAGACAAGGGCATTAAATACAATACAGTTTATAATTGGCAAACCAGCAGATCAAAGACTTTGTAGCAAGATTAACAATGATGATGATGTCCAGGCTGACTCTACACTCTGATGAAGGCAGCGTACCTGGTGAATAAATAGTCAGTGCCTCAGCAGCAGTGTTCAGCTTGTTGTTTCTCTTTAAAATATTTATGTTACCTGAATGCCTCAAAGAGAAACATACCTGCACACATTTTCTAAATACAAACACAAAGATGACTTCAGCATATATTTATAGCTTTGCTTTAAAAGCATCACACAACTGTTAACGCACAATCCCACCTTGTGTGTATATGTGTCAGGTGTAAGCTTTCCTTTGTTAGTTCAGTGGATGTCAGCCATCTCCTCCTCCTCGTTCTCATTTGTCATAAGCTATACGTCTCAGTAAAGCTCATCAGGTTTATTGAGGCACTAATTTGCTCCAATTCTCTGCCAAACCATCTAGCAGCTCACCACAGAGAAGGTGGTACGTGTGGTGAGGAAGTGGAACAAAAAACCAGAGCACCTTTTCTTAAGCTTCCAGAATGTGTGCATGAGTGTAATTAGTGTAAGACAGTGGTTTTTGTTAACAATTCCCATCTTAAGTTTGCTTTGAATGTAAATCATTTTAGATGCATGTGTCAGATGATAGTAATCAGTGAGAAGTAAGAAGTAATAATTGTCTGTTCAGAAAGTATAGTATGAACATAACCAATGCATTGCTGTGAAAAGCTCTGGGAAGATCTTGGAATCTATTTTTTTTTAATTTAGTCTCCACTCTCAATTTATCCCACAGCTACAGGTGACATAGATAACATTTTGTCTTTCAGCACACATTAATAGAATGGCTTGCAACACAGTGGAATCTGGGTCATCTATTAATAACTATACTTAATATTTTACAATGTATTTATGTTTACATAAAAGTTAAATTTTAAAAACTTATTTTCTTGAGAAATCATTAACTCAGAAAATGGTGAAAATTTCACATCCAGCAAACAGTCCGATCCAAGAGTTACTGTGTTTATATGAAGCGTATAAATTTCTTACATCTGATAAGCTGGGCACAATGATTTTCAGCAACAATATCAACTGTTATGAAACTATGACTATGAAAATGACAGGAAATTCATTTGTTGTCAAATATTAAATTTAGTAATCAACTAATTATTGCAGCTCCAAACCTATTTATTTGAAAGTTGAGATGAGTTTTAGCAACCTGTATCATCAGCTGAGCGATTGTAGCACTAACCTGTGTTTTGCACAACCCTGTTAAAAAATAAACATGCACACAGCATTTAAAACTAAAGCAGAAAGTCTAGCAGAAGATTTTAGTGCAGTCAATCCTCCATTTAGCAGTGTGTATGTGGGGAAAAAATAATGGATTGTAAATAAGTGCTGAAAGTAGGATATTGTCATTTGCAATGATTATCCAGTCAAGCAATATTCACACATTTTAATGGTGTTTTTTGATACTATTTTATAGTATCAAGATACAGCAGGAAAATAACCAGAGTCATAAGTTCAGCAGAAATGTTGAAATGCTCTTAATGTAAATGAGCAAAGACATTTGTCAGAATTTGCTAACACTGTTAGTTACACTTGACTATATTCTGGCTGCAGTGCAGTCATTATTAACGACTGTACAGACCCTCATGAGAATGATAGTGTGTTTATTAAACAAATCTTCCTTTAATGATATCTTAACCAGCTGCAGTGAAAGGCCAGTGGTAGTTTTTTGATTTAATTAATGCTGTTTTCACAAACATAATTGTTCTTAGGAATCTAATATGGCAATAAAACAGAAAATGTAAACTGTAAAATAGGTAGGAGGCTTTGCTTTCAAAAGAATTATTAAAAAGTCTAATTTCAACGCATCTCAAGAACACAGTATATCTCCTTCTGGTTGAAGGAAAACCTACTAGCACTCATAACATGCAATAAAATCAGTTTTTGCTGTGGTTTCTGTAAGATATACACAGCCTTTAGTTTCAGCTCTCTGTAACAGACGACCTGTAGTATGTGTATCACCACCTACGTAGACTATGTTCGGTCTGTATCCATGTTAATACTTCATGCTTGAGAGA
The DNA here is from genome assembly GCA_038496675.1 of Rachycentron canadum. NCBI lineage: Eukaryota > Metazoa > Chordata > Actinopteri > Carangiformes > Rachycentridae > Rachycentron > Rachycentron canadum. The sequence continues at coordinate 9,040,963 of CM076664.1, read as the reverse complement.
GCAGAATGCACATCAATTACACCTTGGGGTTACATTTACATGAGGTCTCCTATGTCTTCTCTAAACAAGACTCTGGGTGCACATGCAGCTAAATCTCATTAAACTGCATGAGTCAGTGTCATAGGGCATTTACTCATAAATCCAAAGAAAGAGGAAAAGGTAATTAAGCTGCATGATGAACTGACTCTGGCAACCACAGTAATTTAAACAGTGAATCTCTAGATAAATTTAACATTATGACTCTGGCTATGATATAAATGTTAGTCTCAGTGCAGCTCAGTGTGTTGAACTGTTGGAAATATGTCGAACTTCTCAGAAAGCTTTTTTGCTTTTTCTCAAAAGAACCTTATAGATTGTTTGAACAGTTTCCTAACATTTGAAACACTTTTTTTAAAATTAATTATTTTTTTTGCTGAGCAGAGCAAAAAAATATAACCGGTCCAAACACTGACAACCTCTCCTTCTTTAACAACTCTCTTGTGTCTATTGTCCAAATAAAATTGGCTGTTGTATCAGAACAATCATCAGTTCAAGTGCTCCTAACAATACTGGAAGCACATGTAACAGGCAAGCCACAGAAATGATTAAGTTTGTCAGTGATTTTGGTTTTGGCAATGGCTAAAGACTAAACAGCCAACTCCAAGAAAATATCATTGTTCTTTTTTTCCAGTTGACCAAATATACTCCCACAATGGCTTCTTTTTAATCATAAAATATCACTCTCATTATATAATTTGAATTCAGAAAAGGAAAAACCTTGATATAAAAAAAATATAACTCCAAAATTAGATATGTTCTGTCTGTCTCTCAAAGTACCAACTTCTCAATCTAGAACTGCAGGAATATTGTCTATAAATGTTCTAAAACTTCTACAATTGAAAGTGGCTCACAATTTCACTGGGTCTTGTGTTGTCTAAAATGGGATTAACAGAATCTGAAATCTGCACACCTGCAACATGTTGACCACCTGGCACTGCAGACCGGTGAAAGTTTTGGCAAGAAATCACAGATTATCTTATTTTATATCTTCATCCCAAAATCCCTGTCATTTAGACACACATTCAGAACCAGTCTGAATAAGACATCTAAGGATTTACTCATCATGACTCTAAAAGATGCCAAGAAAACAAGAGAGACTGGGAATCTTCCTGCGAGCCTGATATCAACTGCTGCCCTTATTTTATCTTATGTGAATGATCACCAACAGTCCTTCATAAGGGCACATTCAATTCCTTAATAATATGAAATAATGAAGGAAAAAAAAAACAGTTTCTTTGCCACCTCACTTCCATACTCCTGAGCTAGTCTTCCTTTTATTCAGATTTTCTTGCTTCATTTCAGTGAGGAGAAATCAATTTTATTGAGGTTAGCATCAAAGAGACTTTGGTGAGTAGACTCTATCGACTTAGAAACATTGTCATTAAATGCAGTGCCATGAAGATAAGAGACGGGTCTGGATCTGTCTGTAGTCTAAACACGTGTGGTGGAGAAGCAGAATCATATATGGAAGATTAAAAACCTCAGTTCACTCTCTCCTGAAGGTCGTGGTGGTGATGAAGCGGTTTTAGGTTGCACAGTGTTTGGTCTGAAAGACAGAATGACAGCATTGCAGTAATATTTGAAGAACATTTTCCTGATTGGCTTCAGGATGCAGGCAGATAAATGATTGGCCAGATATTGTGACAAATTATAAATGAAAGGAACTTTGACAATGTGGGAAAGTGGAAATGGTGCAGAAAATTTGAGCATGGAAAAAATTGGGATGGTCTCTGATTTGTTTAGTCTGGTTCCAGAGGTAAAAGTCCAATTCTTTTTTTTTTTTTTTTTTTTTGTCACGTTACTCACACTTGGAGCGCTTTCATGACTTGGATCAGCATGAGACTTGCCCAGTTAAATCACCAGCACAAATGATAAAAATTAAACCATGGTCCTTTGATGAAAAAGACAAAGCTACATGCTGGTCAACATAAAAACTAGAAATTAACTGACTCCCAAGAAGCATCCAATCAACAAGCGTACAATTATGCTCTGTGTGTGTGCCTTTTAAATTCTGTACTACTTTGACGGGCTTTTCCTCCATAGCAACAGAGGATGGGGATCTGTGGGTTTTATGGTATTTAGACCTGTCTGCCATGCTAAAATAACAGATAAATATTATTTCTCAGAAATTAAGTTGAAATAAATAAAACATAAATAACTGACATATGTAAAGTATGAGAATTGCAAATTTTTTGTTAAATAATATTGAAGATAGCACTGAAAAAAAAATGAAGAATTATATCACTCAAACATATTTAGCAATACTATTGTCACATGTCTATGGTTGACCAGTGTACATCAGTTTTTAGTGTTTTCTTTCTTTTTTGGGGTATTTTTTAGTGGCATCTTGTCTGTTGTCAATGTTATTGTGGAGAATGAGTTGGCTCCTCTGTATGTACTTGGATTAGATAAACACTTTCAGTGCCATTGATACACCACACAGCTTTTATGTCAACATATTTCTTTGATCAAGGTGAAAAAACTGGAAGAAGCCAACAATAACACAATGTAGGTTAAATGAAAAGAGTGAAACAAAATGGCAACTCTGAGAATGGGAATGAAAACAGGACAAGAGAAAAAAAAACGACTAATATCCCCCAATCCCCCCCCAGTACATTAATCAGTTGAAAATTAGCCTTTCATTCTCTTGAGCACAATGACAAATGGGCATGGCACATAATGGATGATGATTGCAACTTAATTATAAGGAAATAATGCAATCAACCTTTCGTTTTAATTTAAAAGTAAATATTGCAACTTGTATGTGTGTGTCTGGCATTTTTAAACTGTGTGTGTTCACCTCTTTGCCTCCTTCTCCATTATAGTATGTATATATTGATCTTCTTGTGCCGCCTCTTAGTATTTTCTTTCAATTAAAACTATGAAAGAACCTGTAGGTTACACTTTTTTTCCCCTCTGACCTGGTGTGAAAAAGCTTCCCATTCAAGTGGTCTTGTTGACTATACGGTGTCTGCCCTGTATGAATAGAAGGTCCTCCACACTGGAAGTGATAAATGCTCGAGATGCTGGCTCAGCTCCCTCGCTGTCTCTGTACAAGGTCACTAGAGAAGGACTAAAACAGCCTGGCATGTCATAGTCCTCTTGCTTCATCTTTGCTGGATTACTCTTCCATTGATCTTTCCTTTTATAGCCCTATTTTTCAATCAGATTCAAACAGACAAACTGCACAGTAACACAGAATAGCAGTTCCTGTGATTTAGTTTATAGTTAAAAAATAACCTATGATTTGCAGGAATTTTCAGATTACCATGTCAATTGATGGTGACAAACTGGCAGTGCTGAAGCATTCATAATATGCACCCTCTTATTGTTTCTCTCCCATTTGTTTGCAGTGTTATACAGTTTGTTTGGCATGTGTTTATCTCAGGTATGATTTGATAAACTGACTTGCCTACAAGCATCCGTCATTGTCATCATAAATTCTTAGCCAGAATATATGTTGGTTTAAATCAAAAACATTACTGAAGTGAGAAGAAAACATGTTTTTTGTTGGAAGAGCCATGGAAAGTGAATAAGGAATTGTCTGCTTTAACTATAGGATGCACAGCCTTACATATTCTCTGATTCATTTCACACTGTTAAAACACTGAGAAGATACAGGGCAGAATCTCCATGACTGGAATATTTTTTCTTACAGAAAAAATGTAAAACAGCGACAATGGATTCCAGGCATATACAAGTCTTAAAATTGATGAATAGTATGAAATAGTGAAAACTTCAAATGGAAAAAGTGAAGATTAAAAAAGAAAAAACAGGTATTCCCTCTGCTTTGTTCTATAATGTTTTAACTGGCACAATGTGCAAATCAAATACTCTTTCAGATTCTTTTTTTTTGTCCTTGTTTTAGAAGTCTTAATAAAAATATTCCTCATCTCAATGCATCCGCAACGACAACTGTGTCCAGAAGCACTATGTTTTCAAGTTGTCTGTCCCATTGTTGTGAATGTGATATCTCAGTAATGCCTCGAGGGAATTTCTTCTACTTTGGTACATTCACTTGAGAAAGAAGTGCTTGCTCTGACCTTACAAAGCATGTTTTTGCCCATGAACTTAAGAATTCATAGACTAGTTTCACACAAATGTCCAATAGGCTGAAACGATGAAGTGATGACATTTTATATCCAAGAAGTGATGATGTGAATTTCATTGTGTCATCATAATGACACACAATGTTCTGTAAAAAGGCTTTTCTGCCCATCATTCAGCACCATAACTCAGGAGCAGAAGGGGAGATTGTGACTATATTTCACATATGGTCAGTTACTAAATTGGTCACACTAATCTTGGGTGAAAACTGTGGTGATTATATAGATCCTCTGTGCTGCAGTGTTGAAGATGTATGTGAAAAATAGTCTCTCAGTGAGAACAGCTGGAGTTCACTGATATATAGATGTCAATTAAGTGATTAAAAAATACACTTGATACATTTTTAATAAATTCCATTAGTCAGTTCAGTACATACACTATATGAATAAGGTCTGTGTTTGCCAACAGTTCAAATCCTAGATTGAATAAGTGAGAAGAGTTGCAACTCTTCACATTTTAGAGGCTGTAACCAGAAAATATTTAGCAATTTAGCTGGAAAATGTATTGTTTTATGAAGAGAAGAGTTACCAGTTAATTTGTTGACAGTCAGATACGTCTACATATATCTGGATTATATTATTGTTAGGGTTGCCAGAATGATTAAGGAATGAATGTTGAAAGCAAAAATTCTTCTTTGCAGTTTCCCCTTCCCCTTGACTCTCCTGGATGAACCTCCACCTCTGAGCCCTAAAGCTGAGGTAGCGGCTTACAGGGCGGCTTGAGGTCTGGGGTTTGTTGCAGCCACAGAGCAGCACACACATCCATATCTTGCAGCTTCAGAGTTGAGAGGATTAATAAAGCTGCAATGGGTATTGGCTCCCTCTGCTTTGCATTTACGCCATTGTACTAACAACTCCCCCCTGCTACATGCACTGTTCTTCGCTCCTTGGCTGCACCATACTCAGTCTGAGCCATTAATACTCTTACCATAATCAAATCTGTTCACTTACAGAGAGCCCCAAACCCTGCGCTGTGTGCATAAATATAAATGAATATTTGATATCACTACAGATACAGAACTGCAGGCCAGCTGAGAAGAAATTAGTCATTCTCAGCTCTGTGTCAGTAGAGGAGTAAATGTTTGTGAACATGCACATCTAGCCATGGGGCATGCTTGTGTTGTTTGGCTTCATGGGAACAACATTATCTCCTTTATAAGTATACATATAATGAAAAGGAGAGTGCCTTAACAGGCTGTATGAATAACCAGGCAATATGGGTAAAATCTTCTATCCATTTGTGAATGTAATTTTATATCTTGATCATGACCTATATTTATGATTTTTATCTAGTGGAAAATCAAATGATAAACCATTTGCAGATAAATTTGGAAGATGATCAGGGTTCCCCCAGAAAATTTGTTGCCCGAGATATTATGAAATATTATTGATGTTATTAAATATTCATTAAGTATATGACTTTTTCTCATGATTTAGTGTCTCTGCTTGTTTGCCTTGAAAGTTAATGTTACTTCATAAAAGGGTTTTAATTTCTTCTGACATTAATGGAGGCAGTCTGTGTTTCGGGCTCATCTAACCTCTGCTACAAAAGACTTCTGGAATTTCTGCTGACAGACATTTTTCATAGAACTGAATAAATGAAGAAACGTTACCTTCAATAACCTAATACATCCAGATATAGACAACCAGTCAAAAGTGAATGGGGTAAGTGTATTAAAGGGTTAGTTCCCTTGTGTCTGCCTATATTTAGCCTAAATGTATAGATTCATTTTGAACTACACAGTGATTATGATTTAAAAAAAAAAAAAAAAAAAAAAAAAAAAAGAAATCTTTATTGAAGGGTCTAAGTTTTCAGTTTTCTCTTTGTTTGTGTCTTTTGTTGTCATGAATTAGACAGACCCACCAGACAGCAGGGAGTGTGGCTGACTGATACCCTTTCTTTGCATGGTTTGTCATTATCAGTGACAATCAATGTAACAGAAAAGCCAAAATTGATCTCATCTTAGCAGTATGTGAAGAGAATGCTATGGGCTCTTGCATTCTCATGCAAATAGCAATAATTATTCCCTAAGTGCCTCCCTCACTCGCCCCAAATAGATTCTCGTCAGTCAAAGATTCAACTAGCTTTAGGCAACAGAGAGATAAAATGAAAGACATGTACATTCAGAGACAATTACAGAGCCCGGATATTAAAAATATGGGTTTTCACGGTGTCTGGTAAGACCACGCTTGCTCTTTATGTCTCTAGGGTGTCAAAACTTGCAAAAAAAAAAGAGATGAGAGATTGTCATTAAGGATGGCAACATGACTCTGACACCCAGACTGTTAGAGAGTGTGAAGGGGAGATGGAAAGAGCGATAGAGAGACATCATTACAGTGGGGATCACAGTGAAACTCGTAGAGGCCATCAACATGGAGGGAACAGATGCAGCAGATAGATTGCAGACAGCAGAGGCGTGGAGGGTTAAAGGGGAAGAGGAAGGCAGAGCACCAGAGAGGGGCTGTTACAACATACAAGTGACCAAATGCAATGTGAGTGAAATGGGGCTCAGGGGATGAGAAAAATCTCTGCAAGAACTCCCTGCTGTGGCTCAGGGGGCTACTCTGAGTGACTCAGGCGGTGGTGATAAACATGTTATCCCCTCCTTTCACCTCTTTCCCTCTGCTATTGCACCAATACACCTCACTTAAAGCAAAATGACAGATAATTATCGCATCAGGCTGCACAAATTCGCTCATCTCGCTGTTCCCTAGGAGATGGCGGGAGATAACTTATTTTTATTCAAAGAAAGTTAAAAAAAAAAACGTAAAGAACTTGGTGTTAAGTTAAGGTGTGGATCGGCCTGAAAAAGTGGGAATTTGATGTAGAAAGTCTTTTTTCATTGTGTGGATGCAAATTAATTTTCTTGAACACCGTGTAAACGCTTGCATGTGTATGTGCTTTTGTTTGCATATATGTGGGTGTAACCCACAGGCGCCATCGTTTATCAAAAACTGAAGCATGCAGTGTGGATTAGCACAATAGGTGGTTATGAGCTGGAAGAACAGAGAAAGTGGTTATGAGCTCAGGGAGTGAGAGGATTGGTAAAACAGGGTATGAAGGAGGATTTTTATAAGCAGTTTTACTTGTGGGACAGCCTTGGTTTTTAAGATGTGAGATGCTGTTAAAAAAAACTTCTTTGGGCACAATGTTGAGCTGATACAGACCAAAAAGTTAGCATTAGCCCTCAGCAAAATACTGATACGTTTCCACATTGGTTGTTTAGTTTTTGTTTCAAACCATCATTTGATGTTTTTAAGGAGAATCATTCATTTTTGTCTGGACTTCAATAGTGAGTCCAGCCCTAGAAAAGCAAATGTCTGTGACTGACTGACCATGGTCAGCTAAATGCTGTGTAACTGAGCGCTGGGGTTTCCCCATTGTCTGTTGCTCCTTCAAAATTAATTGGCATGAACAGTTTCTATTAAACTGTACATGCAAGAGAAAAGTGCTGTAGATTCATTCTATTACAGCTACTCTTACAGCTACTGCATCACCATCAGGTGATGACTGATAGCTTGTCTTTGCCAATGTCAAGATGATATTTGGCTCGTTTTTTCTCTCAATGCATCTATTTATTGTTCTCTTTAATTCTACTATTAAATTAATATATTCAATTGAATATGTCCTGCCATAATTTTAGGTTGGCATCTCCAAATATTACCAGTGCTTACAACTGCTTACAACTCTGATGTGTGTGCATGCATGCACTCACACACTCTCCGACCAGCTGTGTGTAGATGCCACACTGTGATTAAACAAAGGGAATAAATAGGACTTTTGGACAGTTGGAGAGAGAGTGAGTCAGATGAAAGCCATTAACAGCTGTTTCCCCACCTGAGTGATTTTGATATTGCGAATGCTCTGATTATGAAAAGGAAATAAGTAATGTTTTATTTGTGATGATAATTTTGTTTCAACACAGCCGTAAAATTTGTCATCCTACTGTCATCACTGTAGGTATCGGAGAAGGAGCAAGAGAGTGTGGCGAGCAACACTCGCTCGCTCTTTGGTCTCTCTTTCTCACTGATAGAGTAACGTAAACTCCCCCCGATGATCGTATCGCCTATTGGCAATTTCACAGGATGACGATCTGACTATGAATAAGATAAGGGTAGGCAGTGAAGATATTTGGTGAAAAGGCAATGTTCATGTGCCTTCCTGCAGGTTAACTGAAGGCTCAGACCAGGGTTGTGGGTAAAAGAGTAACAGAAATATGGAGATTGCAGCCACAGTTAAAAGCCATGATGGCATCGGCTGGTCTCAAGGACAAGAACACGGGAATGCTTTTAACTGCTGGTCCCTCTGGGAGAAAAACTGAAATTTTATTAAATCAAATTAAGTGGCTGGCAGGATGAGCCAAGACTCAAATGTCTGTGGTGAAAGAGCTTTATAATTTTTCTGTTTTGTATGTACAAATGTCTAACCTTATAAAGATCTTGTTTTTCCTTCCATCTACAGACATCCGTTTAGTTGTAAAGACTGTAATGCGTTTTTGCTTGAATACAAGAATACACAGTGACATTAATACTCCTAAAACCAAAGTCTGTTTCAGACCCGCAGTCCAACTCGCACAGCCAATAGGAAAAGCTTTTTGCTCTTGCTGCAGTCTTGACATTTACAATACCTGCAGCTCATTATTTTTTTTTTTTTTACTTTATATACATGCTGATGTATGTGTAGCTGACGAGGCATGTCTAATTACAGTAATAGTACAACTGTTCTTCCCAGCAGCCTGTGAAAGTTGGCTGGTATCAAATACGGTGGATAAGGGTGTCACCTTATTTTTTACTGCGCCACAACCACATCAAGCCTCAAAAAAGCAGAATGGAGAAACTGTGCTGTGCTTTGACAACACAGGTACAACAGAGCACGCTAACTTTATGCGTAGAAGGTTTGTTTTGAGCTTTTTGATAGCAAAATCACAACAAAAAAGGCACAAATGTCACAGTTTATGATGATTTACTTTTATTAATTATGTCTTGTTTTTGTTATCAAATTAAACATTTATTACTTACCTACTTCAACTGTCTTATTATTTGGTTGAGTACTTGCCAGCCTGTGTTCAAAATTATTACACAATTCAGAAAACCTTTAGAAATGCATGTCATGTTACATTTTAATTAAATGTCCAAGGTTACTGAACAAAAAAGCAGTGATACAATAGTGGAATAATTCAAATACAAAATGTACCACAGACACAATTATTGACACACCTCCCTAACATTTGGTTGCCAGGACAACCTGTACTAATGTGCTGTTGCCATGTCTTTTGGCTCCTGTCTGCTGGTAGTCTCTGCCACTCTCTCATTGCTATGCATTAAAACTCTTTAAGTTAGCAGGAGTCACTTTGAAATGGCAGATTTCAGCTCTCTTCAAAAGTTCACAATGGGGATTTAGGTCAGGACTCATTGCTGGCTAGCTTTTCCCTTTCAGCCATTCTTTTGTCCCCGTTTGCTTTGGGTCGTTGTCCTGCTGAAAGACCCAAGGCCTTCACTTCAAACCTACTCTTCTGACACTAGATAACACATTTTGTTCTAAAATTCCTAGGTAATCTTTTGATTTCATCATTCCTTTGTCATATTCAATGACTCCAGTACCAAAGACAGAAAAGAAGTCCCACTTTAACAGTGTGCCAGCACAAGGCTGTAGCTGCAGAAAAGTGTATGCCATTAGTGGTTATGTTATTCTAGTTTGCCATAAATCGCATAGATGAGCTGTAGTATATTTTCACTGAAAAACTGATCGGAAGGGGAGAGAGCCAGCTAAACACCTAAAGTAACCCATCTTCGATTAAATTCTTTCTCTGTTTACCCACCTTGTCAGTTTTTCTTTTTCTTGAAAAGTACAGAATAAGGTCATTTTATTACACCCTTATAAAAGTGTCTGCTAAATGACAGTAAGAAAAGCATATTAATGCATTTAATCAACTTAATTCTCTATGTGTGCACGGCAAAGGTGGGAATCGGGCAAGTCCCCAGGGCATTGGGTTTGACCAGGAAATTTTTTTTTCTGCTGTGGCAATGGAAATTTTGGCTGCCACAGAGAAATGTTAGCAGCGGAAACAGTTGTTTTCCTTAAGGGCTTAATTTTGTTGCCTATACAACAAACTGATGCACGGCATTCGCAGAACTCTGCTTTGGTTTCTTTTATCTCAGGAACATTATCCCAGAAAGATTGTGGCTTATCTATGCAAGTTTATACAAGTTGCAACTTTATGCTTGCCTTTTTGTCACTGCGAGGTGAGAGAGCACATTTGTGAACTTGCAGTTACTGATTCAATATGTTGTAGTAGCAGAGTTGTGGCTTAAATGGAAAGTGGAAATAAAAAAATGTGTAAATGTGTGATTACAAAGTTGCAGCTGTAATTTTATTTATGTAAATATTGATCTACACATGTGACTTTATCTGCAACTTCAAACTCAGAACGTGTGAATATTTCCTTTTTTCCCCTGCAAGTCCTCATGTTTTTTCTGTGACTTCAGGTTATTATTTAATACATGATTTTTCCTTTGCAAGTTCTTGCATTTTGTATTTTTACCTTCATAGATGTTAGTTTACAGACAATCACATTTTCAAGAAGGGTACAAGTAGTCCACTACACAGGTGATGATTCTCATTTTATTCTCAAAAATACATAATGTTATCAAAGCTCTTATGTTTAGTCCTACAGTTTGTCAGCAGCAAATATTCCTGTGTCTCCGTCTGGCTGTCTTGTGTGGGTGAGTTCCACCTACCTTAAAGTTTTGTGTGTGTGTTTTTACACAGACTAATGCACATGAATGATCACTGGTTAGTCTACAGAGGCAGCGACAAGAATATGTGATGAATTCTTTTTGTGTCCCCATGACAGAGCGTGTCTCTGGGAGAGATTATATTCGAATGAGAGTGATATTTTGTCATGTTTTGGGGAGATGTGTGAAAAAAAAAATGACATACTAGACCTACACTTACATTTAAAATAAAATAAAATAAAAAAAAAGGCCCTCGACTTGTATAAAGTTTTGTTATATATGCAATATACAAGTCAGGTATAAGCTTGTGACAAACTGATCCCCGAAGACCTTAAATACTGTATGAGATTTTCAGTGAAACTCCACTGGTGAACTCAGATGTAAAGAAAGTTTCAGGGCACATGAAATTTAACTTTATATTTATTATTATTATTATTATTATTAACATTTGTACCATAAATCTGTCTATAGTGGGATTCTAAGTGTCAAAAACACATCCCTGTGCTGCTGTTTCTGTGTGGATGCCTTCCTGAATTCATCATTAGCTTTGCTCCAGATTTCTTAGCTATGCAAATGCTGCTCTTTGTTCTTAGGGTTACACCACACATAATGCAGTTTACACTAAAACAGTGGAAGATTTAGTATTGAAATTCATTTGCACAAATGTTGCTCTTGATCTCAGAAATGCATTTTTTCATTTCCAGCAACTCTGTGTTTCTTCAATGACAACTGGCTAGCTAATTAAGATCACTGTGTATTGGTATCGTAACTTGGTTCAAAACAGTGTTTTCAGCTCAGCTTGTGATATGTCCAATTGGCTTGTTTACTGTATAAAAAGATGTCTGAAGATTCTCAGTCATGCAGGCCATGCTTATCAAGATGCTTCTTCAGAACTGAGGAAGCCTCTTGGTCTTCTAGTCCTGACAAAAAGGTGTCTTAAAATCTGCACCTGTTGGCTACATACATGATATAATGCTAAAACAGAAAGGCTAAAGCTAATCAATCCTAGGTTAAAAAGTCTGCATCTTCACTACTTAATGATCCGTGTAGGATCATTAACTAGTGATCATCCAGGACCAGTCTCTACACACTACAGAGATACTAAACATTCTTTAAACCCCCATACTAATGTTAAAAACATGCTTTTAGCTATGTAAATAATACTTGTTTACAACTGTGGGCAGTGGCAGATAGCCAGATGTTGTAGCTTGTATAAGAGCAGTTCAACAAAATGTTTAATCCATTCCATACATATTTTGCGCTTGTGGTTTTAGGGTTTTGAAAGGTAGAAAATGGAACCAGCCACCAAACGTGTTAAAAGTCTTTTATCACGGCTCCATGCACATTGCAGCAACATGTGAAGAAATCCAAAGTGTGACAGGTGTGGGCTGCTGTGTCTCGGCAGTGTTGTGATTGGACAGTTGCCGCTCAGGGAAAGGGTTTAGTGATCGGTCAGTTGTACTAATGTTGTAAACTTGTCACTAACAACCTTACATCTTTGTATTACAAGTTAATACAAAGATGTCCATGCTTCAACATGGTGAAGGATCCTGAGGTGTTTATCTAGGTCACTGATGTATGGTCGAAAATAACTTTCCTTCCCCAAAGCAATCTTCCAGGGAAAACTACATGACAAGTGATGATGGCCTATTACCAAAAGTAGTCTGTCCCTCTAGTCTTCCCTTTTAAAGATTAATAACTCTGTCTGATCTTTTTAGTGCAGACCACATCACTACTTCAGGAAATCTGCATCAAAAGTGCCAAAAAACACTGTGTTGATGGCAATCAATTTTTAGTGCTTAAGGTCACATCTTCTTCTTTGTGATGCTGTCCCCCCACTGATCACAGCATGCAGTTAAGAGGATCTGAGCAGCCTCCACTCAGCCGCTGTTATCACATTAAATGTACTCAGAGGTCAGGTTGACAGTGGCATTTGCACAGATAGAATAAAAGTAATCTGAAGTAGCAAAGGTTGAAGTGTTTATTTTCAGTACCTTTTTTCGATGGCTATATGATGAGTATTTTGGCCACATTTACGTGAAGCCTCTCTGACTTCTCTCGTGTCGGTCAGAGGTCTTGTTGCTTATTCACCTCTTTGTCACTGTTAGATAAGAGCGAAAAGGTCATTTCGATTCAATAGATATATGGGAAGATTTAACTTGTGTCACCATGTTCTCTCTGTGGGCACAGTAGGTTGCAATATGTGCAAGTGGTTGTTGAGTTTATTGCTGTTTTCTTTATTAAAAATAATAACTTACCAGTATTTTAGTGAATGTGAAATAAGGGTAATGTGTTGTGAACTAGGTAATTTGAAATAAAAAAAAGACCAAAAGTACCAGTTAACAGGGCCTATTATCTGAGTATAGTCTCTGTAGCTGAAGCCGGATGTTCCTTATTTCTTGTCCCATAGAGCGTCACTGTTGTCCATTGTTATTTAAAGTAACAGTGATCTGCTATGTGTTGGTGGGCTGATGTGTTGATGATGATGTGAACACTACATATATTTTCCTGCCTCTTCAGTACCCATTAGAGCATCAAATATACAGTATGCGTTTGTCTATGACTGAAAGTCAAGGTTTTTAGGAAATAAAAAAAACTCTTGGTTAAGAAGTGTTTGCTAAAAACAAGTGTCAAACTTTATTTGTTATATAGTTTGTGTGTTATATAGAAAACTGAAAGTGTGTGCCTTGACATGGGTCATACGTGACTAATGTATGTTATCTATGAGGCTTTTTTAAAAGAATGAAACTATACATCAGGCTGAAATGTTTTTGAAAATTCTCTGGGTCGCAAGATTTTTGTGGGAATCCCACAGGATTCCAGTTAATTTTACTATTGATGTGACTGGGAAGTGCAGGGGAAAAAAGTGGGCACAGGATAGACGCTTTGAAAAATGACATAGTCCCCTAGAAAAATGAGAAACAGATGGAATGGGACAGGACAGGATTTTTTTTTGTTATTCTGTTTTGGGATTGGGACGGGACAGGATTAAAAATCCACTCCCATGTCACCCTCTACAATGCATTGTGGTGCCACTGTGGGATAGTGGGATAATGTGTTCTATGTGATAAAGTATCTCCAAGCTCTTTGAATCTGGCACTGGACCTTAGTTGACTGTCAGTCTCTTCTCTCTATGTATTTGACACCTGGTTTTAAAGCCTTACATTTTCAGTAGCAACAAATGGTCTTGGGGCTAAGTGCCACAGACATGGTCATTTGTTGACAATAAGTATAGAATGATGCCAGTATAACCCTTTTCACGCAGTTGTTGTCTGCTGCCTTTCATTAGGCTCTAGTCTTTGTGATGTTTTCAGTGCTAATGTGGTCCAGTAGACTGGTACAGTGTTGTTTGAACAGGCGCAGCCTGTCTCCATGTAACCCATCCAGCACACAGCAAGCAGCTCGGCTCACTGTAGCTGTCTCATCCCAATACCATCTCAACTGTGAAAATCAGCAGAAATGCAAATAAACATTATCTGACCTGTCGGGACACACAGCGAGGAAAACGTGGATCGATCCCGGTCGCATGAGTCGCCCAAGTGGTTATCTCATCAGCTTTGGGCAGTCAGTGACACTGACTCACAATCCGAAAAGGCAGATCAGAGGCAGGATTATGATCAGACCATTTGCCAATTACCACCTGCGGCACAGCACCCACCCAGGGCCTGAGACAGCAGAGGGCTGGGGCAGGCCAATGAATAAAACAGAGAGAGAGGCAAGAGCACGATAATAATGAGCAGACTGAAGAGATACACCACTGGCCACTCTCTCAGGCCTCAGCTGGATGTTATACTGAGCAATAGGCCATATCCACGTCCCATTTGCTTTTATCTCTCTTTTTATTTCTTATTTTCTATTCGCCTCACTCTCTCCAACTGTGCCACCCTATTTACTCTCAGTCAGTGGAGTCTTCTGGTCACAGAATTGAAAATCGGCACATCGAGTCTGAATTAATCACACCACTAAATGGTGTCTTTGAGGAGTGTGCAAGCATCCACCCATAGCTTTTAATCAGTGATGCCCATTCTATTAATTATACTTCTGCATCACACGTAAGGCAGAGTGTTGTGGTGCAAGACGCAGCACAATGGCTGAATTTAATTTTAGTGTGACAGCGAGACAGAGAGAGGAAAGAAACACCCTAAAGCATTAATTATTGATACTCCGATCAAATTAAAACTGCATTTCCAGAATAAAATGTCTAAAAGTGAGATCTCTTTTGCAGAAAGTGACGTGTTGGAACAATGTTTTGGCAGCTGTGTGTTGTGAAACTGTTTATACACTCCGACCGAATGTTTGCACCAGTAGATTTGGTTTTAATGCAGTCAGGCAAAAGCAAACTTTAAAAACAAGCAGACAACCTAGTTATCTTTGAACTGCTCTTGTTTGTATGTAGCAGCATTTTATTGTAATCTTCTTTGTAGATCGGGGGCGAATTTTGTCTCTGAAGCATCATTATGTAAATGAACTATGTACAATATATGAAATGCAGCAATTATCAACTTAGCAGTGGTTTCTGTTTAGATATTTACCTCAAGTTCTTGGAGTAGGACGTAGTGGATAGTAGGACATATACTCACTAGTGTTTTAAGGATGAGCACCATGGAACATGAAAATTGTGAAATGCATAATTTCTTCATGTGCAGAAATAAAACCTGTTATACACTGGCTCATTACAGCAGGTAGAAGAGTTAATTTCCTGAAAGGAATTTTTTTCTTTTTTTTTTTTTTAATTTTTCTTTTCTTTTCTTTTCTTTTCTTTTCTTTTCTTTTCTTCTGTCACACCTCACTAAAAACAAATAATAGCAAACCAGGGGAAAGGAGATGACATACTGTCTGAAAACTTGTGTACATGCTGCAAAAGTCTTATAAAACACAAATTTTCACATTTTCTAACATTTTTGCTGCCAGAGTGATTATCAATGCTCAAGGCGGCAGGGTGGAAACACAGTGATTGAAAATGTCAATGTTAAGATACGGGAAAGATGAAAACATCCGATCACAGATCCAAATGGAAACGACTGAGTAATCTTTAATTTTCTGACCGATTTCCACATCTTGGTGAAAAACCAAAAGGCTACAGAAATCCTTTTTTTTTTTTTTACAACTTTACCTCTACTGTATCCCTAGCAACTGCATCCATCACATTCATTTTTAGGATTTCATAAACTCCCATCTAATCTCTGTTTTCTAGTGGTGGAAGACAAGTTGGACATATTTAGGAGATGTGTGATGACAGAGGAATTTTATATACTTTATATACCAAGCCAAATCCCTGAAAGGTATGAGATATTTTATTCCTTTAATCTATCTGTTTCAATTCACTGCTGCCACTGCTGTGTATTAGAGAAAAACATGCGCTGTCATCTGTGTCCAAAATCATTCTCTGGCTCAATCTAAATATCTAGATCTCCCTGCACTTGTAGACATCTCTAGTGAAAGGGTCTGTATGCCCAAAAACACAATTCATGATGTCTGCAAGTGAACCCCAAGTGCACTTTCTGCGGACTTTAAGACTTAATGAACCGTCAAGACCAAAACAAAACAAGTCTAAAAGTGCCTTCAATCATTACTTCCTGAAAAAGCAACTTCACACTGAATCCACTTTATTTGGTTAGTAAATTATATGTGTAGGCACCTTTTAACTAAATAACTGTATAAGGGCTTAACAACACATTTGTATAGAAAGCTAATAAGATAACTTAAACAAGTGTAGTGTAGAAAGATGAGTAACAATTTGACAGCTGTGATATTTATAGAAACAAGAATGGATGGTAGACACAGTTTATACTATTGCCACAATTAACAGTAATTACTAATAGTTAATGATATAGTAAAAGTAAAGATTTCCACTGTTGATTCATTTGCTGATTATATTTTAAATCAACCAATTAATTATGTGTTGTGATAAAAGTTCCAAAAACAGTTCAAAACAGCTTCCAACAGTTTAAAACCAAAATATCTTCAGTTCACTATGACTTTAAAAAAGATAAAAGCATCAAATCCTCGCATTTAAGACACCGGAACAAGGGAATCCTGATTCTTCCAGCTCTGATCTAGATATAAATGCACCATTTTCAGTGGAAAGCATCTACTTTTATTTATTTAGAGGCTTGATATTGCACACAGATGGCGAATGTGAATTCAAAAATCTGTACTGGATTACAGGTCAAGATTTTTGCAGTAGTCATTTCTATGGTAATTATTGAGCTCTGCAGTCCTGTTTCATAGTGCATTTTATCCCCTTAGTGACCTGCACCCTGTAGACTTGATAATGGTAAAATCTAAAGTTGAGGGCTCAGTCTGCAGATTCAGTATGTCGACATTGGTGCCCCAATTTACTATATATATTTTCCAGCAATTTATTCAAATGTCGGAATGACAAGTGAGAATCTATGCATTGCCTTTAATGGCAACTTCAATAAAATCACACAGAGAAAGGAAAAATGTTGGAACACATGTTGTTTTTTTGATATTGCTGACATGGCACTGAACTTCCAAACATAACATCACACCCCAAGTCCATCTCTAATTCAGTGTTAAATACAGTAAGCGTCTCTGGAGTTTTCATACTG
Source organism: Rachycentron canadum (assembly GCA_038496675.1). Classification (NCBI taxonomy): domain Eukaryota; kingdom Metazoa; phylum Chordata; class Actinopteri; order Carangiformes; family Rachycentridae; genus Rachycentron; species Rachycentron canadum. The sequence continues at coordinate 9,023,508 of CM076664.1, read as the reverse complement.
TGACGGTTCATGTTCTGTGCTTTGATGCTCACCATCACTGACTGCGCTATCTTTGGGTTTATGAATAAAATGGCCAACTTTTAAATTTAAATCTGAAATGCTGATTTACCCAAGGGTCATAACATGGGGCTAAAAAGCATTAAAATCCGCAGGATATTTATGTCTTTTTCATTGTGGAGTTGTTTGTGTGTATATACATGTTGTGAGTATGTGTTTTCGTAGCTTGTGTATGTGTGTAGTGTGATTATCACTGCATTGCGCCTCTTTGTGTTTTCCGGTGTTTCTTCTGCGAGAAGCACGCATGCTGATGTCTGATCCAATCACTCTCAGCTCTGGTGGGCTGGAGGCCTGAAACAGTGAGAGACACCAAGAGAAAACAGGAAAGACAGATGGATTAGGGGTTTTGTACGTCATTGTGGTCATGGCCACAAAATTTACAGTATAATGTGTTACATATAACTGTGGACATGCTCAGAATTGTAATAATAAAATGCCTGATTAGTCCAGCTCTGTAGTGTAATCTCTTTAATTCTTTTGGATTACAGTGACTTGAAAGACATTTCTGCTGCTCTGTCAGTAATACAGTGGCTTCAGAAAGTATTCAGTCCTTGTCAGTTTTTGGACACTTTATTGTGCTGTGGCTTTAATTTCAAATTATGATGATAATTGTATAACCTTGCATGTTACACTCCAAATTGCGGTGAGCATCCTGCTTGCTTTAATTATCCCCGAGATGTGTCTAGAATGTGATTGGAGTCCATCTGTGGCAAACTGAAATGTCACAGCCCTGTGTATATAAATGGTCCCACAATTCATACTGAATGTCAGATCAAAAACCAAGACATGAAATCAAAGGAAGTCCCTGAAATCCTTGAAGGGCAAAATTGTGATGAGAGATAGGTCAGGGCAATCGCCTCTACCAGAGAACCTTCCTGAAGGACGATCATCTCAGCAGTACTCTGTCAATGAGGCCTTAATGGAGGCTATATGGAAGCCACTCTGAGTAAAAAGCCTTTGACAGCCCACTTGGAGTTTGTCAAACGGCGTTTTCACAACTGAGGGCATGAGGAAAGCCATTCTCTGGTCTGATGAGACCCTGCCCTGTGCTGCTCATCCCTTGGCCATCCCGACAGTAAAACATGTTGGTGGCAGCGTAATTTTTCACAGAAGTTAACAAGTCGCAGCAGCATTCACTTAAAATGACAAAAAATAAAAATTAAAAACCAGTAATAAAACCAGTTTGAGACAACTTTGTGACATGGTGCATCATCATGCTGGAAGTAACTATGAAAAGATGGTAAATTGTGGCCATAAAGGGATGCACATTGTCAGCAACAATAGTCAGGTTAAACACTTAAATATGGACACCAGCCTGTCTGGCACCAACAATCATGCAACAGTTGAAATCCCCGAGATCAAATTTTTACTCATTCTGATGTTTGTTGCCAACGTTAAATGAATCCCCTGACCTGTATGTGCAGCATAAAAATGGTTGAAGGAAAAACTACTTCACATTTAATTCCTATAAAACCTTTTTTTTTTTTTTTAAAAGGAAGTAGAACCAGTGACAAGTGGTAGCGCTGCTTAAAATCTGTCTCTGTACAAGTTAATCCAAAGTTGTTTTTTCTAATTTCTCATACAATTACAACAATCAGTAAGTGAAAATGTGAAAAATAAAAACAAAAACCCTAAATGTTCATAATGAGAATGTCAACGATTAATGTCACAGCTTGTCTTTTGAATTCGATAGCTGTTGGACAACTCCCCCATGACGCAGCTGATTGTGGTTGAAAGTGCAGCATGCCTGAGAATTGTTGAGTTGATTCAATGTTTAATCATGAACAATCAACACGTTTATAGTCAACAAATATTCTTGAAAATTATTATTACAGTGCATTACTGTTGTTTGATATAAATGCTATAATAATTCCAACTCCACCCGTGTTACAAAATGTTCTACGGAGAGACAGGTCAATGAAAACATGGAGGAAATTTGCACTGCACTTTGATTCTGTTTGTGTCCACAGTCTGAGTGAAATTAGCATCTTATTTCTAGAGGCAGCAGCTCATCATGCAATCAGTGATAAGGACGACCTTCTATGGGCTTTATGCTGCTCCATGTTAAGGACTTGTTTAAACTTGAGCTGGATCAGAAAAGAAATCACAATGTAGAGATTGTCATTTTAACATTAATTTATGGAAAGGTTGGCAAAATAAATATATCGAGCAATTGAATTTAAATTCTTAAAGAAAAGGGCATGGAGTGACTTTTCCAACGCAAATTAAAGATTGCACATAAAAAATACAGGTTACCACAAAATGTCAAAAGAAAGTAAGAATCCTAGTCCATTAGCAGTTAATGACCACACGGCTCCCCATCAGCTCTTTGTCTGGTGTGATAACATGTTCAGATTTGTGTTAATGTATTTTTGGCGACCGCTCTCTTTTGCTAATAAGCTGCTATTTTTGGTACTTGAACTACTTCAGTGTAGATTTCTGTGGAGCACAGGTTCAATTGAATTTTCTACTAGATGGATATAGTTTAATGTAATCAAAGGGGGAAAAAATTATCTACAGTTTGAAAAACTCCAGGTTGTTAACATGTATACCTCATAACACAATAGCGTGATAACATAAAACACAAATTAAAAACATGGTAAAAACACAAACAGTATAATATGCAGTATTTCCCCAATTCAATTTGGAGGTAAGTTCTGAAAAGGCGACTCATTCATGGACATATTAAATGTACTAAAATAGTAATAAATAAAAAAAAAAAATAAATAAACTGCAAAATCCTCCTTGTTAAAGGATAAATTACCATTAATGGATATAAATGTTGATGTACTAAGGCGGTTTACATGATGTTGATAGCATTGGCTTTTAACATTTCTTGATGTTCACCATAATTAATGCAACTGAGCAATTAGCTGGCACACCTGGTTTTTATTAGCTATTTCCTGACTCATCTACCTGCTCCTCTTGATCTTGACCTGCAATATCCCCTTAAACAGCAAATCGAGGGCACAGCTGCTAGTGAAGGTTTATGTTAAGACCCATCTACATCTGGTATTAACATATAATCTATATATGATAAGTAGGTTTCAGTTTAAGTTGGTAGTAGTGGTTCAAATCCATTTCATTACATCCACTCGCCGCATTAGAATCCCTTTGAATAAATTATTGGATTTCACTAAAGTTCTAAATAACTAAGATAAATTTTAGATCTGTGATCACACAGAGGGAATGTTGCTTATTTATTTATTTTTCTGAAACACTGAAACAATGGGAACATAATTACACCTTTTTTCTTTCATCATAAGATTCAGGAGATAAAAAAATTGATTTATTCCTTTTCTGGCAGACTCTCCTGTACTACTGTACTAACATGCTGCAATCAGCTAATAAGTTCTTGAGAGAAAAGTCTCCAGTGTGAATCATAAAAACACAGTTCAGTTACAGTCATAGAGTGATGTTGGAGAGCGATTTTGTCTTTTGACTAAAAAAGTATTTTGGAGATGTGATTCAGTGGCTTGTAGACAGTGCATGAACCAACAGAATGAATTTGATTAGCTACAGCTGACATAATCTACCTCCAATGAAGTCTTTGTAATACACGGTAGTAGTAGTCAGTGCTAACATTACCTACATGGCTTCATTATCTGTTTTTTTTCTAATAAAAATACTGAGGATAGATAAATGTGATAGATGTGTTTGAGCATCAGAGCACCAGAGCCAAAGCAATGCAGGTATTTTGTTTGCTGGGAACTGGATCCATAATTGAACTGGCTGTCAGAATGCAACCCTACTGATACCTGGAAAAGCCTCTTAATGTGGGTATATATGCACATAGAACAGATCTACCACATCGACCACATCCAGGGGAGGATGTATCAGTATTTGGATCAAATAGGCTGTGCATAATAATCTCAGATTCAGTATCTACAGCTGTTATTGCAATGTGTCAGACACATATTGAGGCAACATTTAGGTGAATAAAAGCATTGTTTGAATTCAGGTGAGGGCCAAAAAACTGCTTCCAATGGCAAATGCAGACAGTGATGGATACCTGTAGGGTCTGTCTGACTATGACTATGTCTTAGTGACTTAAGAGTCTTCTGGACTGTCTTTAACTTCTCCTGACATGGTGCTGGTGCTAAAAGGCACTGTGTTATATGCCCATCATTTTTGGAATCCCTCCTTGTTAGGAATCACTATAAAGTGTGAGATGGATACAGCTGCTGTTTTTCCCATTTCTTCAAAAGCTAATGTTTGTCAACCAGATGGTACCTCATATCTTCTCACTAAAGGTTAAAAAAAGACAAAAGATTTATATGAAAAAGAAATGGTCCAAATTAGCAAATTGAAGTCATGTATTGTACAAGAGCCACAGCATTTATCCTGGTAGATCTCTTGATATTTTCTCTTTCAACAATACCTCCTTTCATATCAGTTTCATTGCTGTCCCAATTTCTCATCATGCCTTCCATGACACTTACCTCTCCTTGTCCATTTCATCATTTCAGGCCCTCTGTGTCTCCTCTCACTTTGATATATCAGATAAAATGTGTGAATATATCTTTGAAATGCTGGAATTCAGTCGACTGGCTGTGCTGCTCTCATCACTACATGAATATGACTGGTATGCCTGAATATTAACTATGTATTCTGCCTAAATGAGATGAATACTGAATGGTACTGGTTTGAGCATATGCACCACATTTACCTAGAGCTGACTATTTTTCACTGGCTAAAAAGCTTTTAATCAGACATGGGTCATATGGTGTTAGATTGTGAAGTGTAGAGATTGGGTAGAAAGAAATGAATGTGTGTTCCCCGGCTTCAAGGTGAATACATACCGAAATAGTCTTGGTTGCCATTTTTTTGCCCATTTTTTTGTTACACAGACTCCCTCTTAATATTAATGCTGATTATGATTAACTGACATTGATCTGTTGATGAGCTTTGGGAGAACCTGCTCTCTGCAGCTCTCAGGAAATCATCCATCAGTCAGACTCTCTCAGGTGATCAGTCTCAGGGTTGAGAAGCAGATGCTGCAGCCAGGTTTGTCTGCCAGTATGGAAACGTCTAAATGAATAACGGGTTCAGGACAAGACAGGGTGTCGGTAGGGGCAAGGCCATGACAGGTGACAAATGGTATTGATAGACTCAGGGATATAGGGGCCGACTGGATGTCTTCTCCATCTCATTCTCCACCTCTCTTTGCTTGAGTCTGAGAATCGATCCAGGCCTGCAGCACAGTCAGGCATCCTTCAACCTCTGTCCTCAGTATTAGCCTGTCATCCACTAATGTGATTTCCCACCCTGCACCTGCCCTACAATGTTTACTCCTTTCGTTTGGTTTGCTTGGCCAGAAGAAAAAAAAAAAACCAAAAACCCCGGTGGCATCACAGAGCCACATTCAGGTCTCCCTTCGAAGTGAGTCCTTAGGAGTGACACTGTAATCTGAACCCGCAACAAGAAGTAAACTTAAAATTGAAGTTTTATGGAACCAAGTACTCATAAAGTGACATCTGTTCATTTTTACTGTTCATTGTTGAAGGTCCTAAAATATATAATAAAGGAGAAAAAGATATCACTTCTTTCTTAATTGGTATGAGTAATAAAAAAAGGTGAATCACAGTAAAATGCAGAGACGTCCATCTTGCCAAAAAAAAAAAAAATCACAGTTGACTTTCACTCCAAATCTCAAATCTTCAGTAATGATACACATGGGCTGCCTATCTTTTGAATTTTTGATTTAACAAAAGAAACCAAAGCTCAAATCCTAGATATTGTCAAATCCCAGATATTGTCAAAAAAGCCGCTATACAAGAGCAATAACTCAAAAAAACAAGAACAAATACAAAAAAACAAAAAAACGAATAAAATCTGTCAGAAATTGCCAGTCTGATTATTCAAATCAGTAGAAGGCGCTTCAGTACTTGACATTTTTGTGTGCCATGGAAACACTTTTCAGCTGCTGTCAAAACAATATTATGATTCTATACTCAGCCTTGTCAACTAATTATAAATCTGTGTGGATTAATCAAGAACCGGTTCTTTTAATAAAGTTATGAAGAAACATCATAGTATTTACTCACCAAGTGAATTGCGATGTATTTTAAACAAATCCCAGTCTAGTCAAACTTATTTTTCCTAATGCATGTGGCATAGTTGTGTGTGCACCTGGCTTTTATACGTAATTAGTGATGATTAAGGACTTTTAGAGTATACCAGAGTATATCAGTTTACCTCACTGAACTGCTGACATGTTTACAACCAGCCGTGTTTTGCCCTGTTGGACTTTATTGCTGTGATGTTGCTGCATTTCCAGATCTCGTAAATTAACTCAGCAGCACAGTATTATCGTATTAGGAAGGAAATATTGGCCAAACCGATGAAACAAAATCAAGATCTGACCTGCAACCAACTGGAATTAGGTCTCTGGTAACATGAGATCCAATTGTGGTCTTCTGGTTAATATCAAGTTCTGAATTACTCCCAATCTTAAAACTTGATTGATGTTATGTTGAGCCAGTTGAAGACAACAACTTTCCCTTTCTCTTGCAATCAATAACGTCTGTTGGAATTCATTTGGGATGTTAATAACCTAGACAAAGAACTAACTACTGTTCATTCAAACAAAAGTTTAAAAAAAAAAAAGAAAAAAAAAAGAAAAAAAGAAACGTACCTCTCTGTCTCCTGGGGAGAGATTTGGAGGACTTTGTGTATGAGCTTTGATCCAGCATTGAGGGTGTTTTCCAATAATTTCAACCTTGTATTGTTTCAAATGACATTCCCTCGTGAGGGTTTTGGATAAACAAGTGAGAGACGCTTTTTATGTTCAGTTTTCTGAAAATAAAAGCAGCTTCAAGAAAGTGTATGAAAAAGCCCCCAAAATGGAGAGTGCATCTTTCACAGTCCTCTGTGATTGATCAAACCTTCTTTTCATTTTTCTTCCTCTCACTTCCTGACACATCCACTCTGTGTGTCAGTCTCAAACTCCCTAAACTGCATCTATTATTTACCAACTCTGAGCATCCTCAAGTTCCCTCCCTGAGGCCACGTCTTAATACACAACTAGAATATGGATTCAGGTTCTGTTGTTAATGAGTTACTCCGACAGAACAAAGGAATCATCGTATGTGAGACAAACGCTCGATTTTATGTAGTTAATTTGAGTTTGCTTTGGCGCCGTGTTCTGCCTCGCTGCCCAGTTATTGCATTGAGTTTGCTTTCTTCTTCCCTCTTTGGTGATGCGTGTCCTCGTCCCCCTGCACTATTATCCTCCTGTATTTAAAATGTATTAGGATCTTATCTCAGCTAATATATCAGTTGATCTGATTTCTGTAGGCCATTTGTGTTGTATGGAAAGACAGAGTGAGGGATGCAATCATGGTTTATTTATTTTAAAGACTTATTAAAGCCTTGGATGTGCTCTCTGGCATCGGTGCAGTGCCTCCCCCTGGACCCATTCAGTTATTAGAACCAACATAAAAATACCAGAGGAGCTTTCTTATGCCGTTGCTTCTGGCTTTTTCCCTTTTCCCCTCTATTTATACAATCCCATATGTGGATAACAACGGAGCAGCAGAGGGTTCAAAGCCCCGAAAGTCCAGAAAGAAAAGATAAGAACTGGACTAGTGTTCATTACTGCACGAGACGGGAGGAATTTGGAGCTTTATTTGGACTGTGAAACTACACATAATGTCAGTGGTTTTGTGGCCAACAAGCTTAGTACCTACAGTTAAAACTCCCACTTTGCTAATCCTGAAGTATGGACAGCAGTAGTGCCATTTAGCTTTTAGTAGTGCAAGTGCAGCTTGCAGTTTTTGTAGTACTGTAAATGACATGGCCACAAACTTTGTGGACTCGGGTGACGAAATTTAGATTACATTGACCCCACACAGGTGTGGCAACCATGACCTGACCGACAGTGTTACGTTACATACTGGGCATGTAAGAAAGAGCCACGTTCAGGACAGACATGTCTAATGTGGTGGGGTGGTTGGTGAAACACAGCTCCTGCAGCCTTCTAATCTCTGAGACTTTTTTTTTCCCACATAACTCATTATATATTTTTATAGTAAACAAGTTAACAGCATTATAGTGGAAACAACTATTTGATATTACATGTTTTTTCTTCAAAAATTGTCAGTTTTTCTGCATCATTGCACAGTGCTGAATTAGCGTAATAATCATGTATGTGGCCATCAAATTACACCACAAAAGGATTTTATTTTTGTGTCATAAATCAGCCTGAAACAATAAAAAAATTGGCTTAGGACTGAAGTTATGAATAACTATCTCAGTTGTTGTTTGGTAGGATCAACAGAGAGATGGATAGACAGATGAATAAATAATTAACTATAAATTAAGTAGTACAGAAGGAATACAGATAATACAAACAAGTGCAGACCAAACAGCTGAAGTAACAAAGGCAATAAAAAGTCAATTAAAATTACATTCAGACAAAGACTGACATACTACTACTAATAAAATAATAAGCAAAAATTAGTAAATAAAAAGGTGAACAGACAACTAAATAACAAGAAAATTAATATATACTATGAATAAGCAATGTGATAAATTAACCACCAGCTAATTAGGAAGTGAGTATTTAGTACGAAGTTAGCATATAGCTTGGATTTCTTGTGGTAAATCTCAATATTTGCATTGCTAACTTTGGAAGCACATGGCGCAATAGGTGCATGATTTAACACATAGTCAGCTTATAATTTGTGAACTACTTCCCCTCCACCACGGCGGCATGCTCTTTGTATTCCACAGAGGGGGAGAGAGAGAGAGAGAGAGAGAGGAGCAGAAAAGCAGAATGACAACTTCTTGCCGCAAAGATGCACAGTGTTTTTCTCTGTCACACTCTGGGCAGGTAATGAATCAAGTATCTAGTTCAGCTGAGCCAGCAGACAGTACAAACAAGACTTTATTCACTCTATCAGTCGCCCACCTCCCTTGAGCTCACTTACAAATGTTTGTGCCACCGTCTGCGTGTTTACGCCTGTGCACATGCACCAGCACTGTAGATTTTCAAAGCACCCATAAACTGGACAGATCCATTATTAATCTTGTCTCCCCACCAGGTGGCTACTTTATATCCTTTGTTACTTTTATTCATAAATGTGTAAATAATGTCTAGATATTTGGGTGACTCAGCTTCTATGTGCCTGCATTGAGTTGTTGAATTCCTCGAAATTAGCCTCTTTACAAAGTTTGAGGATTTTAACTTGATGATGATTCTTCTTTCATGTATGCACTTCTCGTCTGTAGGGCTTTTACTGTTTCATTAAAAGTACTTGCGTGGAAGTGTCTTAATGGAGTGTGTTGTTCCTGTGGCTAAACAGTGAGAGGGATGAGAGTGATGGCAAGGGTCAAGTCTTACACCATCGTCTTTGTTTACCAAAGTCTCATCTACAGAGCCGAGACAGGTATCAGCAACAGCACCGCCGTGAAATTAAACAAGGACGTGGGAGACAGGAACAGGAGACGGAGTGGGGAGGTGAGGGAGTAAAACAGGGCCGGACAGAGAGTCGGGGGGGTGAGGTGGGTGTGTGGGACGGTGCACTGAAGGTTGTGGTGTTCCCTGTAGCTCACCCCAGCTCATTAATTTTCTCATTTAGTCAGAACAGTGGAGTGTGCAAACAAGAATGGGGGCCTTGCCTACTAATGAGGACAGAAGGAGAGGAGCAGACAGTTTCTATAGTGTGTGTGTGTGTGTGTGTGTGTGTGTTTGAGAGAAAGAGGGAAATAGTGTTTGAGGGATAAAGAGAAAAAAACATGTAAAAGGGAGGGGTATTCATGATGTGGTCGAAAAAAGATGCTATTTTTGAATTGAATAGATTAAAGAAGGGTGCAGGGTCTGTCTATTAATATTTAGATTGTCTGCCCAGTTAATCGATTAGGCCTCACCTTCTGGCCAAAGGTTAGTCGATACTTTGCCTGTGCACTTTTGTGTGCTGTTTTTGTTTTGGTTTGAGCATTACCACTTAAAAGGGTACACGAGGCATTTAAAAAAAAAAAAAAAAAAAAATAAATAAAATTACACTCACCTGTTAAGCTAACCGGTATTTCTTTGAACTGTGGAAAGAAGCTGAAGCACCTGGGGGAAAACCACGCAGGCATAAGGAGAACATGCAAACTGAACTCAGACTGTGACATCTTTGATGACTGGCTTTGTCTGTCCAGCAGTTCAAAACCCAAAGATGTCCAATTTACACACAAGCCCAAATCTTGTCCTAGATTGCTTTTCAGCTGATGGTTTGATTTGTTGACTAATGGTTCCAGGGCAAATTTATAAAGCACTACATTGAAATTAGATCTGCATCAATTAATCAGTTCGACAATCAGCAGAAAATTAATTGCCATCTATTTTGGTAATTGGTTAATTGTTTAGGTCGTTGCTGAGGACGTTGGGAATCTTGGTTTGTTGTTGTTGTTTAGATAACGCAAGACATCTGATGGCATCAACTTGAGCTCTGAAAGTAGTGGCAGTTATTTGTGTTGTGATTTTATGTTGCCTAAATATTAACAGATTAATTGAAAAATTAATTGGCAGAATAATCTGCAATAAAAAATGAAAACAATGCTGCCTGCCTCACTGGCCATAATTGTTAAAGTTTACATTTGTTTGTAGGTTTTCACTACATGTAATTTAGATTTAATCAGCCTGTATGTGGCGTATTTGGTTTGTTTCAGTGCCATGTGTTACTTTGTCTAAGATTATCGGTACCTTGCTTTGAGGATGGTTCAGCTCAGGGCAGCTCAGGCAGTCTTTATTTGTTCACAGTCAGTTTCTGTCTTTTGCTTGTACTTTGCTTGTTTTTATCAGCCCTGTAGAAAAAAAAAAAAAAACATCCAACATCTCTTTTAAACTTTGATTTACAGTTTTCTGTTATGAGAAAGCAATATCTGAAGAAATATCTGGTCTGAGGCGCTATAAAAGACTGGCATCCGTATCTGATTGAACCCAGACTGTTTTAAATGGCGTTGCTTTTATGATGACTACTTTGTCTGTCTTTTAGTTCACGTGTCACTCACCCACGGCTTAAAACCCACCAACCTCTCATGGTATATAATCAAATTCAGCCTCCAAATGAATGAAGGGGAACCAGACCACGTGTTTTGTGTTTTTTTCCCTATGATTTAAAGACAGAAAAATTTACAAACAGAACAGACAACCAACGTATGGCGCTGCCTATTCGTTTAATGACATTCTAGCTCACGGTTATGGACTTTCGCAAGTAAGCACCTCGGTGTCCAACTGCGTGTGAGAAAGGAAATTAGGTTTTTCGTTTAATCATAGGGGACAAATAAACTCCACAGGGGTCTTATTGCCTCGCCCCTCTTGATTGAGAGACTGGGTGGACAACGAAGTGAGAGACGTTGATAGTATAGTTCAATTCTGGATTTAAGTAGAATTCAAAGCAGACATTATTTTCCTATTAAGTAGGGTCACCTCTCACCCAATTATGTGCTTTTACCAAAAAACACACGGGTTGAGCTTGGGCCCTGTCTGCAAGGAGCGTGCATCTGTTGGGTTGTAAGTACGTCTAATTGAGTGGAAGTAGCACATAAGTCTCCACTATTATCGACAAGTTAATTTCATTGACCATGCTAGCAGCGTGGCCTTTATAGAGCACAATGTCTGTTTGTCTTTGAGTCTGTCAGTCCAGCAGATTGCTCTAGAGGGAAATATTTCAAAACAGTTTGGATTGCCATGAAATTTTGTTCAAAACTAAAGTTCAGTCATTTTGATAATTGATCTTTGAAGTCATCATATCTGGCAAAACGACAAAAAATTCCTGGTTTCAGTTTCTCCAGTGTAAGAACTCATTGCTTTTCTGTTTTATCTCATTGTAAATTAAATATCTTTTTTGACTGGAACAAAGTCATTTTGTAGTCTGTGAATCTTTACTTTTCATGATTACTTCCACATTTCACAGAGTAAATGAAAATGCAGTCTGATTTATCATGATTTTCAGTTAATTGTAGCAATAATGTGGATCTTGGTGTTTGTGTCTTTTCAGCTGAATATGTATACATTTGTGTTTGTCACATAAAGTGTAGATTTGTTGCATGTTCTTGTGGAATCTTTCTCTTGAATTTATTATTATTATTATTATTATTTTTAATCTGATGTCAACCAGCTGTAGTTGCAACTCTTCTTTGGGGACCCTTTGACTTTTCATCGTTCCTTACCAACAGTCAAAATGCCCCCTTGTCGCCTCAATTCCTGACAGAATAGCTATAAAACTAGTTGGCCAGTCACTGCGAGGTCCAGCTAAGCCTCAGAGCTGCAGAGCTACTGTAAACTCAATACGAGAGCAGGTAAACAGGGTTCAGCCTCCCAAATTGAGGTTGCATAGTAGACTGGTGAGAGGGTTAGCAGGGACACCTTATCATTAGTGTGGTGAGTGGTGACTATGGAAGCTTTTGTGTGGGCAGAAAATGGAGTGAATTATTTATTTATTTTTATTTTATTTTTTTTATGTGTGTATATGTGTGTACACAATGCCTGCAGGTGTTTTGTGATTCACAGCCTGTGCTGGCCATAAAAACAGAGCTTTAGGGAGGGAAGGGATTTTCTGAGGTATATTTCCGCACAAAGACACAGAAGCAATATCCAACATGAGTGTTTGAATAAATATTTACAGGAAATTGGAAAAACAGGCTTTCTCTTTTCTCAAGAGCCAATACTGGTGCAACGCCCTGCCTCTTTTCACCTTTTCCATTTTTTCCCCACACTTTTCAGAGGAAAGCAGATATTTAAGTGTCCTTGGTGTATGTTCCTAGGTGATGCACAGAGGTCGCACAGCTGAGAAACCGATCATAGAGATTATGCCTCCCCCCCAGAGCAGATTTCCCTGCAAAAGTGCTTAAAAAGTTAAATCCTTTACATTCATAATAGTGTTATACGTAGGTTTACAGGTGCCACTGCACAGTGAGAGAATTGTCAATTTATGCTCACAACCTGGATTCAATTATGTATTAATGTGTTTGAATAGCAGAGTCTCATGCAATGAAGCACAGCTCTTGCAGGTTATGAGGACTGGGTTTCCATCTGCTCGACTCAAATGTTTTTGAGCAAGTCCACACAGTTTCCGCAGTGCTGTAGTTGACCCTGGCCTCTGACACATCTGTGGCACAAAGCTGGAGGAAAAAACAGTTTTCCTGCAGGGTCAAAGGACCATCACATCACCTTTCATACCTGATTCAAAAAAACAGATGGATAAAGTGTCTTTCTCATGTAACCCACTTAATCTGAATGTAGACGGGAGTCGAGTGGTTTTCTGTTTGCTGTTTGCAAAAAGAGCAGCGCTGTTATAAGTAGTCAATATGCAGAGTCAGATGTGTGTGGAATACCTCTGATACATAAAGCAAAGAGAGAGATTCAACTATTATGCTTGCTGTCTGTCTCTGTCCCAGAATTGTAAATGGAGCAGCTGACTTGGATTGCTTCCTAATCCAAGCAGTGTTATTAGCATTAATAAACGTGTCTCCAAAAGCCTTACGTATAATCAGCTTAATGGTAAAACCAGTGCAGGCAAACACAAGACACAAGTTTCTCTAATGCGGCTAATGACGGTTTAGTGCCACCCACTAAAATTTGCGGATGGGAATCTCTGTTGCGCTCAGTAGCACAGAAAAGCAAAGAGAGGAGATTTGCTCCTCGAACACTTGAGCAGGACATTTATCTCATGTTTTAATACAGGTTTTTTGGAGTCACTGATGTATGTTGCTCTTTACACAGATAAAAGCCGAAAACAGACTTTAAAACTGACTTCTTGGTAGATTAGTTCTGTTTGTCTCCCTCTGACCCAGGTGATCGAGCCAAAAAGTACTGTTGGGATTGGAAATATTTTTTCTCTTGTGTGCACACTGCAGTTGTATCATACAGTTGTTTTGTGATTGGTTTGGAGCCGCTGTTGGCTGAAAGCTGCCTTTGAACTTTCATGTCTTGCTTTATACCAAGTGGCAACCCATCGTGGCGTCACCCATTGGTTTGTGAACTGCTTTTTTCAAGCCTCAAGTTAGTTAGTTAGTTAGGAAAACGATTTCTGAAATAATAAGATAGAATGCAAGACTCTATGGTTTTATGCTGAAGATGAAGGACCAGACTTATACTGGTTTTCTGTGTCCAAATACTATATTGATATCATACAGACAAACACAAAGTAGAGGAAAGCTGTTTTTCTAATACAGACATGTCTCCCTGTGACTATGCGTGCTTAGCAAACTGCAGGCTGCAATTTGTCTGCGATATAACCATATAACAAACATAAAACTTCTGTTGCCGACACCTGAGATTTGTATTGTGTATTGTTTAGTATTGCTTAGGGTTAAAAGACAGACGAAAATGTGATGTCTAACTGTAGCTGATGAAAACAGGTTTGGAGTCAGTAATGTATGACTCTTTGTTGGTCCCTCTATCAGTGTATAAATGGCTTCAAGCAGCTCAGTTTGATTTCTCACACTACACTAATAAGTCTTTTCAGCAGCCAAAGATAAGGCCTGTCATCTCTTAGCTTGTGTAGGCTCTACTTTTGCCCTCTTCATTGAGAGAGTGTAGAGTAATTAATTTGTTGGTGGTAGCTGAAGGGAAAAAGGCTCCCAGGAGCTTCGTCATGTTTCAGGGTCTCTTTCAAGCTGAAGTTCCCTCTAGCATCTTTCCAAAAATCTCTACTGTGGATATAAATTTATTTAAATAGCTTAGACCAGAACGTTTGCATATTCATGTCAAGTGCCTCAGAAACAACAGTTAGATCAGATCGAGCTCTGAATGTGTGTCTGACAATGCAGGTGGGCTCACTGATGTTGATGGTTGTGAAACGAGATGGTAGATGGAAATCTCCAGTGTGAGAGGGGTGCTTGGCTAACTGAATATATTAACTTGCTTTGTGTGTGGTGTTTTTTTTTTTTTTTTTTTTTTTAAGTACAAATGAGTACTTTGAGTATAAACCCTTCATTAAACCCTCAAAGTGCTTTGATGGAAAGACGTGGCTATATTCTGCTCTGTGTACTGTTATAATTATCCAGAGAAAAACATTATTTATTCACAGAGGGAATTTAGAGTTTTTCATGAAAATGTTGCATGTTGTAATGCAACTATGGAAACACCATTTGAGCCGATCCCCCCCTCAGCCTGGTTAAATATAGTGTTTCCCAGGGATTTTTGACTTCACTGAGGCCTGGCTGTGTGGTGACTTGGATCTGTTCAGTGAGCGAGGGTTCATGCAGTTCTGTAAATTAGTACTCAGTGTCTGAGCCAGCATCATCTGGGAGAGGGTCACATCCAGCACATAAGTACTTTTCAGGGGGCAGTGCACCCTGCAACACTGCAAACTGTATACCTGATGAACTCTGTGAAATAATAGTGAACTGATATGAGAATTAACAAATTAGTTTTTAAAAGATCAATAAAAAAGTAGGTAATTAAGAGAAGCCTATGTTTCACCAGGGTTTAAATGGGATGTGCCACTGACAAATATTTGAAGTATTCATCTTCAGGCAACTTGAACATTCATCTGTATCTAGAAAACCAGACCTACTTATAATATCACATTTTGTGACAATAAAGCATAAGGTTACAATGCATGTATTTTGGCCTGGAGGTTGTTTTTGACCAGCACAGGCTCGTTGCATGCCAAACTCAGGAGTCCCAATAGAAAAGGTTTGTTCATACTTTCTTTGCCAGTGGTAGTTTGCAGAGCACATTTACCAAATAACAGCCAGGATTGGCTTAAGCCAGGAGTTTTATTTTGAAATTTTGATAAGTGACAGAAAATAATGTTGATATTGTGAACCCTGCTCACTATGCTGATTGTGTCCTTACCTTTACACGGCAGAATTGAGCACAAGGGGGTTGTAGTGGTGGGAAACTTCACGTTTTAAGGGGAACATGTTACAATGATAGTGCACGTGTGATAATGGTCGCTCACTGATATTAGACAGGAGAATAAAGCCTTTTATATTCATGCACCATAAATCATGCTGTTGTTCCTGTGTACGACTAGCATGACTAACACAAAGGGCCGTGTGTATGTCATTGTGCGCACACATTTGGAGAGTGTCCATTTCTGTGCATGTTCTGCATACATTTCTGCTCCTCAACATGCAATGATGGTTTAGAACAAGCACTCACTGATTAAAAAGTCTTGCGGTGATGCACCAGCAGATTTGATTAGCGAAACACAAATGCATACTTCATGCATTCACACACAGACTCGGTGTGACAACAGAAAGAGAAAGCAACACAAACCCAGACCAACAAACAAGTCCGCAGCAGGAGAAATCTCACCAGCTCAACATCCCATCAATAATTCAACAGCCACTGGCGTGAGAGGCAACACAAAGAGGAGAATTGGAGAAAGAAGGAATGAGAGGGAAAGAAAGAAGGGACGGAGCTTGGAAAAGCAGAACAGGAGGAGTGATGAAAGTGAAGGATAACTGAGGGATACAAAATGAGAAGCATTTGCGTAATGGTATTAGAGACCGGGGTTTGCCTGCAGGGAGACGTATCGTCTGCTCTCTGAGCTGATCATCGGTCTGTCCTCGGAGGAATTGACCTCAGTGCATAGGCTCAGATCCTATTAGTCCAAATCACTCTGCCATAATTAGTCTCTCACTATCCATCTGACCTCTGCTCACCACATCTGCATAACTCCAATATGTTTGCCTTCACTGTCATAGTCCGTCTCCCGTCAGACAAAACATTTTTCCTTCTGTGTCACGGCTGGCCTTGCTAATCACAGGGTTGCAAACGTGTCATCTTTTGCCAAAAATCACTGTTTTCCATCCAGGGATGTCATGATACCAGATATGTACTAGATGGTACCAATACCAGTAATACTACCACACTTGCGGCTGCCATTCCACGTGTCAGAACAGGAGCCGTTTCATATTGCCCTGATCAGTCCTGGAAGAATTACATCTTAAGACTCTATGACATCGACAAAGAAAAATTAGTACAAATTTTGGCATCAGTTGGAGACCCGATTGTCGGACCACCCCACTCCCTCTCCTACCCCCATCCCCTTCTCCTTGTGCCTTTGTACCCATGTAATCAAAGAAGTGATACATCTGCGTATTATTCATTTCAGTTTTTCAATTTTTAGATATTTCTTGTCTAAAAGCTGCTGTTCTGTTAACTGCTCATTGTTACAGTTACAAGCTACAAATCCCTTACTATCAGACAGCTGGATAACTCACTTCTGAGTCACTCACCCTTATTTCTTTCTGTGTGAATGATCAGACAGAGCAAGCAGCTTTGAAGTCCATCTTCTTGCCTCTTTTTCTTTGTAATAAAATCAAAATGGAGCATTTCTTCAATCTGACTTATTAGTTTCCTATCTGAACGGACTCTGTGGGATTTAGGTTTTGAAAACCTCAGACTCACAGCAAAGGTAACCAATTTCTAAAGTCATGTAGAGTTGATCAAAATAACTGAACTACTGTCATCCCTGGGAAGAATAATATTTTGATTACATAATGCCTAGTAAAGTAAACAACCAATTTTGAACCAATTTTTTAATTTGGTTCAGAGAACTCCTTTAAAAATGTCAATTTCTCGGTTTAATAGTGTTTTAACAGCTTTGAAACATTAAAACTAACCAGGTTTGCAGAACTAGAGAAAGCAGGTGTAATAAACTTAAGATACCTAGTTAAACAGACATTGCTTCAGTCACAGAGACGAATGTTGGAGACAGATTTGCTGTCAGTTTGTTTATTAAGAGTAAAGAGTCTGTTCTTCATTTGACATTAGGAACTTACAACAGAAGCTACATAGAAAACATGTAAGGTCACAAGTGCAAGGAGGTAGGAAGTGGATTCAACAATAACCCTCATCATCATTAAGAACCACCATGAGCTCTTGTATTTGAGACTGGTTAGGTCTACTATTATGCTAATAAATTGATAAGGAGATGAAAAAAAACTAGAAAATTTGAGGAGTATTAACATGACGTTAATAAAACGTAGTCATTTTCATTAAGTTAATGAGGAAAAATTGGTCAATTAGTGATTGACAACTTCCTCCATGCACTAATCACAGTTAAGCACAAACTGACAAACCCTTTAATTTGTCCCCTCTAATGTCTTGGCTATAATATTCCCAGTTTCACGCTGCTCTTTATAAAACATCCATGAAGACACTTTGAAGACAATGAGATGAGTGGACCATCTGTAACACTGACGCATGTTATCTTGATTGTATGGATAGTGTTTTTTTTGTTTTGTTTTTTTTTTTTTTGGCAAGTGGTCCAACACAGCAGCAGCAACTGTTTATGTGACAATAGTATGTGTTGAACAGTGTTAGCTCCTTTGTTCAAGCAAAGCCTTTTTCACAGCGGATTATTATTATACAAGGGAACCTCATGAGATGCTTAATCATTTTTCTCACATATATATCCTTTTGTTTGTCTGTGTGTGTGTGTGTTGTTTAGTACATTTGCATGAGAAAAACAGATTTATTATTTGACACAGCCTTTTGCAGGGAAATTCTCAGATCAGTGAATCAAAATCTCTCCAAAGTGTCTGTGTGTGATTTCTTCACTTTACCAGTAAAAGTTACAGTCTCAAATACCAACTGTTTCTTATCAGACTCAGTCCTCCATGGCCCAGATAGTAATCTTATATTTTAAAGTTCATCTCTGACATCTGGGACCACTGGTGATATGGGTCATTATTTTCCCTCTAAAATACCATTGCCATTTATGCCCATCCTCTTGTAATTTGTCACTGGCTAAAATGCCAACAGGAATGATGAGTTTAGTTACTGTGGAGCATGTCAAATATTCTATTACCCGGCTTTCGCTGGAAACCTAATCCCCTTCGAATAGGGCTAAAGTCTGTGTTTAACTCAAATTTACAGACCAGATTTATCCCTGGAGAAATGTAATGCAGGGTAGCCCCAAGACGTTTCACTAAGCCTGTAGAAGAATAAAATGTTCCTCACCATATGTTACTGTGTTATTACTTTTCAAAAGGCCTGGTGTCTGTGTAGTAAACTGTGGACTGTGGTCATCTTTTGACGCATAAAAATATCACTTGGGAAGGTTATCCTTGAAAATATACATAAATGGAGCAGCAAAATGTTTTCTTGGCAAACTTGTTAATCATCTTGTGATAATTAAGCTTTACCTCAGCGGGGGGGTCACAACCCTGAGCTCACGTGCAAATTAAACTCGTCACCTAAGAATGACATTTATATACAACTAATACGCAAGAGCAAATCTGTTTGGATGGAAACGTAATGGCAGCCGGATCTATTAACATTATGAGAAAATGTTGTTGGATAACGTGATGCAAATACGTCAGCACTGTCCATATCAATAGTATGCTCGACATATTTATTCTCTGCCACAAGAGCCAATTCTGCAAAACAGTATCCACACATACTTGTAATCTTTGGATTACAAAGGGATGATTACTTTCCTGTAATTTTAGAAAGTTTCTGTTGTAAATATGTTTTTTTTTTTTTTTTTTAAAGTGTTATGTGGAAGCTTGAGGGGAAGAGTGGAGAAACATGTTGTTGGACTCCAGTGACATACACCGCCCCCTTTTGATTTGATTTCTTCTCCACTATATGATTTCTGGACATGGTCTCTGTGCTGACCCACACAGCCAAGATGTGACCTTTAAACTTTTAGTTCCCTTCAGCACAGAACAGATAGTGGTAGTCCGCCAGTTAGCATCACATCCTATGTGAAAAATCTGGACCAATGCTGATGTACCTTGTACCAAGTTTGACATCATGTTGACCTTGTGTAAAAGCAGAAAGACAACATTATTTTCTATCAAACATAAGCGCTATTCTCTATATATTCTCTGCTATCACACTGAAGGGACTTGCAGTTCCTTTTCAATAAAGGACTTTAAAATATACTTTCGGTCAAAAGACTTACCTATTGTGGTACCTTGGGCACTCCACAATAAAGACTTTTTTTTTTCTTTGCTTTTTTTTTGCTGAGTAGGTGTACAGCCACAGTCATTCAACCTGGTCCTGGAAAAGAGAAGGTAAAATCTGCCGTTGCCAGAGTGTAATTACTTGCCTACAGCCCAGCACAAATGTAATGAAACTTGCATTTTACTCTCTTCCTTTTCCCTGCTCCAGGACATGACTGGGCATATGCTAAATCATTCACAGCATTGGGCACAAAAAAAAAAAAAAAAACCCATCAGGCAGTTGGATATCATGAGCAGGTTTGTGGTTAGAAAACATGGGCAGAAGGAAGTGGAAGAAAGGGGGTGAACCTAAGTGGTTTGAAGTGTGACAGCGACTGTACATACAAACTGTGAGGAAACAAAACAATTACTGTGAAATATTCAGGTGTTATGATTTAAGATATTCTAAATTGAAGGTTAGTCCTTTTTGTGCTCCTCTTTTTTTTTTTTTTTTTTTTTTTTTTTTTTTTTAAATTTCACCGGAAAAGTAAAGCAGCAGTTGTTTGTGTAATGTGTTGAATTGTTTTTGGACTCTTTTTGTTTTTTTTTTTTCATGTAACATAAACAGAACGCCCTGGTCGTACAACTGAGGAACAGCAGACTTTTCAGATTGCTTGACAGAGGTCATGTTGTCCCCTTTTCTTGAAAAGCTAAGAGACAGAAAATCGATGGAGACACACAAATTAATGCTGTCAGTGAAGAATGTTTCTGTGGTTCAAGACACAGGGCATTTGTGTAGCACTTTCTCTCAACCTGCCTCATTGACTTAATTGTGTAGTTATTGACTTCCTTCTTCTCTGAGTGACTTTCAACAAACTTCTGAAAAACAGTGTGAAAAAGTGAAATACAGCTTGTCTCCTCCACACAGTTTCCATATGAGATTGCATAATATTTCTGGATGGGTCTAGAAAAATGAGTTGGAAATGGATCCCAGAAAAATGCACCCTCAAATAAAATGGACTTTATTGTGCTGAAATGAATAGTTGGGTAATTGAAAAGTAGATTGGCAGAAGATTAACAGCTCAGAGTATTACTGGGTCCAAATAAGTTTATAGGTTAGTTTAAATCATTTTCAAAGTCTATTTGTCTGTTGGTCAGACAGAATAATAGTTCTGGGAAACTGACATGGTAGTTTACTGTATTTTCGAACACTTTTACAGACCAAATTATTTATTGAATTGGACATTAATCTTACTGCTGAAGAAAATGATTACTTTCAGTCCTTAAATGAACTTTGGCCTGCAAATTTGAATCACTTTTTTTTTCCTTTTGAGCTTGTAGCCTCTAAGGTTCAGCCGCAGATGTGATCATTGGCATGAGCTGGACTTGCATGGACAGGCCATTCCAGCCAATTTTAAATGTGAAGTTGGTGTTTTATTTGACC
The DNA here is from genome assembly GCA_038496675.1 of Rachycentron canadum. Lineage (NCBI taxonomy): Eukaryota > Metazoa > Chordata > Actinopteri > Carangiformes > Rachycentridae > Rachycentron > Rachycentron canadum. The sequence goes on along the minus strand of CM076664.1, from coordinate 9,002,162 downwards.
TAGAAATGTTAGTTGCTCTGAGATATCAGCACACTGGAAAATTCTCACACTCCAACATCACAGTAATATTCACAAAAAATGCTTTGGTCTCAAATAAGTACGAGACCCATCATATCCAAAACTGTCCTTACCTGCAGTTGGACAATAATAGCAAAACAGTTACTTGATTACCAACTGTTTTTGTTCATAATTCAAAAGGCTTTAGGTTTTTAAGTAAAAATGGCAAAGACTCGCTGGTTGGAGCTTCTCGAAGGGATTGTGAGGATTTGCAGTTTTTACTCTATTAAAATGTAGTCCTTCCATTTTCTCCATTCAGGGCTGGGTACTAAACCTCTATTTTTTATTTATTTATTTTTTTTTTACAGTTTACCAACAAATTATTAATAGTATCAAAAAAGACCAGATGATTTGATTGTTTTATCTGAGAGGCATTTAATTAATTGATATAGCACCAAAACTGAGGTATTGTTGGAATCCATATGTAAAATGCCTAGACTTTGATACATGTGCAAATGACACCTCGTCCATAATGTCTTAGATATTGTGAAGTCGAAACACAGACGCGTGTACGCTCAAGTGTCTACAGGTGTTCTCTGTTCACAGCATGCTGAAAACATGAACATATTCCTGTGTGCCCCTGGGCCTCTGCTCTGTTAATCCATGCTTGGCCTGATTGAATGCACACTTACTTACACATGATGAATACTGAAGGGAGGATAAGATGAGCAGAGAGCTTAAAGTGGAGGTGAGGACACCGGAGCAGCTCAGGTGTGAGCTGTGTTGCCATTTGTTGTGTTGAGATTAGGTGCCTCCCTGGACCAGTAACTGTTTACAGCATTATTTCTGGAGATGGAGAAGAGATGATGTTTTTATTTTACCGCTGTTGTCTCATTGTGGCTTGGCACAGTGTTGGGTGACACCTTCTTCTTCTTCACTGTGTCTAACTCAGCGTGGGGTGTTAATGTTTAGTGCCTGCACAGTAAGCAAGCTTTTGTTTTTACTGCTTCTTTGGGAGGAACGGCTGCATCTCAGCATGTCCAAGATGTTTTGTCTCCATGACGACAGTTTTTTTTCAATAGGTTTTCTTTGCGTCCTCTTTTCTCCTCTCAAACTCTCTTGCACTGGCCCTGCTGCCAAAGTCTTATCACGCTTGTTGTCTTCCTCTCCTCCCTGCAGATAAATGAACTTCCTGTGAGTGGCAGGAAGTACAGATTAAAGGTGGCACAGAGTATTTCCTGGAGAGGTGGGCAACCATGGAGGAAATGAGCTGACACAAGGAATTTAATAACACAAAAGTGCATTGAATATGAGAGCAAGCCAGGAGGCAAATAGGCTGCTTTAGGCTGTAATAAATCTATGCTTGTGCATGCATACAGTTTATCTAGACGTCTCTATCTGTGCAGTGTTTTCCTTCACATCTCTCTTTGATTAGATGTCATTAGGAAGCGTCGATATTTATGTATAACTCCACATCATACAGACGGCACTATGTGAGTGTAATCACTCACCGACTTATGTCATGGATGCTGTCTTGGCCAGGTGTTTTATTTCAATAGGGATTTCCTAGTGAAATGAAGAACACATGGATTATAATAAAATAAAGGCTCCTCAGTCAGGAACTCATTGCCTGTCTTGGTGTCCGCTATATCAGCATTTTATCTTACTTCTTTGTATCATTGTCCTCACTAGAACTGGATAGCAGTTCTTATACGTCCTTCTAGTCTTACATGTTTCCTCTTTATCTGTCGCCCACTCATCTTTAATTTATTCCATCACAGTCTCTCTCCTTCCTTCTTCTCCTATCTGTTTTCGTTATATACCGCTGTTGTTCTGTCCTCAGTTTGATTTATAAGTGATCATAGCTGTGTGTTGAAGTCATATTTCAGCCGGTACAGGAGCCGTCTGGAGCCCAGTGTGACTGATGACAGGTATAGCGGTGAGGACACTGATATTTGTATGCACACGCATAGAAATCATATAGAAGTATGTAAGACCAGAAGGATGTAAAAGAACTGCTAACCACAAACAGCACTGAAATAGAGTTGGACCATTTGTAATTATTGCCTAGTATTGGTTTTTGCATCATTCCCGTTTGTACAAAAGGGAATGATGCAATACCTCTGCTGAACTATGTCAAACTGCATTTCATCAACCTCTATACACCAAAACCACTTATCACAGTGACAAACAGTGTCATTGTGGCTGTTTACTCTGACTGACATGACTGACAATCCTGGCATGGTCTCAGCTTTGGCAGAGTTTTGTGGCTCTTTGTTTTAGATCAGATTTTTCCACAATCACATCTGTTGCTTATTATTAATATTAGAGGTATTGTCGAGGTTATTCCTTTTCCAATGTCACGATAATGTCTGGCGTGATTTCTCATTAATTTTTTAATTAAGCTTGATTGAAATAGGATACAGCTGTCGTGTTGTGAGGCAGAAAATACAAACTAAAACCAACAACCAACCTTTTCTCCTACAAAATCTATTCATAATTTGCTAACTATGTTTTCTTCAAATCATTGTTACTGTATTTTCATCCTCATACTCCACATAAGTGTCAATGAAATGGTTGGGTTTGGTGATGTGAGCTGATATTGTGGGCATTTTGAGTTAGCAGTTAACATTTTGCAGATGCATTACTTAATTAGTTGCATGTGAATATGCTTTATAAAAGTCGCATTGTGGAGCTGTTGCACTTGATTTCATTTTATTTTAATGTTTTTAAAGTTTTTTTTTTTTCTCCAACACTCTCTCACACACACAAACACACACACACACACACACACACACACACACACACAAATACATGTAGTAGCTTAACACCAACACACGCTGCATACTGCATTACTGATGCAAAACACATGCAAACACTGGTACATCTACATGCATGCCTACACAAACATACACACACATACATACACACGTGTGCATTTTATTTCGATTTTGTAACATAAACACACAGTAAACACAACGGCGACATACACATGCCTACATACATATGTGTGCTCACACACACACTCATCCATCCCTCTGCAACTGAGCAGATTGATCTCTACATCCATTAATAAAGATGAGGTCTTCTCTCATGTGTGTTATATCAATAAGCAATAAGCGCTCTGCGTTTATTGCATAAAAGTTGATTTGCTGGAGCCTTAATAAGTTGTTTGCTGCTGAGTGTGGGTGTCTTGCGCCATAGGGATCCTGGTCTTTCAGTCGCTGGTATTGGTATTTTAAAAGCTTGGGCTGCTCAGATGAAGTAGATATAGAGAGACTTCAGACTGTTTTGTGCCAGTTTAGGCACAGCTGGAATCCACAGGGGTCCCTCCTGTACTTCTTCTTCAGTGGCCCGATGATTGGACTCGTGAAAGTACTGAGGAAATCCTAATTGCATCTGAACACAAAGAGGTAAGAATTAAGTTGGTGCATGATCAAACAGAACTGTCAAAGTAATGGAACAAATTAGTCTTTCAGTTTCAGTTACACAATTGCTAAATGGCCTGGAAAGGTTATTTCATGTCTGTCTTGTAAGTGTGTAATTTGTGGACCTATGTGCTCATTAAAAGCTTTTAAAATGATGAGAATGCAATTAGATTCTGATTTAGACGTGGCATTTTCATTGTTCTTGCATGTGACTATTTTATTTTTTGATTATTGATTTATTTACTTACCATAAATTCTTAAATAAAGGCTGGTATTCAAATTATTTCCAGTTTATACAAACAAATCTATGAGAAGAATAGTGTGCTATAATGGCTCTGAGGAATTAAATGAGACTAAATAAATAAATAAATACAGTGTTATCATGTTGCTTTTAAGCCATTATAAAAGAAACTTGGCGCTTCATGTTGCTACTTCACATTAAAAGTCAACCAGGAAAGGGATAAATGATGCTTATTGAACTGTGGAAGACGTTTGAAAAATCTGCAGGGAAATCTGCAGCGAAATTGAGTTTACTTGTGAGAATCTTAAGTGATTTGGGGGGGGGGGGGGAAGCTGGCAAAATAGATCACATTGTAATTAATTAGTGAAGGGAAACATGGATTTTGTTGAAAAAGAAACTCAGAGAAGCAGAGTTGTGAATATGACATGACTGCAGTATTGAATTGATTAATGAAGTATTTCAGAAATGTGTGTGTTTGAACTCTAAGAGAGCAGGTAAACATGGAAGTTCACAGCAAACAAAGCAGATCAGAGAACAGGGACACTTCTTACTAAAATGTGACAGAACACATAAATAAAACAGGGAATCTAAATGTCTAATTTTCAGATAAGGGCCTGGTTTGTTTAATAAAGCCACAACTTAATTACACATATCAAAGCTGTGGCTCCTGAATAGCAGTAAAAGAGAAGTTGGTCACTTTCTACCCCTACAGCCTCTGTCAGTCCCATTCCCATTTATATCCATCTTTCTATGTAGGACACCATTATGTGTGAGACAGCGAAGACATAAAGCTTCTCTGGGACAGTCGGATTGTTTTCTTTCATTTTCTCAAACTACTTGTACCCTTCAGCTAATGAAAGCAAACTAATGAGCTCATTAAAATTACTTAATGTAATGTATGGCTGGTTTTGGGTGTCATTCAGCTCAGATATCAAATTGATATGTTAACATTATTTTATGAAAAAAAAATATAACAGTAACAATATATTTATAGCACATTTTCAGCGAAGGCTATTGCACACATGCTATCTCCGTGGGGTTTCTTTCTGGAGATGAGTTCAGTGAGCAGCTGCAGTGTTGCCTAGTGTTTGTTTGTTTATTACTCTGATTTAATTAGAAATCCAGCAAATTAATCTCCAAAAACTGTTCAAGGAGGAGCACTAAAGGATCTTTTATGGCAGTGTGATTTTAGTTTTATTTTTCCGTGTTTATGTAGGTTGTTTATCTTTTAAATTTTATTTATTTATTTATAGAAAATAACAAAAAGTCATCTACCCCATACATCTGGGAATCTTTTAAATGTGCATTTGGAGGACACGCCATTAAGATGGGGTCATGGAAACAACAAAATACTTCATAAAGGAGAATAGCTTAATGGATGCGATAAATGAAACGCGTAATACGGCTGCAGGAATTGCAACAGCCCTCTGTAGAAACGGCTCATTTAATAAAAAATAAACAACTGAGACTAGAGGTGGTAGAGATGGTATTATCAATAGATCCTGTTGGATTTGGGTGGAACAAGTGGAGAAATGCACAGCTCATTTCTTAAGAGTAAATCAAGACATTCAACCAAGAAAAAATTCTCGTGCTATGCTTGTTATAATTGTTTGAGTTTTCCCTCTCTCTCACTCACTCACTCACCCACATCAGACGCCATCAGGACTGAAAGCACTGGAAGAAATCCTCCAAGCCGCTACAAAAAAAATATCTATAAAAATTTTTACTGGCCCTCTCCGTCACTTTACTGGTCCTCTGAGTGTGTTTTTGTGTGAAATGAGGCCGCGTTACGTGCATTCGCCAGGACTGGACTCGTGTTTCCCCTCTGCTAAATCGTCAAGGACTTATGGCATTCCTGTTGATGTTTTCAAGACCTTTTTCTCCCACAAATTGAAAAACCTCGAATGGCAACCTTTACCTGCTCTCATCACATTACTCCAGACGCGTTCTGAAGAAAATGTATAATTATAATATAGTTTAAATAAAAGTTAACATTCAAGTCTCTGGAGGTCTCCAGCCCTGCGATAGACTGGCGACCTGTCCAGGGGGTTCCACACACTATGTCGGCTGCGATTGGGTACAACTCCTCCCTGCGACCGCTGTAGATAATGGATGGATAGAAGTCGCTGGAGTCAGGAATTGTTGTCTTTGACACCAAGCTGTCCCCCCCCCCCCCCCCCCTTTTTTTTTTTTTTTCAATTAAAATCTCACCACTTTGAATGATAAAAATCAATTAATATGGGTGAACTCAGAACAATGAATGCGTGTGAAGCATTTTTTTTTTTTTTTTTTTATCCTTTTTTAGTAGCAATGAAATAATAATTGAAACGGAGTGTTTATATCTACCTGGGCTGATCGACAAAATAGAGCCTATGTGTGGGAAATGCTGGCTCTCCTCTGTCATTTGGCTTAAACCCAAACTGTTCCCACACCAGAGTGGTGGAGTACTGCTCTGAAACCAAGTCTGTTTGGACTTAAACTTTCTGGCTACAATTATGCAGTCGTCGGGAAAAACGCCTATGAGCTTTCAGTAGCATTCCTTACTTCACTTGGTTCATTGTGGCTGTCGTGTGTGTGTGTGTGTGTGTGTGTGTGTGTGTGTGTGTGTGGGCGTAGGCGTAGGAGCTTCCTCAGCTCCACTCGTCTGGAAACTCCTACATCAGAGCAGAAAGCAGCGTAACCAGAAATGGCCACTAAATATTTCTCAGAATAAATATTATTTTCTGTTCATTTGGTGCTGTGAAAAAATGGTGATGACATTCCTATATAAACAAACACACGTGCCAATATCGAGGTCAGCAAAAAGGATCGTGGTCATTTCTATATATCGTACATTGGTTATGTAATTATCATGACAGGCCCAGGAGTGGTTTGTGGACCAATGTTTTCTGTCTTTATTTAGGTGGCTTATCAGTAATAACATTGTGAGATATCTCCTTAATCTTACTTTGTCTTAACCTTAAATATTTTATAAGATCCATTAAAGTTATTCCTATTAGTAAAGAAAGCAGCAATACGAAGTTGCCACTGCGTAAACTTTCATCTCTCATTCATGTGCTTTGCTTTGGTGTTTGCTTTGATGCAACTGCATGTTGTGATTTACAGGAAGCATTGCTAATGGAACCACTGGAAATAACCATCTGTTAATAGATTTTTTTTTTCCCCCAGAGAAAAATAGTGAAATTGTACATGAGGTCAGAGACAGGAAGGCTGCTAAGTCTAAGTGACCTCTTTCATCATATGTGGAAAAATATGATATGGCCTCATGAGCAATAAAATGAAGTTAGACATGAAGTTGTCCGTCATCGGAGACTTGTCAGAATGTCATGAAATAAACCTAATCAAATGTAAATGTGACAAAATGTATATAAATGGAGGTAAACTGCACACAGAGCAACAAAGATAATGGATGTTGACAGTAGAGAAGAAAGGTAATGTGTCGTGGTTGAAGGAGGTTTGAACATTGCTGTGTGAGCGTGAGCTGTGAATTGGAACCTACCATACTTTAAGATACTGAAACAACCTAAAACCAACCACAAAGGTGGCAGATCAAGAAGCTGTTACACGAGTTAGTATTCAGTATTTTTTATGGTGTTGACACTGTGCTTTTCTGCTGATAGACACATTAGACAAACCTATTTTATCATTTCTAGTTTAGGTTTAGATGCACTTTTTTGTAGTGTTTATAGTTGAATTAAATATTTATATGGCTCCTCTCAAGGTGCTGTTGATGTTGTCAGGTTAAACATCGCAACTGTGTCACCCTGTGGGGTTTTGAGATGAGAAACAGTTTGAATGTATTAATTAAAAGTCGCATGGAATCATTCAGCAGGGGTTTACTCTTAAAACCCAGCAAGTGCTTGTTGAATGCATCTGTGGTATAACCTTGTTTATCCCAGGCTTTGAGGAGCTTATCGTCACTTGGAGCAGCCTCTAAAGGTATCAACAGTCTGGGCTGTTTTGTCACCAAAGACCTGCACGCTAAAGAAACTCTGCTTTCTTTTGTCGGCAGGGTGTTGACTGACACGCTGTATCTTGCCACTGGTGAACTGTGTAGTTTTTCAGTTTGCATGCATTGATTCATCCCGGTCTTTGTGTTTGGATTGTCAGCTCGTAGCTTGCTGGGTTCCTCATAAAACAGTTTGATGAACGTACCCAGGAGACTGTTGTCCTCAGCTTATCACATATAAGAGTCTCTTAGCCTCTAGTCTGAGCCTCTAGGTCTGCAGCCCGGCTTGTACTCGTCCCTTTGCTCTCTGTGGTGAGTGATTCAGACCCAGAGCGCAGTCAGTTAGCTGGTTGGACAGACAACCAGTGGAGCTGCAGTGCCTCGGGCTTGAATTTAAGCTGCCCTGACACAGGACATGCTCTTCTGCTAACACTAGATGCGTAGCTATAACGACTGTCTTCCAGCAAACCAACACAGAGCAGGCACTGGTTTGTACTGTCAACGTGGTTCTATCAGTAATTCATCATTTTCCATCTGTACATGTTACTGAGGTGTAAATGAACTTACCTTCTGATCTGATAGTGGAGCTTCCTGTGAGGTGTGTGCTTTGGCTTTCATCTTTCATCTCCCTCCAACCTTCATCTTTGTCCTCCTCCTCCCTCCCTCATTTATCTAAGCCTGAAGCAGTAGTGGGTGGCACAGGGGCGTGTTCTCAATCTCACGCTTCTCTCCTGGGCTGCTGTCGTGTGGGATTTTCATGGTGGTGTTGTGGAGTATAATATTCTCCACCTCCATCTTTTCCTTTATTCCTCCCTTGTATCCCCGTTCCCATAGATTCATTCACCTGCAGCCCTGAAAAGCCATGCATACTACTGTTCCCATGATGCCACTCTCTATTTGGCTTGCTGAAAGGCATTGAGTAAACAGGCACACAGTGAAGAATTATAACCAGGTATAGGATGAGTCAAGTTAGTTTGACCTTGGTTGTATCACATGGCTTCAGGAAAATGACAAATGGCAGCAACACCCCATCAAAAACTTGCCTCTTTACATTGAATCTGAAATTAAAATTGTCACTCCTTTTGAGGACAAACTGTTTTCTCCCAGCATCCTTCTGCCTCCTGCATCTCTCCCCACAGCCTCCCTCCAGCCCCACCCCCCGTCCCCCCACACGCGTTGCATGGCCTCATTTGGCACAGAGAGGAATGGAAGACGAATACAAACACACCAAAAAATGACGCTGAAAACCTGCATGCAGAGCTCCCTGTGTGTGCTCAGGCACAGATTTTGTGTTATTGCTGTAGATCTGTTCTCATTACACACTTGTGCCCATGGGGCATGGAGTGATGATTGCTGTTTTTTGCAGTCAAGCAGGCAGACAACCATTTATATAGTGAAAGATTTACATAAATTTGAGAAAAGTGAAGGGATGCTCTCTGAAGCAACATCATAATTTTTTCAGTTTACCGTTCATCATATATAAATGTGTTTTCTTTTTTCCTCATCACCGATTTTTAATGTAGTTGATCATGGCCTCTGTATGCCCTTTGACTAGATGCAGCCACAGTTGCTAGCTTTAGTCATATTCCCTAAAGCAACATAATTGTTGTAAATTTATATCAGCTGTGTCCATTTTTCGACCAGAGGTGCTGTTCAGTATCCTCTGACCCCTTGTTGAGGGATGTCCTATTACAAGCAAGGGCATAGGTTTGGTCTCAACATTGGTGGGGGCACAACAACTCTTTATTACTGCAGCTGAGCGTTTTTTTTTTTTGTTGTTGTTTTTAAGTTCTGTATTTACAATTAAATTAATGTTGCAGTGTTTCTTCATTTTGCTTTGATATTCTGTAACTCTGCCAGTGCTACAGTTTCCCTTTTCTTTATAATTTCAGATTTAAAACTAGCTCCAACCTTGATCTGCTACAACAGAAAAATGCTGCCAATCCAGTGATGCATCAGTATTGATAATCTAATGATGTAAGAATGGGGATGATTGGTGGCTATAGCAGATTTTCATTTTAAATCACTGGTGAAATTAATGACTATTACTAACACTCTGGGTGGTAAAAATGTCTCTTTTGCTTCTTCTATAGTCCAAAACATATTGGCATGGACATGTGTGCTGTTCAGTTGAGGCAATTGAGGAGGGGAAGAACAAAATTTTTGCCTGTGCTAGAGGTCTGGACTGACAGTACTGGTAACTTCCCATGGTCAGCGCACTGATCTACTTTCGCCTCCTCTGTGTCTGCAGTATGTTCAATATTTATACTTGACACAAGCCAATCAAATCCTATTATGCTTAAATGGTGGCCTCTAAAGGCAGCCTCCCATTCAAATATTGGTAGGGGAAATTCTGTCATAGAGACATGTCCCTCCTGTCCACATGTAAACTTATGCCCTTGATTAGAGGTATTGTTATAAATCAGTCATATTGAATTATAATTAAGCTGACTGGGGCTGCAGCCATCCTACTTTTTGATTAATTATATATTTGAACTGATTGCATGCAAAGCATAATGGACTTAATTTCGTGGTAGTGCAATGACCAGCAAAGCAATTGTCTACACATTACCTCAGGCCAATTACTTGTACTCGCCGCCCTACTTGTACTACTGTCTGTCGCTGCTGTTACTCTGAAGATAGAGAAGCTGCTGTATAAAAGGGGATTTCCTCGTTGCAATCAATAGACTTTATAGATAATGACTGCCAATGTTAAAATAATTAATGGTCAACAGAACACCCGTAAAGCGGAGTGATACATGTATCAGTCTCAGTGATCTTGTACTCTGTCATCCCATCATTGACTGTATATACAAATGGATGTAGAGTCTGGGGCTGATAAGTTCAGCCGATGAGGAAGTGCCTTAAATCTGTAATGACTGTCAGGGGCGATTCCACTAATTGTAAAAAGAACTTGTTTGTATTTAACTCTATGAAGTCTACGTGAAATTGGCCCCACTTCTCGCTTGATTTGTTACCTAAGTAAACATTTCCCTAATAAATTTGTGGTCTCAGTCGCTAGTCTTCTTCAACACAACAAAATGTTCATGTTTCAAATTATGGTCCCATTTATAGGAAAATGGTTGCTAAAGCAGGTATTAGGGAGTGGCTACCGTGTGATTGACAGACTGTACCACACGTGGCGACTTGCCTGACAGTCAGGATAGAGTACAGAGCAGAATCAGAATCACCCCTCACTCCTCAGCTCCACCTTCTCCTTCAAATATGGTTTCAAATATGGTTTCTTCAAAATGGCGATGGCCAAATTATGAACCGCAGGTTTCAAAACAGCAGTTCACAAACCAATGGATGACGTCATGGTGGCGTCTGATCAATTTATTTGATTAGAACTAACTCTTGTATTAAAAAAAAAAAAAAAAAAAAAAACTGCATCATCTACTTCTGCAAATTCTGCCTGTGTTGAGCTCTTTCCGCTCTGTGCCACCTAGACAACAACACGATCTTCTATAGAAGGCTCTTTTCATTTGTTGAGCTGTTGTCATGCGTCGCTGTGATTGGCACAGCTAGTTCAGAGCACGAAACCAGTGATGTGACTGGCAAAGAGATTTATGTGTCACCACACCCTCCTATTTATATTCCACCTCATCTAGCCCCTTTGCACTTTGTGCTGCTGCACCGACACGAACCAGAATAACAGGCGTGTTTGGAGACGCCCACACAGCCTGTGCGTGGTTCTAATAAGGCCCAAAATGTGAAGTATGAGACAAGTGTTCAGAGACAAAAGTAATATTTTCAAATGGTAATCCTGTGATTGTCTAATTTCATTCTCGGCCCACTGCGTTTCCCTTTTCCCTTTTATCATCATCGTTAATCTAATATTTTTGGTTATTGGTTATTATTTAGTTGAACAAAACAAGCCATTTCAGTACATCACCTTGGACTTAGGAAAATAGCGATGAGCATTTTTAACTTTTTTCTAATATGAGATCAAAACAAAACAAAACAATTAATTAATTTAGACAAAATCATTTTTGGCTTTTTTTAGTTGCAGCCCTAAAGACTTGAATTGGAGTGATAGAAAATGAGCAAGTATGGAAGTCTATACGTTTCATAAGATGTGATCATGGCATATTTATGCCACGATCAAAATAATCTGATCTGGTTCAGGCATAATACGCAAAAGATACTTGCACACAGTGGTTGGTTTAAAAATTAAAGGTACTCCACACTCACCCGTGGATCCAATAAATTGAACTAACAAGGTCCGTTAAAACCAATACAGGGTTGTTTTAAATTCTAGTCAAGGTTTTAAGGCTTCCAGAGATACCAAACACAGCAGGAGGGAAGCACCGAGAAATGAGATACACCAGATATGTTGGATATTTACATTTGATGTAGTTATGCAGTCATAAGTACATGGTCTCCTACATTAAACATTTCCATACCAGCTGCATGCAGCTGCAGAAAAGTGGTAGCTTAAGCATATTTAGAATCCATATATGATAACGTGAAACAGAAAATGATTTGTCTGACTCTGCAGTTGCTTCAGAGCAAATTTAAATGGAAAATTTTAATTTAAGAGGATCGACATCAAGACCTTATTAACTGTGACCCCATACTGGGCAGAGATAATGCAAACAAATAACTGTTAGTGGTACTGGAATTCAGAGTTTATACAACTTGTCTCTTACGTTTATTTCTAGCAGTGATTAAAAAAAGATTAGACTCACCTGGATAACTGATAACATCAATGAAAAGTCTAACAAGGTCACAAAGTTTTTGAACAAATCTCCCACAAACAAAACAAAGCGAAGTGTAGAATTGTCCAAGCATCAACCACAGTTCACAGAGCGTCTCAAAGGGCAACTCCTCTTTCTGTTTCTGTTACGACACTGATTTAAGGCTATGACCCAAAAAAAAAAAAAAAAAAAATCACAAGAAGCTTAGAAAAAACCATGTGGTATGGACATCAGTGGTGTGGGTGTATACGAGATGTATGTGTGTGATTGGCTGCACCAAGTCAAAAACACAAATGAACAAACGAGAACCTGAGGAGGTGGCCTCTTTTCAGGGGGAAGCACAGGGTCCAGGTCCTTCCAACCATGATGATCTCGTACGAGGCTCCACTCTCCAGGAACTGGCTGCACAGCAAAGACTGGCCAGGGGACCGTCACAGTTTTACTCCCATATGAAGGGGTTTACGTAATCTGGGTATGTAATCTTTGGCTAAAACTTAGGGTCAGGCTAAAATTTAGTTAAATCATTCATAATTAAAACCATGTCTTGTATAAATTTGTTGATTATGGTCACAGAGATAAAATTTTCTGTTTTGCCTAGTTATCACTCACTCACCAACAGTTTTTTTCTTTGCTTTTGCCAAAGAGGATAAACATGTTGGGAATGAGTTTTTGTTTTTATCTTTTCTCCTTAACAGCCCTTCACTCCCTGCACCATCTGACACAGTCAGAAAGTTTCATCTTTGTTTGATGCCATTAAGCACTTCAGCACATTTGCTGCCAAATCCAACCCAGCGTCACATCATCTAACATGCAGTGTAGAGGCTGTCAGTCTCTTTGGTAGTGAGCTTGTTTGCATGCAGTAATTATACTAATGTCTCAAAATTAACGTGGCATTGTTTTATTGATGTGAAAATGCTGCACTTAACACCTTTAAATATACATGCCAGCATATATAATCAAGATCACACACAGCAACGCTTTGATTTATTTTAATAGAAATCTCTTTGAGATCACAATGTTCTTCTCAAGAGGGAGGGGGTAATTAAACCAATCAAGAAAATCAAAAAGAGAAGAGACAATACAGCCACGTTTAAACTGTTAAAGAAGCTGTTATGGCAGTAATCATAACCGCCATCAGAGATATCATTCTGTAAATTCATTAAGCTATTGAAAATGTGACTGTGTGCTTTTTGTGTGGCTAAACCTTCTTTAATGCGTTAATCTCGCTCCTCCACCTTCCTCGGGGACACGGCTGCAGCACAGAGGGTCGGCTGCATGTGCTTTTAATTCCACTCTGCGTTCATTGGTAATTGAATTCATTACGAGGACACCGGGCCAAATCGGCTGTTATTTCTCAGTCAATAGAGGTTGCTAATTAGAAATTAGCTCTAACATTGTGGTGCGCAGCCCTCGGGGAGCGTCGTCGTCAGTCTAAATCTCTGACACACCTACGAATAGCTCGTAATTACAGCCACAGCTTTGCAGATAAGAGCGCTGTTATCTTTATCCCAGTGTTGAATGGTGATACGCTGTCATCCACTGTCCGCATGGTGTGTCCATATGGAGCTCTTTAAAGCTGCAGGGTCCTCTTTAAAGGAAGCCGTTGAATGAATTCAAGAGTTTCAACAAGCCAAACTGTGTGTGTGAATGGTTCTATAGCACGACATGAAAGATTTATTTTTTCCATCTCGGGGTGTAGAGGATTTCCTGCTCAGAGCACCCAAAGGAGGACCGAAGCTCAGGAAATCGTAGTAGCACTGTTATTTCTCATGTTACATCGAGAGACAGAAACACTGCGAGAGGAGAGGATTTTCTGTGGCAAATGCAAAGTGCAGATAAGAATGTGGGGTTTTTAATTTTCTTGCTCTGTGTTACTACAGCGAAGCAATAAACATGCAAAAGTTTTTGTCATTAGGAGTGAGAATTAAGATGGATGGGTTGTAGTTGAAGAACTTCTGCCTTTGTCAGCACAAAGTAGAACAGTAATTCTTCTTTTTCTTGTGAATTAAACACATTGCCAACTGTACACAGTCATTTGGTGCATTTCTTTAATTCTCTATTTGAGGTTATTGTCGCATACAGTGCCAGAGAAGAAAAATCATTGCGCTCATCTTGCAGTGTTGTCTTGGTGGGTTGAGGTTAAAGACGTTATGATGTTAGTGCCTCTTGAATGCAACTCTGACTTAGGGAAGGTGCTCTGCTCATCTGATTAAACTATAAAGGGTAAGATAAATATCCACACAGTTGGAGGTTAAGCTGTCATTTCAGAAGAATCTGCTGCAGTTCACATCTTAATGACAGCATCTCAAGCTTGTGCTTAAGTATTCAGCCGTTTCAGCAGGAATCTCAAGACGGCATATGTCTAAGTCAAGTGTCAAAGCCAAACCATGACGTTTCCCTAACCCTGTCAAAGGCTTTTAATAAAGCTTTCCTGAAACCTCTCCTCAAGCATTTTTGTGCCTAAACCTAATCAAACAATGTTGTTTCATCATTGATTGGAAACGGTTTTGAAAAGCACAGGGAAATAATGTGTTCTTGATAGTGCCGTCGTATCAGAATCTGTAATGTGGTTAAGAGGAGCTTCTTTCTGTCAGTACATATTTCATAGTGGTGAAAGTCTTCATTATATCAGCCTAGAGCTGCACACGGATATACAGATTAAAAACATTGGGTTCCCATCTGTATTTTTCCCTGAAGAAGGAAGTTGATTAGAGTTCCTGGGAAACACCTGCAGGTGTTATTTTATTCTCAGTATTCAGCCTTAATACTACTGAACCAAGCTGGTACTAAATATTAAATAATATGCGTATGTGTGCTTGGCTACAGATCAGGGAAAAGGGGATACACAGGGGGAGGATATTTTTGGAAGGGGTTGAAACAGGCAGGAAGGTGGCTCAGTGGCGTGAAGTTGCTAAGCAACTCCATTTACCCCTGCATGAACACACAGAGATGTGAACCAAAGTGCAAAATGACTGATAAATCAAGACGGAGCCATTCAAAGGAAAACTGTTAGGAGCTGACATTTCTTTCCGTTCGCGTTGGAGAGGTTTACATGTTCTGTTGCTGTGGCCTGAGACCACATTCATCCCTGCTGCTACCACCGCTGCACTGCACACATCCCATCCGCAAAGATTAGCCTCAATTGTACAGACTTGTACTATTTTTAACTGACCTAGCAAGCACAGTGGCCAACAAAGAGAAGAGTCAGGTCTTCCTCCATGAAACAATGGCTTTTTTTTTTTTTTTGTCAGTTTCATCCTTCACACTCATCTTTGATTTTCCTCCAGTCAGCTGCTCTTTTCCAGCCGCCTTTGCTCTGTATGCGCTTGATTTAGGGTGTCTGAGATACTGTTTGATCATCGAGGACTTTAATACCAACATGATTCTGATATTTTTTAATTAAATCTGCTGGAACAGAGTTCTTCTTTTCTTGAGCAAATCTTTGTTTCATTTCACTCAAATTCCTTTAAAGAATATTTTTTTTCAGGAGGATTATTTTCTTGGCTTCCTGAAATAGAAAAAAATTGATAATTTAAATTAAGTGTAAAATTGTGTTGCATCCATCTGCAGTGTTGACATATGTGGCTTCAGTTTAAGTACTGGTGATAAATATCAGTCTACCCGGAGTTGTGGTTTGGCTTCAGGTGTAGTTCACACATGGCCCCACTGTGACCCTTCAGCACAGTCATACTCAAACAGCTCGCATGCTGCCACTACCAACTGACTTGAGCATGTGCAAATCCATCATCAGTTGGCACTGCAATACCCACAACCCCCCTCTTCTCCATTAGTCAAACTGTCTCCCTATGGTAGTCTCTTCCTCTCTGTCTCATTTCCTCTGCCTTCATAAGAGACTCCCTCATTCTCTCCTCTCTCGACATCACTTAAACCTTTGCTCTCTTCATCCTCCTTGTCTTCCTCCCACTTACTCAACCTTGCAGTGCCTCATCTCCACTGCTTTGCCCTCTGTTGCGGAACTTTGGTCTTTACTGCATACAGTTCATGCCAAGGGCAGTTCAGCTTCCTGTGGCATGAGACAGATAGATAAAGCACTTTATTCATCCCAAAGGGAAATTGCAGCATTGCAGCAGCCACGTGAATGAATTATGAAAGGTAGGTAAATAACAGAAATGCAATTAAAGGCTAAATTGAATAACCAAAGGAAAAAAAGCATAACAATAAAAATAATAATAAAAACAATAGACTAGAGATAAACCCGTAGCTATACTGTGTGCCGAATATACACTGAACATCAGTGTATATCATACACTAGTGTAAGTCTGTGGACACACAGCATATAGAGCCACACAATTTATGCCTCTGCAGAAGGCTTTTAATTTGAAATGACGAAAGAAGAGAAAAATAAAGAGAACAGAGAATAACGCAGACTTAACCAGCTGTGGCCACATCTGTAGGGCAATGAGCTGATCAGAAAATCGCATTTTCCCCCCAAATCTCACTTCTCACTCAACTGTGAGTCACAACGTCACAATTTGCCAATTCGATTGGGAATCGAATCTATCAATTTGGATATGAATGAAATTCTCAGAACTGAATTGTAGCTTTAACCTGGTGCATCAATAAAAAATAATCATGTTTACATCAAGAATGGACCCAAAACAGTTCCAATAATGTCCTTTTCATTTAACATGATCAACTGTTTAGACATGCATCTTAAGAAATAATGGGTAGGTTATTAATGTGAGCTGCTAACGCACCATTTTTTATTTTTTTTTTTTACCAGATACAGATAATAATCTAATCTGGGTAAATTTGAATGACTTAATTTACCTGTGCTGAGCAAATGAAGCTACACTGGAAACATCCATTCAGAGAAGGTGCAGTGCAGACAGAGGTCAAGTGAAGCTAATGAAAATAGAGCCAAGCCAGCTTTCATTTTAACCAAGTTTGGAACAAAGAAGCTGTCTGACAAGCAACAGTTTAAATGATGAATGAAAGCATGTTTTCTGCCTTTTCATCTTTACTAATTCACTGTTCAAGTTGATGAGCAACCCGGAGGCTACGGGCCACTTATAAGGTGAAATATTTTTTGTAGTTTTATTTAAAGCACGATTGATGTTTGGACACAACTTAAATGTCAATATGAAAACTCTTGTCATGCAAGAGAGTCAGCAACGAAAAAAAAAAAAATTGAATGAGCAAAGTTGTCATATTTACATTTAAGGTGCATTGACTGATTTTGCTATCTCAACTGATACACTGAGCAACACGCAAGAAAACATTGCACCTTAAACATTGCCAGTAGCTTGACTATAACCTCTGAGCACAGTGAATTAACTTCTTTTTTCTGGTGAGCGATGGTTAACTTGTAAAGATGAAAAGACAGCAAAACATCCTTTCATTCATCATTCACTCTTGTGACAGTTTCTTTATTTGTGATGCGTTTGCACAGAAACATTACACAGCCAGCTTATTAAACATGGGCAGCTTGTGCTGCTGGAAATGAAAGCTTCCTTGCGATATTCTTAACATGATGAAACTGTTCATAAAGTCAGTCCAACGTGTAATCATGTCGTCAGTTATAGTACTGCATTGACAATATATCGCATCAGAACAATAGACTCGAAAAGTGTTTAAGGTAACAGATATCTAAGCAGTGTAATAAAACCAGAGACTAGTCGATTGCTGTTTCTCTTAGATTCAATTTCATGTCTTGATAGTACTTGGTAATAGTTTATTGTGTGTGGTTGTGGTATGTGGTTAAAAATAATTAATAATGCAAATAATAATATTGATAATGCACCTGTCGTGTCTTGCCTTTAATTGCTGAGCTTGTTTCACTGTTCTTGCAGATACCTGGTCATCTCACTCTGACTGACAGAGGCTCACTGGTTTATGTAAAATCTGTTTTTACTGTAGAAGTGTCTGTCAATGTCATGACCCAAGGCACCTGGATTGTTCTGGTGGAGCAGCTTCAGAAAAGGCTGCTGTCCACTTCTCTCAAACATGCAGCATGTGTGAATGTTACAACGCTGAGCTCTCTGGTGACGAGTGACAACTGTTATTTTACTTGACAACTGTGAAAGTAGATCGGAAACACAAAGTGAAAGTGGGTCCAAAAATAAGTTAACAGCCTCGCACAGCCACACAGACTGAGAGTCTGTCAGAGCCTGGAACTTATTTTAAACTTTTTAGCCAAAAAGACTTTTGATTTACTGATGATTGCAATGCAAAACCAATAGGTTTGTAGATGTTTTAACAATTAATTTTACAGCCCCTTTTTAAAGACACGGGGCTTTGTGAAGATGCACAGACATTTTTATCCTGTTTGATTAAGTGCTGTGCTGCGTCTGTTCGACTTTCACAGTGTTTACCAGTAAACAAGTGAATTCATTAGATGGTATAAAGGCAGCGTTTGCTCCTGTAGCAGTTGAGGCTGTGTTGTTGTCTAGGCAGAGCACATTTGCTGCTGTGTTTTGAATCTCCTCCCTGGTTGCTCCTCTGTTTGCTCGTCCCTGAGTGAACTGGTGAGCAGATGGGAGGTTGAGGCTGTGCTATGGGGGGGGGGAAAGAGGAAGTAATGATATGCCATGTCTGCTACATTAACGGGCCTTATGTTTAGGAGAGCAGAGCAGACGTTGCATGTGTATTTGTCATACAGCCTGTCATCCGCTGTTAAAACGCACTCAGTGGGACTCTTCATTCAGAACACATCTTTCTTTTCTACAAGTTAACTTATTTTCTGGAAGAGCACCTTGCTGGGATGTTTTCCTTTACTCATCACATACCAATCTCATATCAGAGCTTTAAACCTGTTGCACCACTGGTTTCACAAGTGTTTTTCATTACCGTTTGAAAACTACATGTCAAAATAGTCTATTGGTGTAATTTAACTTGTGATGCAGTTACCGTTTACCCGATAAAAGGAAGATGTCAGTTCATAGCTACCATTTTTAGTAGCATCGCTTGCTGCAACCTTCATTTATGCCCATCAAGCTTCACTCAGAAACCCACAATAACATAAACATTAACCCAATAAAGAAGAAACATTAACCCAATAAAGAAGTGAAAACATGTTTATACATGTCTATACATTTTCTTTGAAAATGAAAAAATAAAATGAAATATTTTACTCCTTAGCTGTGGCAGTTTGAATGATGGTCAGGTGCATCCTATTTGCTGTATTTGTCCCTGACATGCGTTGGACTGGACTCGAGTCCACCTGTGGTAAAGTGAGCTGACTGCACATACCTTAGAAAGGTGCACACCTGTGTGTATGAGCTCCCACATTTTACACCAACCAAAATCAAGCCGTGAAGTCCAACGGCCTCTCTGTAGACTTCTGAAAAAATTGTTGTGAGGCATAGATCAGGGCAAGGGAATGAAACCATTTCTAAGGCTTAGAGTGTTCACAGGAGCATGGTGACCTCAATAATCATGAAATGGAAAAAGTTTAGAACCACCAGGACTCTTTTGCCAAACTGACTGGAGAGGCACAAAAGGCCTTGGTCAAGGAGGTGACCAATAACCCAACAGTCACTCGAACAGCGCTTCAGTGGTCTTCTGGGAGAACCTGCTGCAAGCACTCCATCAATCAGGTTTCTATAGTAGAGTGGCTAGATGGGAGCCAGTACAAGTACAAGAATGAGTGTGTATGTATTAGCGCACACACACAGACCATTCCAGCGAATGGGGAAAGTTGTCCGCCTGCTGCCTGTGGTCAAAAATCTGTTGACCTGAGGCTGGGTGTGAGCTGAAGTGTGTCCCTATGTATACTGACACACACACACGGTGTACATCACTGCAGCAAGGTGAAAAAGTCAAACAACCAGAGGTTAGCAAAACTAGACCACTGCTGCTCTTCACGTCAACCTGTGATCAAAGTTTAGTTTGATTGAATACTTCAGGCTAATGTGTTCAGTGACAGAGCAAAAGTTTGTTTTATGCAGTAGTTTGTGCATTTGTTGGTAAATAAATCCCTTAATTGTTTTATCTTTTTCTTCTGTTTGTGCTTGAGGTATTGCTGATGTTTAGAGAGAGTTAGAGCGAAGGTTCCAGTATGTATATCCTCTGTTTATATAAGCAAAGTGGTTGGCATAAACAGAATAAGAACAGGACATTAAACAGAAGGCAAACTCAGTTGAAATGTTGCTTCAATTCACTTTATTTAATTAATGACAAACAATATATTCTGTGATGTCCTGGTTAAGACCTCTATGCTGCTTGTTTCGCTCTGACTGCAAACATGACAATGAGACTGAAACCTTTTTTTTTTTTTTTTTTAGCAGTGAATTATCAGTATCTTCACTTTGGCCTCGGGCCATGTATTCTCATCAAAATGATTTAAATGAGCCGTCTTTAACAGAATACAGCCTTGTTGTCCTCAGGATGGCGTGACTCAGAGGGTGAGTTTAGCAACTGTCAAATTCAGTGACCATTGAGCTGCCCTTTCAGGCTCAAATCGGACATCGTATCCCGGATGAGTGAAATAGAAATAAAAATAAAAATCACACACTGACGGACTGAAGAAAAAATGGCAATGATAACTTTGTATGAGATGGTATTCATTCTTGGTTTGTAGCTGCTGTCTGAAACCATGTATCCAGGCTTTAAGTGTTCCCTTTTGGGTGACAGGTTTTCATTTTCCTTATTTTGTTGTTCAGCTGCTGTGCTGCTCTTGTGTTATCCCTGTGGCCTGTTGTTGATCCAGGGTGTAGAGAAGGGCAATGAGTGGATCAGAGGTTAGCGACTGTGTCCTCCTCCTGCCTCTGCTTTTTTGTGTATGTGTGATCTCTAGATCAAGGCCTCGGAGCTTGTAAGGGATGATTTTAAAGAATGATTCTGGACTTGTCCTTTTTTTTTTTTGTGCCCCTGACACAGATCCCAGTTTCTCTGGTTGAGGTCAGAGGAGATCAGACAGAAAGCTACTCACTTTCAGAGGAGAGATGAAAGAAAAAAAACATCACAGTTATCCAGGAGAACCGCTTTTTCGGGTTTTTGTAGCGATTTAATTTCATTTTGAATGTTTCCTCTGTGTCATTATTGTTGTTGACCTGGTCAAGGAGAAATTTTTTGCAGGAAGTAAAAATCCACCCCATGAAGACTGTTTAGAAGTAGTTCACAGTGATCTATCTCATTTATTGGCCCATATATTTCTGTCATGGTGTGTTTTTGTCATTGCTGCGTATAATGGACCAAATATAGACATTGTTTCACTTTGGGATAGTGCCAGTAGCTAGATTGCAGCAGCAGCACAGTGTTTATTGATTATCAACATCAACAGTAAATGTCAAGTTTTTGCGTCGTGCTGGAGAACTAAAGAGCAGGGTGATATTTGGAAGCAAACCATTTTATATTGATGTTCTTTAATCAAACAGAGAGGTATTCATTGTGAAAACAGACACATATACTAATGTCTCTAGAGCGGTGGAGACTATTATTATTATATACATATAGTCATCGGTGAAACCACTCGTGTGAATATTTGAAAATAATAATTTAGATCGGTTTGAAACGAAGTTCACAGCAGCCTTGTTCGGTTTCTGTGTGCTCCTGGACTGGAACATGCAGGCCAAACACAGGTACGTTTCCAACTTTGCTCCTGCTGTTGCTGTGCAAGGACAGACATGTTTGCAGTAAACGAAACCTTCATTTCCTCAGCAGATTTCAAAGCAGGTGGCAGACAACATGGCATTGTGAAGGTCACAGGTAACCAATGGTGTTTTTATGAATAGATTATTTGGGCCACTGTAGTAGAATAAACACAAAACTAACTTATAAGGTTGTAACAGTGAACTTCTCAGCAGACAGTTGTGTATTTAGAGCAGTTATAGAGCAGCATTCTCATTTATTTGGAGTTTCTCATCACCTGATGAAAATATGTTGAATATTTACTCTCCTCCTTCTACCAGGTAGTTTCAGATTTGATCTCTACTTTCTTTGCTGTTTGGTGCGTGGCAGGTGTATTTATAAGCTTTTCAGTAAAAACATCATCCTGCTGGGCGGCACAGTGGTGTGCTGGTTAGTTACTGTGGCCTCACAGTTTCTGGGTTTGAATCCTGGGCCTATGGCCTTATTGTGCGGAGTGAAATGTTCTCCCTGTGTGTGTTCTCTCCGGGTCCTCTGGCTTCCTCCCACAATCCAAAGACATGCACGTTCAGGTGAATTGGTGACTCTAAATTTGCCGGTGAATGGTTGTACAACCAAGACTGCTGACCTGTCCAGGGTGTACCCCGCCCTCGCCATATGTCGCCTGGGATTGGCTCCAGCCCCCCCCCCCCCCCGCAACCCTGACAGATAAATGGTCTAGATAATGGATGGATGGACATCGTCCTACTGCTGGAGGTGCGGTTAATGAGGTTAATGAGAGTGGTGTCAATCAAAACAGCCGGGATCCACAGTTGGGTGATTATTTCAAAGTTCATCACTATGAACGCTAACAACTAATGCACTGAATTCACATTACACAGTAATTTGTTTTACATGTCTCAAAAATTACGAGGCGTTATGAAAATTATCTTTTTTTTTTTTTTTTTTTATGACTCAACACAAAAACACTGCTATTTTTCTGTTTGTGTGGATGGATTGTTTCTAGCTCTGTTCATTAGTTTGGATTGTACACCGTCTAAGATATTCTAATAATCTCAATGATCTTAATATTCCCACAGACAAACTCATAAAACCTCAATCACTTCTCATTCTCCTAATGAAATGCAAGGCCAATATAAAATTCATTAAATATGAAAACAATGTCAATGTACGTCTCCATCCAAAACAAAGTTAATTTTTTGAATTTTTAAGAACTGATGAGTGAGCCATAGTTTTATGTGAATATATAAAACTAACCAAATACCACATGCGCAGAATTAGAAACTTTTAGTTACCATGTGGTAATGAAACAAACCAAATCTGTATTTTGTGTTGAATGTGATAAAGGTTGTGTTTGTTTACTGTACAAGAATGAATGACAGGAAGTTGATTATTCTGAAGGGAGGGAATCCCTGTTATCTTCACGTCTTCATTGAGATGAGAACAGTGCAGTGTTTGCCAAAGGGGTTAGAAATGTTAGTTCTCAGAATGTTTGAGACTTAAGCTGCTCTCATGTATTTTCATTGTGTTGTGATTTTTTTTTTTTTTTTTTTTTTAAGAAAAAAAAAAACATTTTTTTTCTCCAGTTTTAATCTTGAGAGATTTATCCCTGTGTTTAGTTTCTGAGGCGATGAATCCCTCTGATTATGGATTCCTTTGTAGTCACCAAAAAGATGAGACATGTTGAAAATGGCAGTGCATTCAAAAGCCTCTGTTTTAGTGGTTTAAAAATTCTGGAGTAATGTGGACACCTGGTAGAAACGTAGCAAAAGTGATGCATTTTAAAACTAAAGGGTATTATTGTGGATTTAGCCTCTTTCTGACACAGGCACTCTTTTGCCAAAGGGGGTTGAAACTTGACATTTGTTAAGTTCAGGCTGCCTGCTGTGAGATCTTATCAGTCAGAAAAGTATAAAGGGAAGCGGTGAGGCACAGATCAAACCGAGCCGAGTTAATTTGCTCACCTTTTATTGTCATGACTGTATCGCGCGTCTCAATCTGGGGGAGCAACTGCAGGCCGGTGAGTGGCCATGGCAGATGGCAGTTTACCGCCTGGCAAAGAACTGGCCACTTGGACTCAATAAAGATGCCTCCTTTGATTTGTGTGTGTGTGTTTACAGTATATGAGAGCTATCGGAGCCTTACTCTATCTGGTGCACTACTTGGTTCCTTCATTATATGTGCTTTTTTGCCATTTGCAGTGTTCCCTGTGGGTGAGGTTGCAGCCTACCATATCATAAAATGTCATATTTCACTTCAGTTTAAAGTCACGCTTCCACATGTAGTTTAGCATTAAGCTTTGCTGCACTGTTGGCACGGTATAAGAATGTTAAAGGGATTGTTGGGTGCAAGGGATGTTGTGTATAATTAAAATTGTTGACTCCTATTTCCACACACATGCACACACATACACAAAACAAAAAACCTTGCAGCAGATCTGACAAATAAACCCATCTGTATTATAAGTTGCATCAGCCAGCTGCGTGGTCTTTAACTATGTATGAAAGGAGGGATGCTTTGTGTTTGATTAATGATGAACCATCACGGCTAACATCAGACATGCAGAAGGTTTTATTTATAAAAATGAAAATAAATACATGAATGAATGAATGAATAAATAAATAAATGCATTTATAAAAGTAATGTGCTTGGTGCACTATCCTAGTGGTTTACGCTGGCGACAGACCTGAAAGATTTTCTGAGACAAAAAACAGAATGTGAACAAACCTGATTTCACTTGAAAATATCAAAAATGGTCGAAATAATTGGCCAATGGCCAGCAACAGCATCAGAAGACAATAGGACGTAAACGTGGAAAAAAATATAATATATTCAAACCGAAACAACCTCTTTGAATTCAAAATGTATAATTTCAATAGTTTGGCCCTTGTGCTTGTGCCTTGTACTCAGAGGGCATTCAAAAAACTGTCCTGTAAGATCCACCTGTTTCGTGCCTTTTTGACCTAACAATAAACTAAGGTAAAAAAATAACAAGGGCATGAGTAAGGGAAGCTGGACTGATGATCAGATCATCATGACACAGAAACATCTGAGAAGAAGCAGGACTCAGGACTATTTCGGGTTGGAATTACCAACAGGTCTGTTTGCCAACTTTATAAAAAGCAGATGCCTTACTCCACGGTGACGATAAATCTGATGAGTCACCTGCTACTTTTTCACCCAAGTAAGGCAACAGAGGAACCAGACACAAGGTTAGTGACGTCAGCTGTAAAGCCTCACCATACTGCCTCCTATAGCACTGAAACAGCACTGGTAAAAGTCTCCAACGATCTTCTTATAGCTTCTGATAGAGATCTGGTCTCTATACTGGTACTTCTGGACCTCAGTGCTGCATTTGACACCATTGACCACAGCATTCTGCTGCAGAGACTAGAACATGAAATCGGGATTAAAGGCTCTGCCCTAAAATGGTTAAAATCATACTTATCCGATAGGTTTCAGTTTGTTAGTGTTAACAATGACAATTCAGAGTACAGCAGAGTTACGTATGGCGTACCACAGGGCTCAGTTTTAGGGCCAATTCTTTTCATTCTTTACATACTTCCTTTAGGCGATATAATCCGGAAACACTCAATCGACTTCCACTGTTACGCAGATGATACCCAGCTCTACGTATCGATGGAACCAGATGATAAAAGCCGCCTCACCAATCTGCAAGACTGCCTAAAAGACATCAAATCCTGGATGTCCACTAACTTCCTTCAACTAAACTCAGATAAAACAGAGGTCATTGTGTTTGGACCTAAAAATCTCAGGGACACCTTCTCTTTGCAGATTGCTTATCTAGATGGCATCACCCTGAACTCTAGTATGACCGCAAGGAACCTTGGAGTAATATTTGACCAAGACCTTTCATTCAGCTCACACATTAAACATGTGACTAGGACTGCCTTTTTTCACCTGCGCAGCATAGCCAAAATTAGGAATATCCTCTCTCAGAGTGATGCTGAGAAACTAGTACATGCATTTATCACCTCTAGGCTGGACTACTGTAACTCTCTGTTGTCAGGATGTCCGAAAAACTCTCTAAAGAGTCTGCAGTTAGTCCAGAACGCTGCAGCAAGGATATTGACAGGAGTTAGTAAAAGAGAACACATCTCTCCCACTTTAGCTTCTCTCCATTGGCTTCCTGTAGGATATCGAGTCGACTTCAAAATCCTTCTGCTGACTTATAAAGCCCTTAATGAAAAAGCTCCATCTTATTTGAAAGACCTCATAGTCCCTTATTATCCTTCCAGAGCACTTCGCTCCCAGCATGCAGGTCTGTTAGTGACTCCCAGTATCTTTAAAAACAGACTGGGAGGTAGAGCCTTCAGTTATCGGGCTCCTTTACTATGGAACCAACTCTCTCCATGGGTCAGAGAGGCAGACACTCTTACTACATTTAAGACTAGGCTTAAAACCTTCCTCTATGACAGAGCGTTTAGTTAGGGCCGGTTCAGGTAGCTCTGAACCATTTTTATGCTGCTATAGGCTTAGACTGCTGGGGGACACATCAGGTTACATGGAGCTCTCTCCTCTCCTCTCCTCTCCCATACTTTAAATTATCATTTTCACTATCTACTGCACCTTGTTGTTTGGCCTTGGTGTCTGGCTCTCTCTCTCTTGTGTTTCCACAGATCCACTGAAGCTCCATCTCTCTCCACCAACCACCCCCTGCATCAACCCCTTCCCCTTTTACCCCTGCTGTTAAACCGACCTGCCTTCCCTCCCAGGAACCAGTCTACCACCCATTACCCCCATTAAGCTGCCTGACTCTCCCTGCCTTCCCTCCCACCAAAAACTGCCTTCATTAACTCCTGCACACCATTTCCATCTGTGTATATTCTGTATTGTTACCTGTTTTCTTGTCTGTTTACAACATCTATTGCCCGTCTGCCCGTCCTGGGTGAGGGATCCCTCCTCTGTTGCTCACCATGAGGTTTCTCTTTTTTTTCCCTGTTAAAAGGGTTTTGTTTTGAGTTTTTCCTCAGTCGATGTGAGGGTCTAAGGGCAGAGGATGTTGTTATGATGCTATGTAAAGCCCTTTGAGACAAACTGTTTGTAAAAATGGGCTATACAAATAAAATTGCCTTGCCTTGCCTGAAGACACACAGTGCAGGTGTATGACACCATGCTGGGAAATATACAGAAGGATCGACTGTCTATGACCAGTGAGGGGTATATTACAGCCTATATCTGCTATGCAGGATGTGTTCTGAAGAATTTGAACAAATTACACATTTCTAATAATAGAAATAATCTAATTATCAGCATAATTTTGTCTGCCAACTGCTAACACCAACTACCCCAGACTGCGACAGACGCAGTCCAACTTGGAATGATCAGTCATCTTGCCCAAATCACATTTAGAATTGGCTGAGCAAACATAACACACCTCCACACCTCAAGATGCATACATAATACCAGCATAAATATATTAGTTAAAAGATGAATATCAGTCCTTTATCCTCAGTAAGTTATTATTGTATTTTACTCTTCCCATGGCTTTCTAACAGTTTGAGTTTCTTCTATTGATTTTGTTGAAAAGTGTCATTTGTGAATAATGTAATTAAATTTGATTAAATTCATATTTTTTCTCTCAATTAGCCTTTGTCATATTCTAAGCTTTTCACAGTGTGATGGTCTTTTTACCTTATTACTAAAATGGCAATGTGTGTCTTTTCTCAAGATGTTTCATTCGCCATTCATTCATTTCATCTTAATTCTTCGCAGTATACTAATAGTGATGAATAATATACGTGTGCGACTTTTGAGGATTAGTCTCATGATGAAGTTAGTTTGGATCGAAAAATTATGTTAAATAAATTATACAGCAGTAAACATGGCATTATGTGGGAGTTTCTGGCTTTTAATCAAGTTGTGCACCTGTCACACATTTAGGTGCTCGGAGAGATTTTCTCACTCATTTGATTTGCATACCAAATACAGGCTGATTCTGGCCAGGGATGTTGTTGCATGTCATGTTCCACCCTCTCCCCTCTTATTTTGTCTTCACTGTGATTTATCTCGAAATAAATACATGCAGAAATGCCACAAAAAAAGGAGACAGATGTCCTGAAATGCTGGAATCGGGACACAGTCTATTGGATATTCTCATTGAAGGGTGGGGGCTGACAATTTCATACCTGGACAGCTGAGTTCACTTCCATCTTCGGGGAGTAATACCAGAGTAAAGTCCAGTAATCACCCCTGACTTCCAGCAGTTCATAAAACATTCAGTCAGCTCTGAAGATTTGGTTTTGTATTTCATCATCTTTTAAAATGTAAAAACTTTGCTATTAAGTTTTGCATTGCCAGTGCACTGTGTTTCCAAAAAAAACTTTCTGAATTATTTCCTGGATAAACCTTATTCTCCATGGATCTCACAGGAGAACTCTATTCCTCTCAGTTCTCAGCACAAGCAACAAAGACCCATTTTTGGCCTCCAGACCTCTAATCGGTCTCTTTACCAGATAAAGCTAGGGGTCTGGAACCAGGAAAGTCCATGGAGCTGCTGCTGGGCCCATGACTTACTTTGTTGGCTTCAGAAAAAAATGTCTTTTGAAGCCAGTTGCTTGTAGCACTGTTCTCCACCACTGAACTGGTAAAAAAATCGCTGCAGTAGAAACACAGTTTTGTTCCAAAACAGAATATGGGCCAGAAATTGAGTTTTGAAAGCAACTTCATGAAGCAATTGTTGAATCATTGCTATTGATCAACAGCCATATCAACCCCCTGTAGATACAGTGTACAATGTTATGATTATTCTCTGCTATGGGGAAGTGCTGTGTATTGCTTTAGAAACAAGGAAAATGACATAATATTGATAATTAATAATGTCATGTAAAAGATCTAAGCATACTGTACTTATTTGTCAAATAAGTTCATGATTGGTAGGAATATTTATCCCTACCAATACCTATTCATTTTATTGAATGTGAATGCAGCTCCAAATCCACTTTTCAAATCTGACATGAATAGAAACTACGGTAATTAACTGCCTAATCCAAAACATGGACACTGCTGTGCTGAAGTCTTTCACCAAATATTTTATCTCTGTACTGTGACATTCACTAACATTAACACTCATTTTTCATTTTGCGCTTGGGCGAAAATGGCATTTGCTCACTGGAAAAGTGTAGAGTCTAAAGTCAAACCAACTATCATTATCTGTTTTACACAAAGCGATTAAAGTTACCTGAAGGCAAGTGCATTGTTGCACTGCCACAGGTCACAGAGTTTGGTGGGTCACACAATACATCCTACGTATAGGATGATATCTATTCAAGTATTTTACAGCTCAGGAATGGATCCAATTTGGGATCAGCCATTGGAACCCATTGTAATTGGTACCACATACAAAAGGAAAAGTATGGTATCAGTTTTTATAAATATTGCTTCACAAGGATTTTAAAGGTTGCTCTAGATGAACTTTTGAGACCTTTCATTACACCCATTACACACTTTTTTAAGCCTGATGTGAATCAAAAATGAAAAAAAAAAAAAACTTTTTTTTTCAAGCTGTAGCCTATTTAACTGGTTTTTGCCAGGATGGACTTAAAGCATCCTGTATATCCAGACAGATTAGAGTCAGAGGAATGCTCTGTAGATGGACTTTGAGTAACTCTCAAATGGCTATGAATCATATAGAAATTTAGCAGATCATGAAGGCATGAAAGCTTTTCTTTTAGAACCACAAGCAATAATCTTCAAGTACCTGAATCTAAGGCTGTAATATGAGTCATAGCGATCCCCAGCAATAGGTCAGATAACAAAATAAGTAAAGAGTGCTGTGAATGAAAAGGAGTAGCCTAGTATTGTGGTCTGAAATACACAGAAAAATGTGTACGAAACATAGCACTGAACATTTTAGACCTTTGTCTGCTTTGAACCTGTGCTAATTCTATTATATTATTTGATGATACAAGTTTAGACAAGGAGCATGTACCTGAAGGAAAGTACAGGACTACGTGAGATCAAGAGCCCAAACTGTCCGAGCTTTATTTGTTCCTCATTGTGATAATTTACTACAACAACGAGGTGGCAATGGCCAACTTACATGCTTCTGTGGACAAACGCCTGCTTCAGTTGTTCTTTGTGGTCCTTTCGAGAGACAAAGCCTTATACTGAGTCACTGCAGAGAAATAGCGTTACAAAGGGGCGTGTGAAATTTTTCTTCAAACCATCACAGACCATCAGAGGAAAATGAAGACAGATGGTTAGAGAGAGTGCAGCGGAGATGGACAGATTGATGACAGAGGAAAGTCGGCAGCAGTTTCCCTTTGCTTACTGGATGACAGTGGACTTTGTGAATAAAAACAAAGGGTTTTATCTTTTTATTCTCCACTGCAGGTAAAGAGTGCTGGTGGATATCCATAGAATGGAATAAATCCACCAAACATGCTTGAAGTCAGAAACCTGCAAAGACATTTGAATATTAATGTGTGTTTGGAATTAATTACATGCCAGGGAAGCAGTAGCACTCTTGCTTTAATTGTTATATTTAATTTTCAAATCTTTGCTTCAGTATTTCATTTTTTTCCCCCCTCAAAGATCGTATCTGGTTCCTCTAAATCCTCCCTCTCCATCTGTTCCTTTCTTCTCCATCAGTCATTACGTCTTGGCTAATTCAAATGCTAATTCCAGCTCATTTGAGAGATTAATGTTTTGACTGATAACATATTGTGCAGAGCCAAACGACTCTACCTGGAATCGCTCTCTCAGTGCCGTAGAGGCAAATCTCCCCCACTTTTATGAGTCATAACTGAAGCTTTGCCACCCAAGATGAATGCATCTGTAATTCATGGTTGATTGTGGAGCTCCATCATTGCTCGCATTTAGTGCTTCTAGAACAATAAAGTTCTCATTCCTCTGCCTTTTCTGCTGGATATGAACGACTCACTCGATCTTTTGGAAGTCACCCTGTCCCAGTTTCCCTGCCTACTATTTCCATAGCGATATCTTTGCTTATTGCTGCTTCTAAATAAGATCAGATTCTCGCTGCACCCACACATTGACTCACTTCACAGCTGGAGTAGTTGTACTCAGACTATCTTTATGTTGTCCAGGAATATAGGTGGTTTATATTCGGAGCAGAAGTGCTGAGGGCATCAGGCAGGTGTAGTTTTGCAATTAGGTGAACATATAAATTCTCTAAATGTATGTAATCCAGGAATAAATGTAGCTATTAAATAAATGTACTAATATCATATTTATCTTGGTTCTAAATGTGTTACGTCAATCAGGATTTCCCCTCTTGTTTTATTTCTGGTTCTTGACACAGTTTTCTTTACTAATCTCATACAAATAGCATATCACAACAAAAACAAATGCAGGCAAGCGTGAAAGGAAAGAAAAGCCATAATAATTTGAATGTTATAGGAAACTGTAACACCTAACTTTGAATTTTTAAATCGTTGCTGGATGTGGATGTTTTCCAGTAGCTCGGTTCATTTTGAATCTCGCTGCAATTTGGGGGAGAAACGTCAGCTTCTAAACAAGTGATAACTCGGCGGCACTGTGGTGATGGAATTAACAACAAATCATTTGTTTGAGTATCTAGTATCCAATCTTTTAAAGTAAGAATTTGATGCATATTTGATACCTTGAAGAAATACAATAACATACAGTGGTTAAAGGGCTGAAGTGATTGCGTGGAAAATAAAGTAACTTTGCCGAGACTCTGTCAGTGCTGCCAATATTAAAGTGATTCTTGTAAATGTTCTCGTTCTCCACATTAATTAAGCTGACCTTTGGCGTTGATTTGCTGCAGTAGATAAAAATCAAATCTTCCAGTCATTCCTAAATTATTCTCAGAGTGCTTTTTCATTTACATCAATTTAGACTGTTTCAGCAGTCTTTTTACGAGGCTCAGTTGCCTAGACACTGTAAAATTTGACTTGACTCCATCAAGCACTGAAATATTAAACATGCTCACTGATGTTGCATGCTTACTTCATGGAAATGCAATTCTCCCATTATGGTGGATTTATTTTAGCGCACTTCTAAAAACCCTGTTCATCAATGCTCAGTTTTTACCTCGTGAGCTGCTGCCACATTTTGGCTTATTTCAACCCCAGTGTCTTTGTAAGGTTAGGTCAGGGCTAAAGATAAGAGGGAATTACTGATTGTTGTTGGTGCTGCCAATCAAACCGAAGGCCAGAAAGTGGGATGCTTTTTGTTGTTGCAGAGCAGAGCGTGCTGTGCTTATTTGTTGAAATAATAGTGTTGCTGTTCACAGGGAGAAGTGTTGGTCACAAACAGCAGATTGGGTGCGCTCATAATGCATAACACTGTTATGGGTCTTACAGTTGACACTGCAGAAACAATGATATCCTGAAAAGCAGTTGAGCAGTTCAGTGGCAAAGGAGCTACATGTTTCTGTTTCCTTCCAGGTGTCATCTTTGTATTGACTTCAAAATAAAACAATCATCATATGCAGTATTTTCCAAGGATTTCCAGTGGTTAATACCTCTCCAGAGAATACATTCAGTGTTGTAATTCTCACACATTTTACTCAACTTCACCTAGTTTTAAGTCTTTAAGCACACATTATCTCCATATACATTATTTGGTGACACTAAAATCACATAGTGCAATTTACTGCAGCACTCAACTGTACTTAAATCAAGCTACATTCAGCTTCACCTAAACACAGTATCACTCCAGTATTTAACAATTAGGTGTAAACTGTGCTGTATACACATTAGCATTAAGACCTTTAACAGATTACAGGATACTAGCATAACATTTTCTTAAACGCAGTCTTTCTCTTAAAGACTTTTGCAGTTCAGGGCACTTAATAAAACAGTTTCAATTAAAGATACCCTGTGGAGTTCTCTTATCAAATGTATACAATCATTATCTTTGCATTTAGTGTGACTCACCAGGCAATGTGACTCTGCGAGGTCACACTGCTTTTGTTGCCATTGTGAAACCTGCATTATTTATATCGGGTTTGTTGGTGCGCTGCTGTTTTCTTCATTAGTATTCAGATTTTTCTATTGGAAATTAAGTTTGGCATTGAAAAAAAAAAAAAAAAAAAAAATCTGAATTGAGGAAGGAAACGTAGGCATTGAAACATTTCGACTGAAAATGGTTTTAACGGCATTGAAAAAAGCATTTGCATTAAAATAAATAAAATACAGTCATTAAGAGCAGCCCAAGCTTTTAAGAAATAATAAATGTACAACACTTGTTTGCGTCAAACCCTTGTCATAATAATGTCATTATCTTACCTTAAGTGTGCATATTTTTAATTATGTTAGTCAGTCATCATTTGTGTCCAAAAGCGGCTGTATGACACAGAGAACCTCGGATAAAAACCAGCGTCTTTAGTTCATTATATCCTTTAGTTCAGCAGCTCCTCCTGTCCACATGTTGAGGTGTCCTCAAGGTACTCCTGATGCACATGGAGTGAATTAAATGCTATTTAACAGTCCCTTTTAAATTTTACAATATCAACTGAATGGTGGGGACGTTTTGTAAATCTTGTCAGTGATAACGTGGGTACAAACAGGAAGCCATTATCAGGACTTCCTGTTGTTTTCATGCAGACCTACCCGAGAGAAGAGACATTGAAATAATCAGAAAATAGACTGTTCTCCAGTCTTTTGAAATGTCAACCATTATCTCCGTATACTGCACAGACAGACATATAATTAGAAATGGAGGCTGTAGCATTGACCGCAGGCTTTAATGTTCCAGTGTCTCATTAATGTCACTTTGAGGTTCCTGTGTGTGAAAACCAGAACAGCAAAAGCAAAAAAGCATCATCGTAGGCTGGATACTGTATCTGTGAGAGCTGTGTATGAAACCTCTTATTCACTGCTCTTCTTCTTTAGGTCTTCTTTCATCTGTCTGATCGCCCACCAACTTTTCTATCCTTTCTGTGTACTGTCTGTACTGACTGCTACTCTAACAGCTGTTTTTGCCACACCAGCGCTCTTTGAAATCTGCCTCTGAGTTTAACACTGGGCTGAAAAATCTCTTCTGGTAAAGGAGACCATATCTAAAAAACAAAAAGTTAGATGTTTCAGAATCAAAAGGAGAAGAAAAGGGGTTGAGATGGGGGGAATTATAAGCTGACAAAGCTTTAAAAAAAAGAAAAAAGAAAAAAAGTGATTGAAGGGTTTGAAGGTTTTGTGAAAAATGCTGCATCTCCTCACAGCGTGACGTACTGTGTTTTGCCTGTTCCTCCTGCCTGGCAGTTCATCGAGGTATGCACTCAGTGCAGGAGAGCATTCAAGTGTGTTGTTTGTCATAAACAGCTAGGCCAAATATGGAACTGATGGAGAACAATTACAGGTTCTTTTCAGGTTTTTCTACTTTGGAAAGTTGACTCTCCTCCACTCTTCTGTTTCCTGCTGTGATGAGACACAGCAGCTACACTCTTCTAGCAACGTCTCCTCTCTGTGTGTGCAGCACATGAACATCTCTACTTTGCCACACTCTCTCAAGCTTTAATTGCGTTTTGCACAGCAAAGTCGGGAAGATAATTACCTCATGATTTCTCTGCTCACAAACACACTGTTTCATGTGTGTTTCCATGCACGTGCTGCTTGCATGAATGTCAGGACTGACTGACTGTGTGTGTGTGTGTGTGTGTGTATGTGTGTGTGTGTGTGTGTACAGTGTGTGGGCGAAGGTGGGAGTGTGAGGTGATGGGAGTGCTTCTTTTGGCAGAATGTGACCCATGGAGTGTTTATGCGTGTGCATGTATTGTGTATTAGGACTGATGTTGAACTGTTGTGCTGGCATCGCATACCTTCCTCTGTTAATTTGCACTTAACTAGCAGCATGCTATTTTCCAAGGCCTTTTGGATAGAGACAAACTGAAAACGGCACGCTGTCTGCAGCCATGCGAGCAGCTCTGTGAAGTTCCAGCGTTCTTTCTTGAGAAAACCAAAAATGGATTAAATTTGAAGTCAGTGATTCCCTGTGGCTCTGGTAAAATACAGTATTCAACAAAATTGAGTACATCCCTCTGTAATGTGACAACAAAGTCAAATGAATCAGAACTGTACCATCTCATAGTAATTGCTACATTTTTAGGTAGAAGTGTCGGGTGTTTGATCTAACACATAATTAGAAACTGGTTAGATAGACTATATTGAAAATATGGGTCTCTGAGAGAGAGAGAACAAATAACAAAGGTGGTGTTGGATCCAATCAAAGTAGGTGTTGGTCCAAATCTGAGAGGTCCTAGGTCCTAGCACAAATTAGTCTCTGAAGGTACAGGAAGAGCTGCACTACCAATAACTAAAAATGCAGCGATGAACAAAATCAGTGTAATTGGATCGGTAGGATAAGTTCCAGCATGTTTGATGTGGACCTGGCTGGGAGACTACCACAGTGACTTCACAGTGCCAACAGTTTATCACAAAGTGCGTATGTGTTAAAATTTGTAGACTAAAAGTTTGCATTCCCAAATACTGAATGAAGAGAAGACTCACAGTCTCAAGAGGCTTCCAAAAAAGAGGAATTCTGAACTTGAGGATGATCCCACGCACACTTCCAAAGGTGTGAAAGTGTGACCTTCCATTAGGAGACGTTTGGTATTTTAAAGTGGAAGCTTTAGCAGCAAAACCCTGCTGGCAAAAGCAGCTGGAAAGAGTCATCTGTGAAGAACAGTGACTGGTGTCATCTTTGCCAAAGAGGTTTGACCCCATCATCAAATGTGTGATGTGTAAGAGGCGTAAGAGCAAAGGTCTTAAGTAGCCGATATCAAGAGTTTATCATTTTGCAAACATGAAAATTCAGAGGTGTGTGTGGCAGTGTTACCTATCGGTGCAAAGGTTAATATGTTTAGCTTTTTGAAAACCCAGGCTTTGTTGCAATGCGATCCCCTCTCTCTCTCTCTCTCTCTCTCCCCATCGCCCCTCTCTCATTTCTAAAGAATAAAAAGAAAGTCTGTGTCATGAAGATGTATTCTGAGAACCAAGAATGTCTGTCTTCATCTTTCATCACCATTCATTCAATATTCAAAGCAAGAGCGCTGTTGTGGCTGAGATGTTACATAAATTTCAGTTAAATGAAGAAAAAACACATTTTAAGAAAACTGAAACCAAGAAAATAGAGAGTTTTCTCGAGATTTTGGTGTTGATGCATTAAAGTACAGTGATCTCTGAATAAAGTTTGACTGGTCATCTTCTTTTCCAGGTCAGTAATTTTGGCTCTAGGGGTGAAAATGATGGTTGTTCACTGTATGTTGGTCTAACAGTTTGGTCCAGGGTTGTTTTTAAACATTGATGACAAAATACCTTTGAGATTTTGACCAGATTTCAGATGTTAGTTGTGGCTCTGGCTTGTTAGCATACTAATGATCTTACATGCTGAATGCCAGTGTGGCCATAGTTATAGTATTCTTTGGCACTCATACATCACAGTATTCACGTTTCTAGTATGCAGCACAATGCAATTCAGCCAATCTTGACTCTGCCCGACTAGTCACTGCATGTGGTGGATGAGATTTCTCCCTAGTGTTCCGTCATATTTTCATTTTCTTTTCCCCTTTTCCTCCTTTGATTTTGTGTTCACATCTTTTCACTTTTCTCTGCACTCTTGTGACATCTCTTCAGCAGCTGGCTGCCAGTTTTCTGCTGCTGAAATATATTTTTTGATTTGGTTCACTTGGTTCTTTCCATGTTGTTTATGTTCCCCCCTGACTAACTGTGACTGACGAGGTGTGCATACGGGAAGAGTTACATCGCAGTCAACAACTTGTCACAACACGTTCTTGATTCACACGCGAACTTGAAATGATTTATAGGGTCATTTGGAGACTAATTGGATTTTAATAAAGTCTAAAAAATGCACAAGATCTACAGAGAATACAAATACATTTCTATCCCTAATGTTTGTAAGTAAGGGCATAATTAGGTGTTTACAACGTAGAAAGAAGAAGAAGAAACTGACAGATGAACCAACAAGTGAAGCAGGAATGGAGAACTTTTTAATCTAATGAAGCAGTGTTAGCCTTTCCTGGGTGTATATTAAGCAACTGAGAATTACACCTTTTTTTACTCAGTAGAAAGTAAACTTTGTTGTTTTTCATCTTAAAAACAATCTGAAACCACTGTGAAAATAATAACTCACAAAAAAAAAAAAAGCCTGCAGCTTGTGAAGCACAAACAGAAAGCTCCCACCTTCACCGGCAAATTCAGTTTTCCCAGTCGTGGCAGGAAACTGACTGTCGACAGCATCTTTGACGTCTGTTTCAAGTTTCAACCGGGTGTATGACTCAGATCAGAACAGGAAAGATTATTGCATCAAATGGTTACACAACTCTAGTAAATGGGAGAGTGGGGAAAAAAAAAGACCATGAGCAGCAGACTGAGAATGAGTGTGTCATTTTGCTGGCTTGCCACCGCCAGATTTTTGTGAACCCCGGCTGGGGGCTGCAGCGATTTCCTGCGAGCCCCTGTGACACATTTGACTGATCATTATAAAGCACAGCTATTCTCCTCAACATGGTGCTGCTACCCATCTTTGTCACATGATGATTAATAATGCAGTCGTAAGGGGAGCCATGCTCTCATTAGTGCATGCATGCATGCATATGCATGCAAACAGAGCAGCGGAAATTTTAATAGTGTATTAATCTGAGGCTAATTGGACTAGCTGTCAGGGTCATTAGTAGTTCTCCAGCCCGTCTCATTAATGCCTCACAAAATTCACGCCTTTATTATGGTAATCTCTTCCTTTTTTACATATATATCTCAGCTTGATTTGACTTCAGTTCATTGGGTATTTAATTCCATTGATATTTGTCACATCCAATGCGACAGTTGAAGCCACTTACATGTCTATAAAAGGGAACTGCTCACAGACCACCAGCAAGAATTTTGATTATCAATTAATTCCTTCACTTGTTCAGGGTGAACCTTACCATCACATAATGTCAGCCGGGATTGGCTCCAGCCCCGCGCCACCCTGCAAAGATAAGTGATATAGATAATGGATGGATGGAATTAATTCTTTCAGTTCTTTTCCAAGGAAAAATTGGTCGTAACTGCAGGGTTGGTAGTTTCATTTTCAGCACCGACTGTCCACATGGCAAACAACTGATTATCGGTTTCTAAGTTTGTTTAAAGACGCAGTTTATTAAAAAGCCAAACATGGGCTGGTCCCAGTTTTCAAATATGATGATTTACTGCTTTTCTCTATTTTCTATCATTATAAATTATATCTCTTTGGGATCATGGAACCTTTGTAGTTGCGGCCTCCTCTGAAGTCAAGGAGGCAAGTAAAACTTGATAAAAGTGTGCAAGTTCTCAAAGTTAAACATTTGCTGAGTTCTTGGAGGACAGACGCCACATGGATGTGTTATTTTGACAGCAATGACCCAGCTTAGTTGCTGTGATTAGTTGCATTGATGCAAATTAATGTATTCTCCGTAGTGACTACCTCACTCTATCTAATGCTCCATCACTAATCAGCTGCTGCTGCCAGGGTCCAGTTTGGCAAGGTTTCAGCCGTTAATGATCTAAAAGTGCTCTGACATCAATCAGACCTTTTTAACTACTACTTACTTTTATGCTGTTATTTTTCAGCAATGACAGTTCATGTGTCTGTGGTCTTATGCCAGTTTTTTTATACTCTGTACTTTAAGCAAAGTCATCACACAAATTCCACATATACACAACGGAAGGGCTCGTGTTCACCTGATCTTAAAACGCTCCATCTGAAGGTCCCAGTACTCAGCGCTCAGTACTTCAGCTGTTGAGAATCATGACACCGTGAGTCAAGACATGGCACCAATCTTTGCTCAGTAATGAAAGCCCGCATTACAATTCTGAGGTCGTCAGACATTTAGGACCAAATTCTCAGCACGTAACTGCTGCTGTGACCCACATCTGCAAACCACCAATCAGATTACAACATGAAAATTACTGCAGTACAGCTGTAAAGTGGGAGGATCTGTTTGGAGGGCTCCTGATTCTTGAAGTCCCATTAATTTTTCCCAGAGACAAATTTACTCAACTCACAATTGAAGCACTTTATTAGCTTGGATCAGAATTAAACTTCCTAAAACCATCAGTACAAATAATTAAAGTGATTTATAATTAATGTAATAACATTGTATCAAATAACAATGTGACGCTACGAAGAGAGTCTGTTGTAGTGATAGACCTATGAAGAGTTGTCACACGGATCTGCAGATCCCCTTGGCTTTACAGAGCTTTAAAGCGAGTTTCTCATTTCGTGTTTTGTACCATGTCTAAACAGGTCTGGTTCGCTCGCCGCTCTCATTGTGTGATTTTTTTTTTTTTTTTGGCTGAAGGAGGAAGCTGTTTTCAGAGCTTTAAAACCCACTGTACACTACGTGCTCAACACTGAGCAGCATCCACACTTAGAAACCAGCTGGTGAACGTATTGGAGCATTTAGCAGCTAAAGAGCCAATCATTTCCCACGGGAGTTGGTAGAGACCAAAAACAGAGCTAAAAGTGAGTGTGTTTAACAATATTCACAACTTAAAACAAATACTGCTGTTCCTCAGTAACTGGTGGATGTGTAAATAAGAAAGTGTTTGCTAACAAGTTTAATATACTAGCCTTGAAATGCGATTATATGCTAATGGTGTCTATTTGCAACTGGCAAAATTTAAGAACTGCATTATATTTGTTTTTCTGATGAAGAGTCAAAGTTACAAGAACATAAAAACAGTGAGGTAGATGTTAACTTCAATTCCTAAGGTTTATTTCAAAAGGAGACAATCACTGATGTTAAAATTCTGCTATGTTAATTTAGAGCTGAACACAAACCGAAAACAACACAAACTGCATCTTAAATCAATTCAATCTTAAATCTATGGGTAGTTGTGGGTAAATTCCTCAGCTGTGGTGCTTTTTTTTCCGTTCTGAAATGATAACAAAGAAGTTTTTTTTTTTTTTAATGTGTGCCAGCCTCTTCTTCATGCCAGTGTCAGCTGAGACCAAAACGATGGATATCGAGATTTTTCAGAAACCAAGTTGACATAGTCAAGGTGATCGGTCATGACATAAACCTATAGATTTCTTAAATTATCTGGGAGAGTCACTTGTTTTTACTTCTTACTGTTAAGCAACATTAAGGGTATCGATTTAGGTGCAGAAATGTAAATGTAGAATGTGATAAAACACTCACAACTCAATGTAGCGAGTTTCTGCAATTGGAATTCATTTAGATTATTTTTGGTTTTGGCATCCATAAAGAATTCCCACAATACAGCCTCCTCTTCCTTGTTTTTCCTTTTCTGATACACAAACACACCATTAAAGAAACAGACATCCTTTCACTGTCTTTATTTATGTTTGTTGTCATTCTTTTAAATGAAAATCCTGTAAATTTATAGCATATATTTTGTGTGGTCAAAGGTTGAGCTTCCAGGCATGAAATAAAATGGTTTATCTCAGATTATGGGCTCTTAAAAAGCGTTAAACTTGCAATTGTTTCATTGTATTGTTGCAGGATTTGTTTTCATGCGGTATCCTGCGGGGGGGATCAGGCCTGGTTGAACTACAAATATAGATTTCACTGATTTGCCAGTATTGGCTGGGATTTTAACACTTTGATGCTGAATATCTCAGCAGTGCAGTCCACACAGACACAACCCCCTAATTTCAACCTCACACTCTGTAGCCAGCCAGATAGCACCAGTCCTCAACAGCTCTGTTAGAAGTCCTTGGCAGCATATCTGATGTAACTTCAATCATCACATTTCAACTCACTAAAATCTACTTTTTTGCGCTCCGAAGTTCCACAGCTGACCATTGTGTGAGGGGATCTATCTGCAGTCTACGTTCTCCCTGTTTCTTTTGTGCTCGTCTGCCAACCGTTGTCCGCAGGCAATCTTTGTACTTATAAGAGCGACACAATGATGTGGTAAAAATATTCATAATGCAATGAAAATATTCTAGTTGTAATTCAGTAAATTAAATTAATCAGCAACTACTTAAATAATCAAAGAAGTTTTTAAAACCTTGTTTGGTTTTAGTTTCTCCATTGTGAGAGTTGTATTGTTTGAGATTTTATGGCTTAAGAGATCAAATAGTTGAGAAAATGATTTGCAGAGTAATTGATAGAAAAAATAATCATTAGTTGCAACCCCAGTATTAATTGTGGTGATACTTCCGAAATGCATTTTCTATTTCCTTTCTGCTGTTCCGTTATGTATTATAATGAAATTGTGCTGATGTTAATGAAGCAAGAACAATTTTGGTTTGTGTCCTTCAGATCAGTAAATTTGCATAAAGTGACCACGTTTAATTATGCACAATTAATAGGCTAAGATGTAGCTGAATTATTTACTGAATTGGTATTATTTGCATGGTGATGGGGTCATACTACAGTTTCTGTAATTAGAATATATTACTCAATATGACAATTTTAAATCGGGAATATTTGGAAAGAG
Organism: Rachycentron canadum; assembly: GCA_038496675.1. Taxonomy (NCBI): domain Eukaryota; kingdom Metazoa; phylum Chordata; class Actinopteri; order Carangiformes; family Rachycentridae; genus Rachycentron; species Rachycentron canadum. The sequence continues at coordinate 8,960,901 of CM076664.1, read as the reverse complement.
ACGATACATGTTTTTTTTTTTTTTTGGATGAAAGTGTTGTACTTTACTGTTTTAGTGGAGCTTTTTTAGTATTTACTCTGTTGATAGTAGGTGCTTTCTAAAGCTAAAAACTAAGGGGTTGTCAGTTACTTGAAACAGTTTTTCTCATGCACTCAAGTCAGCTCACACTTATGAACAAATTATCCCGTCAGTCAGTCCACAGAACGTAAACATCACAACACAGTTGTGCAATGACTACTACTTTTTTTTTTTTTTTTTTTTTTTTTTTTAAACTTTGTCAAATTGCAAACATCTACCAGCTATATCAAGATTCATTTCATTAATCTTTTGAAGTTTGAAGTGAAGACAAGTAAATTCAACCTCTGGAGTCATCTGACTAAATACCACAGATACGTCTTGACCTCCTGAGCCACAGCTGCCCCAAATAAGTGGGGTTAAAAATTTGCTGCTGATGTGGAGTACCTCAAAGCTCCATATAAAAGCCCATTTCATTTACCGTGCTCGCTTTAGGTTCCATCTCCTAAAAAAAAAAAAAAAATATGTCCATCATTGCTACACTGATGATACTCAGCTATACCTCCGATTAGAGCCTTATGATATGATAATGATATTAATGATATTTACTGCCTCCAGGACTGAAAGCATCATGGAGAGCGAATTCTTATAAAGCTCACGTGTTTAACAAGTCGAATGTTGTAATTGAGGGGGTGTTGCTTTGTGTGACAGGAGGGTGAACATATGCTTACAACAAACTGGCATGCATCTGTAACCTCGGCCCCACACAGACCCCTCCTCTTTGCCTAATTTTGTCTTAGCCAGGCATTAGCAAGATGGCGACAATGGAGCAACCACTTCTAAGTTTCAAAACCACTCTTAAGAAACCTATGGCTATGTCCACCTTTATTTTCAGTCTATGTCAATGCCTGTGCGATAGTTTGTTCCTCTTTAGTTCTTACCATGTTGTGTAATTTCTTTGTTTTTCATTGTATGGCACTTTGGTAAACTTCTTCCCGCGATCTGTGCACTGTTTCCTGTGCCATTGGCAGACAACGCCAAAGTAGAATATTTCCACACCTGTGGATAAAAGTACTGACTTAGTAGGGTGGTTAAACTTTTTAATGCTGCAGGTGTTATTTTTTCTTATTATTCCTTCAAATGTCAGCAACATGTATAAATTGATGCGAGCTTCCAAACCTTTTGCATCCCGCTATGACTGGTAAAAAGATGAGTTCACCTTTTTTTCCCCCCTATGCCTTGATGAAATGTCCTAACCACTGAATTTGTGTTTCTGTGTTCTTCGTCCTCCACCTCAAGTTTTCTGTCTTTCTTTGCTTCTGTATCTATCAAAGTATGGCTGGGAGATATTGTCAAACCTCTTAGACTTTGGGTTCTTTGATATCTTAATTTAACTACACAACACACACAGAGAACACAAACGCAGCTGTTCAGTGGGGATTTGTTGTGGCAAGTGCTGTTTTCACCGCCTATGTGGACTGCAAACATGGCAGAGCTATAATACACACTGTTACGTGGCGGGCTTCCTGATCAGTCCCTGTGCAACACTGGCTCTCAGCAGGCCGAGTGTGTTGAGATGAGACTCTTGGGGATCGGGAGGGATCTGAGCAACTGCAGGGCATCAGTCACACTGTGGAATCAGCAGCATGCTCCCTATCCGGCGCCTCCAGCCTGTCAAGGTGTCTGTGCTCCTAATGCCTGACTGTAAATCCGGCTCTCACCACCCTGAAAGCAGCAGGAAGAGGCTCGCCCAGATTCATTTTCTCTTTGACTGTGCTGCTGTGTGGGAGGATTTGCCAGTTTGGTTTTTGTTGAGAGGTAACAGCTGAAAAGAAAGCCCTCCCTAGCAAATGTGCCAGCTCCACTGTGAAGTAGAAAACGGGAAGGCTCGGTGTATCCTGTTCACCCTTTTTCTGCATCTCACCTAGCCCCTGACCCCACCATGCAGCAGCTTTAGTTATCTTATTTTAGGGCAAATGTTTAGAGAGGGGTTTAGCTCTGCATCTGTGAGAAACATTAGTTCAAACGAAATATTTATTTTGACACTAAGTTATACAGCTCTGGACAAACAACACAACAACTGTTTTCCCACTGATTGCTGCAGTGTGTACAGGCCATGACCTTGACTTCTCAACAAATGTCCCACACTTTGATGATTTAATAAGAGCTTTTGTTTGCTGCCACCTCCATTGCACACACAATGTAAAATGTCATGAATAGGCCTGAGGCTGTGATTAAAAAAACAAAACAAAACAAAAAAAAAAAAAAACTTTTATTGTTGTTGTTGTGGTTATTTTACGCATCTGCTACCATCACATGTTAGGCAAGCTGCACAGTATAATCAAAGATTTCATTTCTGCTGTGTTTTACTGATAAATGCAGAAAAAACAAAAAATTACTGAAGCCAATATGGATGTAAAGACAGTTTTTGAATTTGTTAGTTTGATGAGTGGACACTATCTCATTTGCTCTAGTAAGTGTTTATGCTTCTTGCTTTGATAATTTCTGGTTTTATCTCTAAAAATCAAAGCGCTACACTGTTGGTGGTGCATATTTTTTTTGGAACTGCAGCTAGTGCAGCGCAAGTTACTTGGATGTAGTTTAGAAACATTAGACTTGAAGGTGAAAACTGCAAGCTGAGCTAAAGAAACTTAAATCAACAGCCATTTTAATAATCTAATATAAAAATATCAAACATTCTCTGGTTCCTGCTTCTCAGATCTGACGTTTGTTGGTGATATATCATGGTAAACTTGTTATCATTGGGTTTTGGACTGATGGTAAAATGAAGCATTTGAACAGGCCCTTTTCACCAATTTCTTATATTACATAGAGCAAATGGGGAAATAATTCATTAATAATTCATTAATTCATTAATTGCCAACCGACCACCTGACCAGATCTTTCACGCCAAGAAACATCGACTCTGAAGTAATTGATAAACAAACTCATTATTTCATTGTGTAATTTATTACATCACACAATGAATTAATCTGCTTTTCAGAGCCTCCAGTCTGCAGCGTAATTCCATATTCTTATGTGATAAATCAATGACAAATTTATTTCATACAATTGCCAAATTAAGCCAGTTTTTCCTTTTCCTTTCATACTCTCACTCTCAAGCTTTTACTCTCTCTTTCTGTCCAGGTCAGGTCAGTTAAATAAAACTTATAACATTCAGTCACATAATAAAATGCAGCTCTCTGAGGCGGCGTGGCCACGTGATGCATTATTGCTTGTCATTACATGTATTGTCTCTGCTATCAAAAACAAAAAAAAATCCATTGATATTTCAGCATAGCCTCATGAAAAGTGTTTTTAAGAGCCTAAAGTGCACCGTGCTGGGAGCTCAGCAGGGCACCTCTGTTTATTATTGTCTCGCAGTGTCTGGGGTTGTGTGAAGAGGAGACCACACACATAATGGCCCTCTCTCAAGCTGATGTCTGCTCACTATCACTTCATTCACTGGGTTTGATTGCTCTGTCTCTGTTTTGTGTCACTCTGTGCAAAGTCACACAAGGCACACACTTCTTTTCACCTAAACCCGCAAACGTCATCTTGGATACTATGCAGCTTCAGTTATTATTTAGTCATCTCAAAAATAGTCGCCATGTGCTAAAAGATAGTCAGTTACAAGTTTATTTAAAAACCCCAAAACTCATGTAGTTTAACAGAATTGTAAATAAATCCTCCTTTGTGATTGTTATGTTGTTTTTGTAGAAACAGTTTCATAGGAGTATTGATTCAACTGTGTGATCATTTTGGATTCTCATCCGTTCAGATGGCAGATGATGAACAATCCATAAACGGCAGGAAGTAAAGCAGCAATGCTCCAGTCAAAGGGTCAGACTGATCCAAATCTTACCTGACTTCGTTCACGGCGTCAACCCGGAAGTTCGTGGCGTACACTGTCAAATCTGGGCTGGTCAGAAACCACCATTCTCTAGTTTAAGAAGCAAAAAAAAAAACAGTACATCTTTAGCTCAAACCATCGCGTCACAATAACCCTCTGAAGACAGTGTGATTTTTTTTTTTTTTTTTTTTTTGGAAGCGTATATGCTTCTGTGGGCTTCATTGGATTATACTGTCAGGTGTTTATAATGTTTCATCCACCGTATTTTATTATACCATTGAATTTGCATATGCCCAAGTGGAATAGTCACTTAAATTTAGGCAGGTGAGTATGACCAGACTTGCTGGGTGACAGCTTTCCACACTAAGGAGTTTGAGAGGGTTCTTACTATGGCAAATTGGAGTTTGTAATGGTGATAAACTCAATTTCTTTTTGTGTAGTAAAAAATCCTCCCAGTTGCTGGAACCAGAGAATGTGGAGAATAAGTAGTTTCCCATAATAATTCAGTCCACATGACTATATATATATATATATATATACTAGATACTATATACACTATAACAATAAATACTTTTTTATTCTTTCTTTTGTTTCTTTTGGGTCAAGTTACAAAGTACTAAATGGATGTAGAAGGAAAAACTTAATTATCCCTCAGGAGAATAAGTCTCTCAAACTCAGACCACACTTTTCATTTCAATAATTGTAGTCTGGCAAGTATTAGAGATAGATGCTAATTCAAAGGCTGTACAGCATAAATGAGCAGTTCTCATCTTTATTAAACACCAGCATGAACCCTCTCCATGCTTGATTGGTTGAATGCATCATTTGGTCTTTGCTAGTGATTTTCAAACTTAAATGCAGAAATAGCAGCTCCGTCGGAAACTGTCAAATTCCCTCTCAACTCTCTAGTCCAATCACCTGTGCTTTATGTAACTAATGAATAATTTATTTTTTGCTCATTGCCTTGTTCTGCTCACGCTGCTCAGGCTGGCTGTTTTACCGGTGTTGACTCAGTAGTGAAGTCAGAAGGGAGGTAATTAGCCTAAACTAAAGGTGATATTCTGCTCAGCATGAAGTGAAACACATTCCAGCTATTATTCTTGGCTGAAATGGTGCTTTGTCGGCTTCTGTCGGCCCCCCCACTGTAATATCTGTCTTGTCTATTTCTCTCTCTGATGAACCGCCTGCCTGTTTGTTGAGCTCGAGTATATCCTGCCTGCCACCTCACCTATCTGCAGTTCCTCAACCGCCGGCAAATTCATTTGTGGCAATGTGTCTTTTGTTCCATTAGTTATTATGGGACAGACAGGCAAAAGATTAAAACATCTTCATCTCGGTAACAACGTAATTAAGGGTGCAGTTCTCTTGAGAATCGCAATAAAGCTTTCAACAGATCTGTCAATGAGTGTGAAATTGAGCATGTTCTTCTTTACTTCACCAATAAGAATGTTTTTTTTTTTTTTTAAACGTGGATAACAAAATAAGTCTGTTTTTTTTCTATTTACTCCATATCATATGTCATTTTTCCTTTTTTTTTTTTTTTTGATTTGTCTGAGGTGTCTTGAAGATTTTCAAGGTAACCCAAATGTGATAACTACTAGAGACAGACACTGATGGTTGAAGCTAATTTTCTAGTAATAATGAAGGCCAGCGACATTCCTCTTGGCAGTCACTTTGGCACACACTTAACAGCGGTCATTACTTGTTTACTCCTGTCATTTTCCTCTCCATTTTTCTCTCAGGGCGACAGTGAAATGAACGAAAATCCCTTTGATCGGAACTACTGTCTGGAGTTTTAATTTCTTTTGGTGAAATTCGTCACCTTAAGAAAAAAAAGCCCCATGGCCATTTTCTTAAACTGTCTTCAGCTCTGGAATCCCACTGCAGGTACTCTATTGTTTATCCAGCAGACACAGAAGGTGTCAATCTACTTTGCACACAACAAATTACTCGCAAACCAATTTAAGCTCAGACGGGCATAATAAGACGCTGTGCATCTAACCTTGCGAGAAATGTAGATTTAAGTTTTCATGCATTTTTGAGTGTATCCAAAGACGTGACAGCCGTGCACACTTTAACCCAAACTATTCAACTCAATTACAGAACATATCATACGTGTCCCAGAGATGAGAGGGAATGCATTTTATGTGACACATCAAAGGGAATCTCATGTGATCTTGACTAATTCTTCTTATTGTAATCATACCCTGACAACATAGTGTGCTTGTTATGCAAATGTGCCTGGTTCACATCCTTGCAGAGATGACATTGGACATAAATACTTAATTAACTGACTGTGGCTGTTCTTATTCTCATCATTTGTACTTCTCAAATTCAGCACTCAGATACACAGATACATGCGCACGAAGCACATGCAAACCACACACCGTGTTTCCTGTTTGTTAAAACTAAGAATAATTGGTCGCCTGCTTGTTTTATACCTGTGAAGTGACAGTACTCAGCGGAAAGCAGATTCAAGACGAAATGGTGCACTTTATCTGTTAGTGGCGCCACTCTTTATGGCTTGAAATACGTCGCCTTGCCTCACACGCTTGTTATTGGCTTGCAGACTGCTGAACTAGGTCTCGGTGAAATATTATTGCCGATAAGGTGACACGTGTGAGAGGCAATGCCAGCGCACTGACAACCACATTTATGTTCCACTTTTAAGTTGCTGCACTAAATAAGAATTTAATAGTGGTGGAGACAAGTAAGACGTTATTAAAATGAGCTTAGAAAAGGCATGAGCTGTGACAACCTCCCACAGTCACAGTGTGTTGCACTGCACTTCATTACCATATAGACCCAAAGAAGATGAGAAAGGGTGGAAGTTATTTGCTCTATGTTGGGGAACAAACCGACTCTAAACATGGAGAAAGAATCTGAATGCAGTTCCTGCAAGATTGTACAGGACAGTGTCTGACATTGTATCTATCCTCTGGGCCCTGTTTTCATGAATCAAGACACTGAACTCAAAGCGCAGTCAAGTGTGGAGTGTGCACAAGGAGTGACAATGCGTTTTCTGTGTGCCTGCAACACACCCAGGGAATACAGAGCGGGCGAAGGTGGAACGCATTATCAAACATGATCAGCAGCTGTGTTAATTAAAAGCTGGCACCAAATTCAGACAATCATTACCATCCTAACAGTTGTAACAAATCTGGTAAGTGTTCGAAAGCAGGACACAGAGGCAGTGCAGGTGTGGTTAAAAGGCAGTTTTCTTATTTAAAAACAAGGTCAGCATCAGTTGAGGAAAACAAGCCCAGAAAGGGAGCAGGGAGGCAAAAAGCCAAAAAAAAAAACCAGCTGGGCTCATCGGCAGGAAGGAAAGCAAAACAAGGGCTTGACACAAAGGCTGTAGACAAGCTGCTGGAGTAGAGGTAAGTATATGAGGTGATGTGCAGGCAGGTGATGATCAGTTGATCATCAGGAGGAGGATGGGGAGGATGGGGACGACTGCTGGGAGGTGACTCACAGGGTCTGGAGTGACGGAGAACCCGAGAACATCAAGGTGTGGTTAAATGCAGATCAAATCAAAAATCAGTCAACAAATAAAGATCCTTACAGAGTTAAGGGTCCAGACCATAGATGTGAATTACATAAATGTGCTGTCTGTGGGAAGCCTGACCCGAGTGTACAGGAGGAGGCAGACTCAATAGACTGAGACATAGCTGTGATTTATTTCCAATCAGCGGCACCTTGATACATGTGTAACCAAAAATATATACAAAACAACCCAAATGAACTGTTGACAACAGTGAACTCAGAGTAACTGTTTTTATAGACCCTTCCATCACTGGAGTCAACCTGGCCTGTACCACTTCAGTAGCCCATATATCCTCAAAACAAGTGAAGGGTTTTTTTTTTTTTTTTTTTAACTCATCTTCCCAGGCAGCCCCTTTTGGTCCACAATCTTTCAATTCTTTCAACATAATTCAAACAAAATATTTAATCATAAACTCGACTTTTCCCACTTGCCTCCCCTCTACACTCGGTTCACCCAAGTGACACCACTGTTGTGAGACGAGGTAAAAGAAAACCTTCAGTTTGTGAAACTGAAAACAACCAATAAATAATAACTAATAACAATATAACAATAAATAATAACAATTGCCTGTGTTTTATTTTAGCACAAGCACTGATGAATTGTGAATCGCAACCAAACAAAATGCAAAACACAAAACAAACCCGGGATAGTTATGCAGCTGCAAATTGTTGGTTAATGATGGAGAAAACAATCAATCATTCTGGCAAATGGGGACAAATGCTGTGTCCCCACCCACTAATCTAAAACCGAAATAACACTGAAAAACAAACTGGCTCTGCAATAGACCGGCAACCTGTCCAGGTTGGTCCCCACCCTCGCCCAATGTCAGCTGGGATTGGCCCCAGCCCCCATGACCCTGTCTGAGAAAAGATTTCCATCATTGCTCCCTTCCCTCCCACATTGTCTGATAACTTTTCCATGTTGTTAGAGAACTATCACAACACCAGCAGTACTTTCAAATTTCTAGTCAATTGCTTTAGTTTGTCTGTGAACCAATTTATTCTTTGGAACAAGATTTACAAATTGATTCTATAATCCCTGAGTTCTATAATGGAAAATTAATAACATATTTCATTTTTATAGTCATATTCATTTTATTCACTTCAATTCCGATGTGATACATTATCAACACAGTGTTTGCTGCAGTATATAAAGCCTTTCTCATCAAAATTGAACTCACAGATAGAAGCTTCTTTTTAAATTTAATTGCTAAGTTTATTCAAAAGGCTGAGGAGAGAATGAGCTGACGTTTGCATTTGTATATAGTACCAAGAAAAAATACGGCTGGGATAGTCAGGGCCGTGTTGACCAATCAACGTTTCACCGATCACAGAATTGTTATACAGTAACGATTGCATAATAAATCTCTCTCTCTGTCTCTCTCTCTGTCTCACACGACTGTCCTGAAATGACATGCTGTGAAGACCAATTAGTCACCATGTTTCATGATAATTATATTATAATGACAATAATTTTACTAATGACACTCCAGTCGTTTCGATCCTCTTCAAAGTGTTTTCTGATTGATCTTTGTGCCCCTCTGTCTTCACCACCTCACCCCAGTGCAAACAGAGGGGCTGTGAGGTTAATGGAAACTTGATGGGTTTTTCACACTGTATAAAGCAGCTGGAAGCACTATCCAAGACCTGCTGTGAGGCTGCTCCTGCTCTCCATGCCCACACACTACCCTCTTCTGTTGGTTGTAGCTCTGATGCAGAACCAGTTTGTGGAGAGCAGGCTGTGAACTTTTCGGCCGCTTATTTTTGGCCGCTGACGAGCGTATCAATACGAACACTACACAACAAAGAGGCACAGCAGCCATTTTTGGGTTTGAGCAGATTTAGAAATGACAGTAAATGCAGATGAAGTGACTGGAGGTTTACTGGTGGGAATGTCAGCACTGTTGGATAAATCTATCTGTGTGTCCACCACGAGTCTGAAGGTGCATCTGGGTCCTCACACTTTATAAAATCCCTCCGCTCTCTGCTGGTTTTCTCCCGGCTCTGCTGGCCTGTCAGCCCCGATGTGTGTGATGCTAATGTGATGCAGCAGGGCCATAGAGACTTAAAGCCCTCTGAGGCTGATGGGATTGGTTAGAGGCTCTAGTGGTACGTCCCAAGACATCCTATTGGTGGAAAAAACACTTTATGTATAAGGTGGATCAGATTTATTTATTTATTTTTTTTAGAGGCAGGATCAGTTGTGACACTGACAAAGACCGCCCTAGACAGACGAAGAATTGCGATCAAATCCACAACAGTTACAGAGACTATTGGTTCATGTTTTGATACGTAGCCTGGATCCCTGTAGTGGTCTCTACCAGGCTGATGGACTGATATCAATGATACCCAGTGCTTGAATCTGAAAAACTCAAAACCAGCAGCCTGAGTAACGAGCATACTTCAGAGCATGAATCATAATTGGCAAAATTTGTTAATTTCAGTGGGACAGTAGCAAATCAGTGAAGTCGCTGGTAAGTGGGCCTGTGCAAATCTTTGGCATTGAATTTTGACAAGCTAATTTGTATCATTCACAGCTAGCAAAACATCTTGATAGTGCTCTTCTTCAACTGAACTAGACCACACATCGACCTATAAACATCAACTGGATTTCACACACTTTCACACCTTCTTTCACGGCTTGTTTGAGTAGGAAACGGACCTCTTTGGCCTGACATTTACTAAAGCTACACTGTTACCTTTTATATTCTGTTGAAACCCTCAATACTTGGGCACCCTGGTGGCATAGCGTTCAAGGTGCCGACCATGAGGCTCAACGTCTCCGCCTGGGGAACAATAGTCAGGGTTTATTAGGCCATGTTTGCCGATGACCTTTTGTTGCATGACAATCCTCATATCTCTATCACCATAGTTACTGATATTAGTAACATCACTCAGTTCGAGAGGCATCTAATGTGCCACAGTACCATGCTGGCCTGATTCAAGCACCGATGCCTCATGCAAAAAGCAAATTATGGAGATGAGCTGTAAACAAATATGACCATAGTGCTAAGGTTGATTTATGGATTTATCCATATTAATCTTCAACAAACTGCAGCCTGAGTATGAAAGGAAGCATAAACACTAAAAAGAATCTTAATTGGCATAGAATGCAATTAGGCTTCTTTCAACCTTGTTTGGTTTTTAAATGAGACGTGAAAGAGTGATGGCATGATTTGTTTTATCTGTGAAAGCATAATTCAAATGTTTCAAGGCACCTGTTTCCAATTTCTAATCAAGCTGTCGTGTGCGTTTCTCTGTGTGTGTGTGCTTATTGTCTATCAGTACTTTTGACTCCACGTTTATGATCTTTCATCCACCTACAGTGCTGCTTATGTTTGATTACTGTCATTAACATTAATAAGACCACCAGGCAATATAATCCCATTTCCGTTAATATAACACACACAAGCAGTGACTTGGTTTGTTTTGATTAAAAAACAGCTGAATGGTATAAATCTCAGGAATCCATTCAAGACTGTTTACAGATAAATATCATGAAGTTGCCCTGTGGAGGACAACGCTGCTTTTTAACTGTTGAGCATCTGTTAAAGAGCAGTTGGCATTTTGCAGAGATTTTACTACTACAGACGTGGATGTAATTCCAGATATGATAATCGGAGCAGATGACAGTTTTATGTGAGCGACACAGCTGATGAGCTGTGCTGCAAAACAGTCCCAGTGCGACATGACACTCGCATAAAATGATCAGAATATTGATCTTGATGATGTCCAGCAACACAGCATTACAGCTGCCTAAAAACAAACACACTTTAAAAGAGATGATGTTTGACGTTTTCAAATAGACAGCTGTTCCTGCTTTCCAGGACAATGGTCTTTTATTTATTTATGTCTTTCTGTCTTTAAGATTGTTGCGAAAAGTAAAGTGATAATGAGCTGTTTTAATAGACATCATAGATTGTTGTGAGGCAGCGTTTCATCACATTCGTCTTACAATGTGGGCGAGACATCAAACATGCAGGTTTGTTTGGGCCAGAGGGTCGGTAGAACTCCTGAATACAGAATAGGGAGAAAACAGAAAATTCATGTCTGCTCACTTCAAGCTTGTCTTTTATGCACCGATGCGGTTGTTGTGTCATTGTTCATAATCTTCAGCAGAAAGTCAGAAAGTCCGTGCAGACCTGCGGATAGACAGGCCTATAGCAGCTGGGGCCCATGAGGCATCAATATACCTGTAAAATGAACTAATGTTTGTGATTACACAACACAAACCATTGCTGGTATATTAAAGGGAGCCTTCTGTTTTATTTCAGTCAAGCATATTTCCCATTAAATGTGGCTATTGTGGCTCTGTGGGCTGTGCTTACTTTGTTTTGGCATCTCTGTTGAGTAGATTCAAGGAAACAAGGCTTCGCACAAAACAACATATAATGAGGCAAACAAGCCACGCATGCTTCCTACAGCTTTCCAAATAAACACGTTTTTATGTGAATCGTATCAAACACTTGTCTGAGTCCAAAATAGAAAGTAACCAGAATGGCCATTATAGTTCATAACTATAATAACACTGTGGTGTCAAGATCCCACAGACCTCCATGGTGAATATTTCAGCACCATGGGCAACGTCAGGTTTTTTTCCCGTCTGCTAATCCTTATGCTAAACTAAACTAAGGAGCTCATGGGTCCGGCTCTATATTTAATGGAGAGACATCAAAGTGCTATTGATCTTCTGCTCTAATACTAGGCAAGTGTATTTCCCTGAAAGCAAACGTGGTACCTTATTACCTTTGCATTTGTGCCGGTAAAATGGACAATAGTAATGAACTGCAAAATACAGACAATACGGCAAGCAGTATTGTAGTAAACTGTTTATTTTTTAGGCATTTTTACACAGAAAAAAAGAACTGTGATCTAGATGAAGAGACATTGAGTTGATTTAGGAAGGAGGATATGGATATAATCTGAGAAAAAATACTTCTTGAGTATTCAATTCATCCGGCGATGGCTGTCTGTACATCAATAGCTAGTTCTGCATGCTTATAATGGTGTCTTAAAAATATATTTTAAAAAGAGGATAAGGTTTGCCAAAAAACGCAGCAATTTAGTTGTAATTATTACCCACATATTTACTATGAAAGGGATTAAAATCACTGACCAGTGGAAAATCCAGTCTGAATAAAGCCAGTCTGAATGGGACTAGGTGGAAAAAAATGATGATTTCTTGTTGCCATTGATATAAGAGTGGTCTTAAAAACTGAAAAAACAAACTATATTTCACATCTACTGTATATATATAAAAATGTTCCACTGGGACCTCTTAGACCTTTGCACTGATTTTTCAGATCTTTTGTGTTGCAACCGTCATAATCTTTAAAACAACGTGATGCTCTTGGATAGCTTCACTATAATGTGAGCTATGCTAGGGGTCTAGTTCTAGGTCTAGAGGTGACAATGCAATCCTCCACCAGCTCCTTGTTCTTTTAGGGAGAATCTGCTTTAAAAAAAAAAAAAAAAAAAAAGCCTTGGCCGAGCTCAGGAATCTTGTTCCTACTCTTTTTTAACTCCTTCGAGTTTTTCTATTTGTTGAGTCAACATCGGTAAACATTTCCCAAGAAAGAATAAAGGAAGGCAGTCAAGAGTTCCCAACATCAACGCACCAGAAAACGGGTCTCTTGCTGCCAGAAGCTCCTACACATACAGAGCTCCTCCTACACACAGACAAATTTGTTGACGGGAGGGCTGTTGTCTGTTTCTCTTCTTTGTTGGAGTTCTTGCTCTCTGTGGTCAGGATGACGTAAAGGTTGTCTTTAGATAACCTCAGTGCACTATATTGTCCACTGTATGTTCGTGCATACTTTCCACATTAGAAGTACAGCGCATCCCCCATTTACACCTGTTTCTGTTCTACCTTAATCTATATGCACCCGCCAACTCTATACAGTATGAGAGGCTGTTAGAGTGGTGTCTCTGTAATGTAAAATGTATGAATGTCCTTTATTATGGTAATAACACTGGAGAGATGTGCTGCTGTGCTACAACAGAAATGCTGCTGCTGTATCACTGATGTGTGTATGCAGCAGCAGCTTGGTGTTTTGAAAAGGTACAGAATTCATGTAAGTCCTGGTGGAAAGATTGCTCACTGGACCACAAGGAACAGATTTGAGTTACAAAGAGGAAACACTGGTCAGCCACACGGACAACTTTTACTTAGGAAGAAAAATGAAAATGGCTGAGATTCCCATCGGGGGCAAAGCCAAAGTCTCATTTTCTGGCTGAAGGTTTGGTCACACATTCAGAAGTAGCAGATTTTTTTTCTTTCGCTTGTCATTAGTCCGAAGACTTTGGCCGCGCTTGCATTAAGCCATGTAATTTCCATGCTTCTCATCTGCTGTTGCCAGTATGTTGGTGGCCAGAGAAGTATTTAATTTCCCTAGCTATGTCTTTCCAAGAATTGTTTTTCTGATCCAAGTCCCTAGTATCTTGTTAAAGTTGTGTTGAAAAGAATTGAGACGCCGTTGGCAGCATTCATCAATTTTCTCTTCGCTTCCCTCCGTTATGTTGAGCCTCATTTATTAGAGGATTAGTGGAAAACAACTTTGTGCATCTATTTTCAGTGGGAATCAAAATAAGTGCTGTTGGTGGGTTGATCCTATGCACCAGAGGATATTGGCTTTCAGATGAAACTACTTCTTTCCAAAACCATTTGGCCCAGTGAGACCCAGGAAATAAACAATGCTCCTAGTCTGTACCATGCTCCTATGTTATACTTGCCTGTATATCAGTTAGTTTGGGGTAATTTGATGAGAGAGCCAGTGTCATGGTGTCACATCCATCCTAGACACTGTTTCACTAGTTTCTTTAACTTATTACAATCTCATTTACAGTTTCTTTCATCAGTTTTGCATAAAAAATGAAGCACGATCGTGGGTCTGACTTTCTATCTTGTAAACAAAATCAGCACCCGCTGCATCATTTTCTATAGTTATTGGTACCTTTTATTCTATTTTACAGATATCTGAAATTTTCCTACATCTGCAACAGAACCCTGTTTTACTTGAACTCTTTATACAAGAAGAAGTAACATGTATGAACATTATAAAGTTAAATAATGATGGATAGAATATACCCAGGTCTCTGGTGCCCCTGGAGGTCTGAGACCCAAGAGCCATTGCCCACTTACCCTAGTTGGTAATCAAGCCTTGCTAATGTCATAGTGATTAGTCTTTCACTCCTGGTTGCCAACTTGTGTATTGGGGTTCAATTTCCATGTCTGGCCTCCTGTTGCCTCTCCAATATTTGAGTCAGGGTGTGTAAACTGAGGCTAAGTGATATTAAGGTGAAGCTAAATCAAACATGTTAAATTATGCTGTGAATCCTACAAGCAAAGCATTTAATCTGGATACAATATTGACATTATTTCTAGGAGGTAAATATTCATGAATGAGATGCGAAAGACTTGATGATGACAAAATCTCATAGTGGTTAGTTGTCAAAAGTTCAAGTCCAACATAGTCATGTGTCTTTTTCCCTGAGGAAAACACTCGTAGTTCTTCAAGGACTCTTTGACTAATGTCATCTTTATTTTTATCAACAGGTTGTTACACAAGAAATGAAAGATACTTTGCATAAACTCACACGAACTGGTTATCACACTACAGCATGAAGCACAAGGTCAGGTTTTTTTTTATAATGAAGACTTCAGAGGTGATTGAGCCCACAATTGAGCAGGAAATAGAAAGTAAAGGGCAGATTAAGAAATTGCCCGATTACAACCTTATTAAACGCATTGGTTCTTATCACATCCATATTCTTCTCCTCCTGTACACGTCCTCATTCACTCTCCTCTCCCTCATTAAAAGCTGCCATTCTCTTCTAATTCCCTTCCTATCTGATCTGTCGCCTCCGTTGAATTTCTATATTTTCTCCTCCATCCCCCATGTAATTCTGTGTGTCTATTTCCTGTATGAGCAGGACTCATTCTCTTGTACTTGTTCGTGGGTCTGTCTCTCGTCTTCACCTTTATATCTCCCTCCTCTGTTCACACCTGAGCCTGCCTCTGTCTATCTAAATTATTTATTTCTAAGATCTGGGTGTGGGCTTGGCACTCAGGAAATGAATGGGGCTTCCCACGTTTGGCATTTAATTTTAAGGGGCCAATGAAGAAGAGTAAGAGAAGTCAGTCATTTAAGTACATATCTTTGACATAAAACCCCAGTAGACAAACAGTCTGCTTTAAAACACAGACACATTCCTCACAAAGTGTAATAGACAACCATGTGTTCTGTCTCTTCTTTAACAATTGAAGTCTAACTTTGTGAACCTATTTTTGTGAAATTACAACCTCCATAGGAGTTCTGTTTTATTGTTATGTTCATTGTTATGACCCAGACAAATTTCCTAAATAACCTTTTTCTTATCGTCTCCTTTCTGGAATGTGCTGCTATACCGAATAGAAAAAGACCTTAAAATGTGATTTACTGTGACTTTCCTATTCTATTGGCAGCATTAAAAGTTGCCTAACTGTGTGCAGTGTAAAAAGAAAAAAAAGTTCAGCTCTCTTTTTAACACTTCACTTATTTCATGAGTGATAGCCCATTCAACTTTTTGCACTTTTGTCAGTAATTGACTTTTAAGAGGGTGCAGTTGTACTAAAAAGGACATTGCAGGCAGAAAGTCTCCGCTGAGTGGCTGAGATTCAGAAATACCAGTGACTGGAGGCAGTCATTTACTCAAGGGCTGCATGCACATTCCCGTACAATATCCCCGTTTTCCTCATTTCTGTAATGGGCCTAGAAAGGCTACGTGGATAGAGATTTTTCATGAATGCTGGCCGCTGTCGAGAAACATGAAAAGCTTGACAGGATCCGAAGCAGATGGGTCTGCGTTGTTTTGGGCATCAGCTCTGTGGGAGTGGGTTTTTCTGTTCTTCTGTGTGTCTGGGCACATATGTTACAGCCTGCATGGGAGTGTTCGGGAATTTGAATTTTCAGTGATGCATACATCATACTGTACGTGTAACTGTAGCATTACGCAAATTACTGCATCTCAAAAGCAATGTGTACAAATAGGTCCAACATACAAGGACAGACTAAATGGTTTGAGTGGGTGGAATATTGTGAGCATCTCTGTCGGACGTCTTCAGAGGGTATTTTCTCTTTTCTTGCCTCATTACTGAAATGGACATTAGGAAAGTACAGTGTCTAATTCCAGACGTAAAGTGCTGAGAGAGCATGGTGCTGTGCTGCTGCTCTGTCTGACTTTGCATATTCTGTCATGTGAACACCGTGGTCGAAACCCAGAATGCTTAGTGTACTAACCTAGATAATTTGTCATTACTGGGAGGTGCACGCAGAGCTAATTCATCAAGCATTTTTTTAAACTATGGTGACACTGTGTGACATTAAAACAATAGGAAATGCTATGTTTTTGCAAATGCAATATAAATGGTAATGCATGTGAAAGCAGTTGTTTCTACGTGACTTGTTTTTGTACATCCAAATATATAGTCATACATGACGTGTGGGGCAAATTAGATGCTGATACAGAGGTTGTTGTCTCTGTGAAGGATGTTCCCAATATATTTAATTTGTGTGTTTTTCCTGCAACACAGTGAATTATGGAATGACATGATGTTATATTATGAAAGTGCCTCAAAATTTATTTCCTTGTACATTTTGAAGACAGAATGCAAAATTGCAGTAGTAACAACACAAAACAAGTTGTTGTCATGTTTCATTTGAATTCATTATTTTCTGGTCAGAACACTTGTTAAACTGTTGATGTGGGACACAGTGGTAGTGCTGAGATGTGATCCATATATTTTGCTTTTCGTAACTTCACTTGGATGTTTGTCTGTTGCTCCACAAAATGGCACAAGTGCAGAGTTTCACCCTAGAAGGCGGTTTCCAGTATTCGCCTGTCGCATTCTCCATATCCACTTTGTTGACAACTTTCACAAGGCCTTTACAACCGCGTCTGTAAATAACAATCACCGAAGCCCAATGGTCAGACTGCTTGGAGCTGAAAGACTGCAACTTGGATAACAACACTTTCCAACTGTGGTGAGAAGAAAAACATGATAATGCACCGTGTCACAAAGCAAAAGCTTGTCTCAGACTGTTTTCATGAAAATGACTGAGTTCGGTGTAGTTCAGCAGCCTTCCCAGTCGACAGATCTGAAAAAAGCTAAAAACACTTGTGGGATGTGGTAGAACGAGAGATTGTGTGAATGTACAGCTGATGTGGTGCAGGCCTGACAACATGGACCAGGATCTGAAACGTTTGCATCAACTTGTGGAATCCGAACCATAATGAACTGAGTGATTAGATTGACTGACTAGATTTTTATTTATTTTTTTTTTAAATGTAACGTAGCCAAGAATTTAGAGCTGATTCATATTTGAATAGAAAATTAACGATTTTTATTTACAATTGAAGCAATTAATCAAGACCAAACTGATGTCATTGGCTTCTCAAATGTAAGAATTTCCTGCTGTTTAAATGTGATATTTCAAGGTTTTGGAGCATTTAACGGACAGTGTTGGGTATGTGAAGCTGT
Organism: Rachycentron canadum; assembly: GCA_038496675.1. Taxonomy (NCBI): domain Eukaryota; kingdom Metazoa; phylum Chordata; class Actinopteri; order Carangiformes; family Rachycentridae; genus Rachycentron; species Rachycentron canadum. Next base: position 8,942,968 of record CM076664.1, on the reverse strand, counting down.
TCGAGATGGTCATTAACATTCTTCACTGTCATAGACTGAACATTTTACCAGCAAGTATTTATAGTTATAGTGAACCAGTGAATGTTTTGGCATTTTAAAAAAAATTCTATAAAATCAAAATGTATCGTTCATTCAGTTAAGTGGCTAATCTTTTAATCTCACTTCGCTTCATCCATACTTGACACTGGTAGAAAACACGACGTCTGCTTTGTAGATGCCACGTTTTAAATTTCAAACTCTTAAATAGTACTGCACAGGTTTGGAGTGTCCCCGAAACCCCCATTGGCAGGTGCTGATGCATGATGGGGCAGCGGGGAGTGATTGGGTTTTCCACTGATCCCTGCCAGCCAGCCAACAGATTGCAGGCAGATCCCCGTGTGTCATTGCTCTGCCTGGGAGAAACATAGTGGGTGGGGGGAGCAACTGAAGCGCTGCCAGACTCTGCTTGTCTTGCAGTGACAGCAGCCAGGCCAAACTCCCCGAGTACCTGGGCAGGTTCCAGGCCTCCTAGTAATGATGGCTGACTGACTGACCTGTGATGAGAGAGCTGGATAGGAGCTTATTCGCCATCCTGATGGAGAGTGTTTGCACAAACAGGCTGGTGCTTATCTTGTTTTTAATCTATTCTAATTATTTATTTATTTGTGAATGCACCGAGCAGCTTTGACTTTAGCAATTTGCAGCATTTTTTTTTTTTTTCTCTCTCTACTGCCCGTCACTGACCTCCAACTGCTCTCACCCAGTCAGAGAACAGGGAATCGGCGAACAAACGGCTGAGTAGAACCCATTTGTCTTGTTTTAATTGTGGGGAAACACAGATCATCTCTGCCTCTATGGTAACAGCAGGTGAAATCTGACAGACGCTCAACCAGACTTAGCTGCTGCTAGAGTTGGCATCTAATGTATGGACTTAGCCACCAGTTGGTGCCAGGCAGCAAGTGTCTGCCAGAAATGTTTTCTGTTTGTCTGTATGCACTTATTTTATCAGTGTAGCCCGAGATGTTCCATTGAATCATTCACGTTAATAGAAATATTGTTCACAACAGCAGCAGGCAGAATAATATTTTCTATGCCACCAACTTCTGTTTTCTCCAATTTGTGCGGTTTTTAAACGTTGTGCCCGGACGCCTGGATGAAAGACAATGTGTCGAGCGGTATTGGCTGTTGTTGATTGCTTTTGTCTAGCGAGTCACCTAATTTTGCAGTGCAAATTGAACCCAGCGGGTGTTGTGTATAACCAGCATGGAGGCGGCTCAGCAGAGTCTCTATCGGTGCAGTTCAAACGAGGGTCATGAGGACCTGCAACATGCACTAAAGACACATGATATGGTGATGATTTGAAGAGCCATAAAACTACATCTTATAATTATACTTAACGAATATGCAAAGCAGGGATTATGTTCAGTGGCGACATGCAGCGGCGTTGGAAGTAGAGTGACTGCCTCATTGGATAGTCAAGTAAAAAAGTAAGGGTGTTGATATAATGGGCCTTCATAAACCTTACCATCATCTCTGGTTTATTACATCTCATTTGTCATTATTTTATGGTGAGTTTGTCCTTTTTAGAGTAAAAAGTAATGATGATAAGAAACAAAGATAAACAGCCAGAATCAAACCATAGAAATCAACGCGACAGGATTTTAATCTGAGGTCACTGGACCCTTTTTTTTTTTTTTTTTTTCAACTTTAATTGGTTTTATTAGCATACATCCGCATAGATATTGTAACTGCAGTCATTTAGATATACTGTCAATGTTTCTCCACATGTACTAGGGTGTAGTAATGATCTGCTGATAAGGAAAAAGAAAGAATAGATTCTTTCTTCATTCTGTGAACTGAATCTATTTGCAGAATGAGGTGAAATGTGTGCATCTTTAAAATAACAGACATTATTGTATTTTGTACCATACACTGTTAGAGAAAATAACCATCATCTTAATTAATAATGTTACAACGGTCAGTAAGTGTTCACAGGTACCAATATTCCAGAAGTCTAATATGCTTTACATCAACGTTTCATATTTTATAGTGTGACCAAATAATAATCATCATGTCTTAATTAGACAGTTAGAGTTGGTTAACTTTAGACTTATTAGCTCATTTAGTCAATCTTCTCAGATCAGTTAAACTGCACATTATCAAGACATAAACAGTTGTTTTAGTAGCTGTGTATTGATCCTTTGCTCTGGTTGTTCTGTGTAGAAATATGAATTTCTTTTTCTGAGAAAAAGAAATATATGATGGTCTGGCGCCCAGGCTCCAGCCTGGTAATTCAGCTCTTGCTAGTAGTGTATTACGCGACTGGTCGTATCTGAGAGCACACAGTACAGAATCTGAGACCCATCTATCTGTCTTTGTGTCTGACACTGTGCCCAGTCATTTGCAGACCAGAGTGCCAAGATGGTGCCGGCCACAGTGACCAGCACCCGCTTTTATTCTGAAACGTCCTTCTTTGTTATCTCTCTTCAGTCCTCATGCAGTGTAGAGGAAAGTCTGAGTCAAGCAGCTGGAGGCCAGTCTGACTCTAATAGAAAGGGAGCATATTTTTGTATGGTTATATCAATGCAAGAAAGCATCAGTGCTACCCTTTATCCTATATTTCAGTTTAATTTACAGTTTTTCCTAAAAAGGCTAAACGTGTCTGAGCATGCACATTTGAGTTGATTTCCTTTATCCCACAATATTGTTATTGCTCCAAAAAACATGCTTCCAAGTCAAAAACAAAAACTGTTATAGATGCTTTTCTGATAAGGTTAAACATGTGGGAAGTGATTTTGTTCATACTGAGGGCATGTGACTCTTTCCAAAATCAAACACTCACAGAAAAAGACAATATACACTGATTACCCAGAACACCATGACCAGTCTTTGGCTCCACAGCAGCGTGCGATGCACTGTGTGTTGTGACACATTTTTCCCATAACTGTCATTAAAATGTTCTGCAGCTTGTGCCACAGTAGCTCTTCTGTCAGTTTGGACCAGGCAGGATGGTCCTCTTTGCCCTTATGCATCGATGAGCCTTGGGCGCCCAACGCTCAGTCATGGTCTTGTCCCTCCTCGGACTGTTGGTCACTGCTGACCCGCCGAGCCTTGCTGTTTCAGAGACGCTCTGGCTGAGCCGTCACACCATAAAAATTTGGCCCTTGTCAAAGTCACTCAGGTCTTTACACCTGCTCTTTCTTTCCCATCCAGCACTTAAAGTATGAGAAGCAGCTGTTCAGTTACTATCTAATACATCCCACACCTGGACATAATCAACAGTGTTTGCTTCATCTGTGAGTCATAATAATGTTTTGGCTCATCACTGTATATTGATGCATATCTGAATTTTTCAAAATGAGTATTCAAAACTGATTAGTCTTGAATAGTATCAATTAGATTTTAGTATTAATAAGATTTTATCTTATCAACTTTAACCCATCAGAGACCTTCAGCAGGAAGAAGAGTCTCGGTTTAATTTAAGCAGTATAAAGCTATTTACTTTATTATGGGGAAGATGGTCTTGTCTGTGTCTGTGGTCTTTCATTCAATGTCACAATGTGAATATTATCTGTGAACATGCTTACTATTAGTTTATGTTTGATGGCTGATTATAGTGATCATTCCACCATGGTGTGGCAGTATCTGCCGGTGTAAAATTAAAACCTGACTAAAACTTTGCTAGATTTGTGTTTGTTAAAATGAAATGTCAGAGGCCCAGCTTTTTGGATTTTGAGGAAAATTTGGTGGCTGAGAAGTTTGACCAGTGGATCACTCCTCTCCTCAAATTTATTAGTATCATAATAATTCGAGGACAAATTCTTGAAGAGGGTCCTCAGACACAAAAAACATGGAAATTAAGTATTAAGTATCATTCAGATAGAATACTTAAGTATTTTAATGTGAATATAAATTGGTGTATTGAAGAAACACACATTGTATATTGGTCAGATCATGGCACCAGCAGTTTTGTTACTGCTGTTTTTGACTTTAGCCTTGTATCCCCCCATGATTCACTGTGCAAAACCATTACTATGAAAATGTTAATTATGGCAGTACATTCATGAGGTTTTGATTTAATTAAGAGCTCCATTAAGACATTTCTGTCAGAGTTGCTTGGTGACACGAAAATCTCCTGAAAAGCTGTCGGGCACAGGTGAAACCAGGCTGCGCTTTAGAAAGAGAGCAGAGCAGAATGCACTAAGAAGTATTCAGACTCCGGGCAATTGACTGTTGGAGGCTGCAAGCTGTGGACACATTTTCTCCCTCACCTAGAGTCTCGACTCTGTGACCTCTGGATATATCTCAGCTTTTAGACTGAGAGTGGTGCCATGTTGCCTCTAGAAACAAGTTAAGACAGGATTAGTGGTGAACAAAGCCACAGTTGATGTAGCCTTGGTGTCTCTCCTTAGTGCCTGTGTACCTTATTGTTGTAGTTAACATTCAGGGACACCACGCATCTCACTGTTGGACAAAGTGCTACAGAGGTGATAAATTACTTGCTGCTGTCCCCCCCCCCCCCTCCCTTTCTATCTTCTTTTCTTTCTTCCTCAACTTTGCACAGAAGAATGGGTGCCTTTTATTAAAGTCAATTGTGTGAGGATTAGATGAAACCCCTCTCTAAATCAATATGATTTCCTGTTGATCAAACAGCCGAGTGTATTCTTTCCACTAAGCCACCCGTGTTGCAGCCGACATTTAGTCAAGCAGGAAGAGAGAGAGAGAGAGAGAGCAGGGAGCATTGTGGAAGAGAACTGAAGAACTTCTCAGTCTGATTGAGTTTGCACAGGACTGCTTTCAGACGCCCACAACACCACAAAAACTAAACAAAACCAAGATCAAGAAGCCGCGGAGATGTGATTTATGGTTTGGGCTTCAGACCCAAACAAGCTTGTGCTGACACCAGCGGTTTGTTCTTAAAGGAATTATTGGTGCAAGAGAGGGCTATGTTAAGCCAGACAATTGTTTATCTGACACAGCTGAACCCAAAGTGTGGTTATGACCGAAATAAAACGAAAATGGGCTTCATAAAAAGATAAGCAAGATAGAACCAGAAACAATCACAGTACAGGGAATTAGAAATATATTAAGCAACCGTCTTCTGTTGTGGAAAGCAGTTCTGGTCCGAGCAGAGGCGTCCACTGCTCCTTAACAACTGTAATCCGTATAGGTTGATATGACCCTGATGACATTACCAATTATTTTTGTTTAAATGACTTGAGTCACGGATGCTAAGATAGACCTGTTTTCACAGGCTCAGTTAGTTTACAGAACTTCACATGCAAGATTGAACTTTGCTCCTTTGGATTAATGAAGAGTCCACTGACCTGGATCACTGGCCTCGAACCGGTTGGAGTTCACCAACACCAGTGTCTAGACCTGACTGATTAGGATTTTGATATTCATGTGCTTTGTGCTTTAGAATTGTTGAATAAGTCTTAAAAAGCTAATTTCATTTCATTTGATTGAAATTGTGCCTGTAAGATGCTGGTTAATTCATTTTCTATCAAAACGATGCACTTTTACAGTTTGTTTTTCCGCCTGAAAGCAAGTTGGCCCGGTCAACGCCTCAGTTGCTCTTTTGGGCCTGTGAACAGACTGTGATCAGACGCCATAGTACAACGACACAGCTTGTTGATGCACTGTAACTGACTGAGGATTAGGGTATACCACCAACCCCCATCTGTCCAATGGTGCTGTTTTTCAAACAGGGCCAACTCAGGACTTGATGTGATTTCTCCTGGTGTCGTTTTTCGCCGTAACGTGTTCAAAAGGCGCACAGGCTTTGAGCTGGTATGTCAGTCCTAACATTCCTCCACACCCTGACAGAAAGATGGATAACTGTCACTGGCTTTCTGCAGGCTGACACGTGGGCCTTCTCAAGAGTAGTCATCAGTGCATTCTTCCTGTCAAGCTACTGTTTCTTTTCCTTCTGTGTTATACAAAGACTTTGAAGGCTTTTACTTTCTGACAGCCACAAGCTCAGATCTGGAGTTTCTTGACATTATCGGCCATGTGACCGTGCCCTTGAATCCTCAGAGATGCATTCTCCGTTTTCCCTCACAATGCATTCCTGATTGTCATTGTTGGGGAAGGATTGCACCATAAAGAGGATTTTTATAGTGCCTGTTTAAATTACCACCCTGATGTTTACCTCAATTATTGTGAAGAAATATGTAGTCAATGGGTTGAAAGTCAGAAAAAGGAATTTGTGTTTTTATGATGAGCAGCAACGAAGGGTAATAGTAAAGTAAAGCTGCTGGGAATGAAGCACTTAAATCCAAGGGCCCCATAAATTCACGATATAAAAAATCCATTTGGTATAATTAAAAGTGAACTTATTCATTGGCTGGGAGGCAGCCCTGATGCAGTAGAACCAGACAGTGTGTGTTGCACTCACTACATGAAAGTGTTGTGTTGACTGTGTGTAATGGCTACATGATTTGTAAAATGAAAGCACTAATCAGCATCTGCACTTGTACCTGTCCAGTTATACAAGCAAAGCAAAAATGTAAGGAATGCTGTTGTTTAGGGCCAATATGCAGCATCTGCTGCAGCAACAAATAATGAATAAATAAATAACACTAAAAAGTTTTTATTTTACAATAGTTTGACTTTTTTTAGAAGCAAGAAGCAAAAATTTCAATAACTCCCAGATGACTCTGTGTATTAAGCTCTTATAAAGATTTATTAGTGCATCAGCTGTGTTTAACTGCGATATGCAGTAAAAGCAAAAACAAACATGTAATGCTTGTTTAATTTCTTAAGTCAAAGTGCATTTACCATTAAAATTTAACGACGGCTTGAGTCAGTCTCATGACAAACCATTCATCCTCTTACTGTGTTGCAACCTGTGTTAAAGATAATATACTGTGAAATGTTCTTCAATGAAATTACATATATTTAAACCAGCTTGTAATGTTTAAAATTTAAAGTAAACACGTACAGCATCTTTAAGTAGAGTTGAGCATCTGCTACGTTCCTGTAGACAGTACATTCAGATGTACAGATAATTCATAAGTAACTTGGACATTGATGTTTTTGTGGCATTTTTTTCTTATATTAACCCTCTCAAGTAATGTTTACTTCCAGGCTGTGTGGTTCTTTCAGAAAGCTCAACAGGTACCATGTTTAGGTGTTAGTTTAGGTATGATTGAATGATACAAAGTCAGAAATTGTTTGCTGAGAAAAAAATTGAGTTGGAGAAAAAAAAGAAATTGATTTTACCGGGGGCGGCATGTAGCCTGGATACAAAATGTGTAAACAGTATCAGAAAGTCACTTAGATGTGACCTAAGATGATATGAGCAATGAGAAAATCAGTGAAGTTGCTCTCTGCTACGAAGAGATGACATCGATGGTTGATGGTTTATTGATGCAAAAACTGCACTGCAAGGCATAAGCAGAGGCAGGTTTGGGTAATAGCAATTAAATAACATTATTAAATCAGTTTTATTATCCAGTCTCCATATCACAAATTTGCTTAAAATGCATTTACAGACTGTGCATTATATGACACCTTCTATCTTCATAATCCTTCTCTTATTTGTTGCTTAATCAGTAAATTCAATATCAATTTAGTGTAAAACACGATGAAAAACTACGGGATAGAGCACATACCCTAAATCCTCAGTTTGTACCTATTGTAGCTAAACGTTCTTATCCTGCTTTGATGGAGACACTTTAACTTGTCTCTTTAATGAAGTTTCACAGGTCGACTGTCCCCACGGTGGACTGATAGAAGGGTTTTGGTTTATGTTGTTGGATCAGAGTCAGCTTTTGCAAACACCATAATTCAGATGAGCAGCTCAAGGTGTTTTGCACTTGACATGACTCTCTCTCCACAGCGTGTCAGAGAGAGTAAGCAGAGAGGAAGATAAGTTAAGCAGAGAGCAGCTGCAAAGAGAGCTGTAAAGCAACACTGTGACATCTGAATGGCCTGAAAATCATCCCAGCCTTAATGGCCCCTGCTAGAAATGATGAAGTAACATCTGCTAACAACTCCAGCAACGTCTCAGTAACATAAACTACTCGAATGGCACTCGGTAGAGCACATACCTCCACCAAGGCCAAACAATTCTACACACATCTGTCATATCCGAATTATCTGGATGTGCACGGAATTATTAAGTCATAGATCTTAACATCATAAATGTCGGATTTTTTACTGAGCAATTGAGCAAAATGTCCAAAAATACCTGATCTCTCAATGTTGGAGAGAAAGTGATTTAAAAAAAAAAAATAAAAAAATTCATGGGTATGTCCTGGCCCATGTCCCACCCCTCCACCAAGTTTGGTGCCTATGGGTTCAGCACTTTGTGTGTAACACCTAACCTCATTTGCAGGGATAAAAATATATAAGTTAACCTGTCTGGTCAGCCATCGCCCTCTCATCCCTTATCTCTGAACGGGGGAGCTGTAATCAACCTTACTGTTGAATCTGTGCATCTATCCTCCCTTCATCACATTCTCCTCATGTCATCTCTATTACTTTTTGAGTGTCCTCATCAGCTGCACTTTCCCAGTGGCTGACGCCATGTCTTGTCTCGTTTGGAGCTGATTTGCATCAGGGCGAACTGGAATACTGGAGTCAAGTATCAGGAGTCAGCAGGGCTCTAATAAATTGAGAGGCTCTGAGTCGTAATCCTGCTCTTTTCCTCCTCCTGTGCTGACAGAGTGGCCCAGAGAGGATGCAGTAACAGATTAAAGAGGCTCACAATTTGCTACACGCTGCTTCTGTGTGTGTGTGTGTGTGTGTGTGTGTGTGTGTGTGTGTGTCCAGATGTGAGTGGATCCTCTTAACATCCTCCCACCGGCACATACTGATCTACTACTCTGGGTAAGAGTCAGCAACATTATTAGGGTTCAGTACAGTTGGGTCTCAGGAGGAAATAATTTTATCTTTGTGCGCAATACAGAACTGTTTCTGTTCATATTTTTTCTGTAATTGGCTCTGTCATCACATAACTGCACTAGAGACTAGGGATTGTCCTCTGGAGAAAAATGACAGCACCAATCATTTGTACAAACGGCTTAAATCAGCTGACTGTATGTTCAGAAACTCTCCCATGAGCCGTTTATAGAGTGACCTTTTGGAGGGAAACCTGTTGAAACTGAGCTTGAAGCATGTTTGGATCTCGCTCGAACCAATAAACCGCAGGTACCGATGTGTCTTCCTAGAGAACAACAGGAACAACACGTGGTTCAGTGATCATGGATATTCTTGGATAAATGAGTCTGCATAAGTTTAAAAAGCAGAAAAACACGATAAAACCATAATTTGAAGCTGAGGTTGAGCTTCTTTTATATAAAATTTACAAAAAGTAATAATCCCAACCCATGAGAAATAACGTAGCCACTCTGAATATAGTTATATTTGCCCTTCACGTGCACACATTTAAAAATCAACCAGTCCAAGTGATGGTAAGGCCGGGGGCTATTCACGATGCAGTGTGGCACATTTATGATCATAACTACTGGAGTCTGAGATGTTTCTCATTAATTTCAATGAAAAAAAAATGTAATTCCACTCATATCCACTCATACACCAGTTTTTTCCTCCACATTTACTTCAGTGTATTTTCTGTTTATTAGTCTCCTTCCCTGGCGCCACCAGCACACTCCATAAACTTTACATTGGAATGACTTCACACATAAAATAGCTTCTCTACGCTCTAAGAAAGTTTTACAAATATTAAACCTTAAACTTTAAAACTTCACAAGAGAGAAAGTTATCAGCAGTTTGCAGTTCGAGGTGTTCAACCAACAAGTTGTTTGTTTTTTAATGGCAGCCAGTAGAGAAGATGTTGGTCACAGGCAAACTGGTAGCAACACCAAAAGAACATCCAGTTCTTTTTTTTTTTTTCTTTATTTGCCAGTTTAGCGAGAGACGGGGAATGGGGAGTGACATTTAGTAAAGAGTCAGAGGATTTGAACCGTGAATGCCTGCTCAGTGCTTATGCGGACGCATGATATGTGCCCTAACCGTTCAGCTATGGCGTCACCCAGTTGGCTTTTGATCACTGTTGAGAGACACATCCCGAGACCTTCACAGACCAGATGGGATATGTAATCCCTCCAGCGAGTTCTGGGTCAACTCCGGGATCTCCTCCCAGTTGGATGTGCATGGAGAACCTCCAAGTGAAGGGTGCCCAGGTGGCATCGTCATCAGATGCCTGAACCTCCTCAACTGGCTTCTTTCAATATGAAGAGGCGACTCCCACTCTGAGCTCCTTCCAGATGTCCACACTCCTCACCCTATCACCGGTTCAGGATGTAAACATTTCATGCTCACTTGAGCTGAACTGCCTCAAAATCTTTTGTACGGTGCCATCAAATGTGGCAGTGTCATCTTTGTGTGACCCTTTTTTTTTTTTTTTTTTTTTGTACTCCTTTAATTGTGGCAAGATTTCGGGTAGGAAGATGAGTCATTAGACTTTGGTCAGCTTTGTCTGTGAACATGAACAGAGAAAATACAAATATGGAACACTGAAATGTTTTCCGCTGGGATTTTGATGGAGAAAAAAAACTTGTTGAGGAGCAAGAGTGTATATAATGTGTTGATGTTAGTTCTGATAGACCCTCCATGCAACTTTTCCTTTTTTTTTTTTTAATTTATTTTTTAAATCGGCTTCATTCAGCTTTTGTCTGATTTTTTCTGTCAGTCAGGGAAAGAATGTAGAGCTGTGCCTTTCACGCCAGCAGATGAGAAGCTTTTTTTCATAATGGATTATACAGTGTAATTCCCAGTGAATGTGTTTAACAAATGAGTCTTGAATAACAAGAAGGAGAAAAGAAGTGGAACTATTTTCACTTAAACCTTTTCATCTGCATCGATGGGATCAGTGGAGTGGAGAGTTTTTTTTTTTCTCTATAAAAACAAAAAACTTTTTCTCCTTTTTATACTGTGTGTGTGTGGATCCATTACAGTAGGTGCATGGGTGGCGATATTGAGGTGGTTGTTTGAATGCGGAATGGTAGACTTTATTAATTTGTTGGCAATAAACTGTGTGATTAGTGATGTTATGTTGTCGAGTCCCTCCTCAGTAAATGACTGAATGATATTGTTATGGCGCAGTTTTAGAGCCCATTTCTTCTCTCTCTGACATTTCAGTCTAACTCTGTGGTTTATGTTCTGTAGCATTCAAAGCTTCTGTCCCCAAATAGTGGAAACCTGCAATCAATTTGTCCGCGGGGTGATTTTAACTGTTTGGTCACTGTCGATCACAGCTGATGTGCAGGGAAAAGTATACACCCGCATCAGTCTGCAGTTAACATCCAGGCCATTTGTTTCACAGGAAATGAGATTGGTCGCTGCATGAATTTGGGCTTGTAGGAGGAGGTGGGCGGCAGCTGCGTTTGCTAAACTGCTGCTTGACATTGATGTGAGTTAGACTGATGCCATCGTCCTTCAGAGAGAATGAAAGCCTCCATGTGTGATACATTCTTTAATGTAAACAAAGCTTTGTTTTTGTCTGGGGAAGATGAAAAGTCTTAGGTGTGTTGTAATCATTTACATCACCTTATGGTGAAGCAAACCAAACTGTCGGCTCATCATGAAACGCTGAAAGCTTTTATTTTCCTGTTTCACTCATTTCATCCAGGGACAGCCAAGAGTCAGAAGTGAGAACAGAGACAGTGTTTAGTTTAATATCCTAAGGTAATCTTGTCTATAAAACTAAACTTAGCCTCTCTCTGCTTTTTTAGTGCTTTTCTTTTTTTTTTTCCCAGAACACTCTGAAATACTTCACACCCTCGACTCAGTATGTGATAAGTTTGATTGTGAGTTCACAATCAACAACTTGATAATAACAAAGCGTATCAGACAACTTTTAAGTGTACAACATGACAAATAGTTTTGCTTTAGTTCAAGTATAGATTACAGCAATCTGGATTTGTGGAGTGCTGCAGCAGACAGTGCAAAATATATTAACAGTATTAATGTGAAAAATAATAAAAAGCAATAGAAATAGGCTAGTTTATACAGAGTGACAAAAATGTGTGATCATTCTTATGTTGTTTATGTCCCCCAGCCTGATTAATGCAAAAAAGATGTAATGTCAAAATGCTGTACTTTTTTTTTTTTTTTTTTTTGGCAGCATCTTGTCTTTGATAATGACGGAGGCTGAGTCTTTGATACCATTCAAACTACCAAATCCTTGGCTTAACAGAGTTTTTGGCAATGATGTTCAGAAAGCAAAGGGATCTTGTACTGGCTGTACCCCCTGGATGTCCTTTAAACTGCTGCCATCCCTCAGTCTGATGCTATAAAAGATGTTCTGACTTGTAGCCATTTTCTTTGGCTGTATTGTGCAGCTTCTTGTTTAATGAATTGGGGTTTTCACAGCCCTGTTGCTTGTTCTTTGTCCCGGCTTTGATAGCCTGTTAGGGCCTCATTGCTCAGTCTGTTGTGACAAGCTGTGTTTCTGTGCGGACAAGTCTGGGATTCATCTTAATGGTCCGGGGATGTACAGAGGGATTTGTTCCACACAAGTGGAGGTAAATAGGTATTAACACTCACTGGTGACGATGCTGCCTGACTTTCAATCTTCTTTCCCTCAGGATCAACGTAGAGCGCAATCCAAGGACATACATGAACCCACAGAAGGACGAGTACTCAAACATATTCAGGTTGAACTCTCATGGGAACTGGAAACCTTCTGTAATCCTTTTGTGGCCATTAGACATTTCTCTGTTCTCTCTGTTATTCATATTTTCTTTCACATCCACCACTTTGAACATATTACATTAGGTCCTTCAACATTTTTGAGGCTGATACTGACATTGATATAACATGGCATTCATTGCACTTATATTAAAGCCTCTGACCTGCAGGAGTGTCTGTCATGAAATTTATTCTCAAGAAAAAAATGTTCCCAAATAATGGGGAACTGTATATAAAATTATTTACAGTACGCGTTGAATTTTTGCCTACATTGAAGTTGTGTGTACATAGAGACACGAAGTCAAGGGTTTGAATATTTCTCTCAGTTTAGACATCATAGTTTCAATTTAGAGGTAGTGCTGTCAGTGGAATAAGTTCATCATAGCCAGTGTTTGCATTAACAGCTGTTTACTCACCAGTCTTGCCGAGAGCTAATGCTATCATTGGGTTTTATAATACAAGAGGCTATAATAAGCCCTTCTGAGCAGAGCTGCTTCTTTGGGGCAGACTGGCTGCGACAGTGACTCGGAAAGTGATGAGTTACGGCAGCCGGGCTAGGGCTAGGTAGTTATCACGTCAACTTCACTAGCAGAAACGAAGTGATAGAAATAGAAGCAAAAGCAAAGAGTTGCCTCCCACCACTGGAGAGAGCTCTTGGTGAATAAAGGAGCTGAACCCATTCTGAAGAACTCAACGTTTCTTCTAGGCTGGTCAGTAAACAGCTGTTAACTCTAATGTTCGCTATGTAGCAATAAAAACGCAACAACAGCACAGCTGCTTTGATATGTTATCCCTTGGGTTTTTCAATCCATAAAAAGAGCCTTTAAGAGTAAGTAATAAAATATAAATAACACCTTGCAAAGGACAGCAGTAATACAAAATAATGTGTCAGTATTGATCGGTAATAAGCCTGATATATTACTCAGGGCCTGTCTGTTACATGTGAGTGTGTGAATTTAAAAAAAAAATTTAATTAAACAAACATGCAACCATCCAGCCACTTTGAATAATAAAGTACTGCTGGGTTTATAGCCAGACATCAGGTCTGTATGGACCTCTCATTGAAGAGGTTGTTTAATGCTCTTGTACACCTTTAATGTATGTGATAAAACACTGTATTGTCACTGAACTATTGGGTGCAGTGTGTGATAGATTAGTAGCAGTGCAGTTGTGACAGAGATTCCCCTCAACCTCTGGAGACATGAAGATGTTGACTCTTAAAAAATCAGCCCTTCCCTCTCCGCTTTAACATCCCTTAGCACATGTCTGACGGGAAACGCTGGAGGAGATGATCCTCAGTGTATGTGACGGCGGTTAGGTCAGACCTGTGTGTGTGTGCGCGCTTTAGAGACAGCTGAACAGTGGATGTTGTGCTGTGAGAAGCATTAACTGCTCTCTTCCTCAGAGGCGTGAGAATTTCCACAGGCTGCGGAGAGTGATAGATGGTTCCTATTAAACTGGGGGAGGCAATTAAAATAGAGACAAGGAGAGCCAATCCCTCTCATGTGTAATCACTCTCGCTCTCTGTGTTGATGCTGCAGAGCACGGCTGCAAACATGAGAGATGCATTGTTAAATTTTATATTTAGAGAGGCTTTTTTTTGCCATTTATCATCATAATGATTTGCTCCCTATGCACCGCTGTCATTCAAACCTCAGATAAAGAGAATAAGCCTCTGTCAGTGTGTCTTTTTTTTCCCTGCTGTTTCATAAGCTCAGCAAGTATAAAGTCCAGCTGTTCACTCTGGCACTGGCAAAGATGTATTTTTAAAAAAGCAGTGTAAGTCAAATATCCTGGAAAGTCCTGCTCTCACAAAAAGAATTATCTGGACCCTTGGTTTGAACAAGTATTTCTGTCATTTCCTTGTATCTTATTCCTCAGCTAAATCTTGCCAAATGTTGCAGCCACTCAGCGCACAGGAGGGGAAGCAGGGGCCGTTACCTTGGGAACAACACAACCTAATAATCTTGTTAGATCATACTCTATGGGCTCAGGACAGAGATTTGAAAGAAGTCCTCCTTAAAGTGGCCAATTGTGTCGCTGCAAATATTGCATGCTGAAACGTTTTCACAAAGCTATCACTACTTCAGGTTCAACTGTTTGTCTGTGTGTGTTTGTGTGCGCAAGTATAACATCAACCTTCATGAAAAAGAGGCTCCAAAGTGCACAATGCTCTGATTTACCTCCTCAACATCGGCATCTTAGCATTATCACTGCGATTCGTGTGACCAGGTTTTGGAGTTTCCAAAGTGGCTGTAGACTTTATTTGGGTTGGAGCTGATGTTAAAAAAGCGAGAGAGAAAGAAATTGCATTCATCAACTTAATGTAAAACAAATAGAAACAACACATTTTTGTCAGAGTTTATTCGATTTGGTAAAAAGTTTTAATGACCATCTATATTTATTTTTCAGTCTCTTCATTTAGATACAAACTGAAAATACAGGAAATATGTACCAAAACAAAAAACAAAATTTTCAGAACAAAATGGCTATAAATGGTATATTAAACTTTCTCTGTCCAGGTCATCCCATATTGCCTCTGGACTCTTGGAGGCCAGTCCATGACTGCCATTCTTTTATCAGCTGTTTTCTCTCCAAATATGATTTAACCGCATTAGCAGTGAGCTTGGGTTGTTACCATGCTGAAAAATAAAACCCTATCAGACGCTTTCCAGAAGGAATGGCGTGATGAATTAAAACCTGTCTGTACTTTCCAGCATCATGATCCCATCAATTCAGACAATATCTCCAACACCACAGGCAGAAATGCAGCCGCAAACCAGGACAGAGCCTCCACCATGTTTCACTGTAGACCACAAGCAGTCATTCTTCCATCTCTCTCCAACTTTTCTTATCAAATATGATTGGACCCAAAAAGTCTCTCAAAGAGGAAACTCTGAGAAACTTCTGATCAGATTTTGAAAGTTTTCTTGGCCTTGAAGTCCTTTTTTTTGACCTTGATGAATTTGATTCTACAAATTTCTTTGTAACAGCTTGAATACCACATCTTGGATATCCAGTTTGTTTGCTGATTACGCTCTGACGGTGGCTTTGCTGATGCAAAATTATGTCAAATTCTGTGATCTTTGGCATTTGGACTGCAAAGATGTGACTGAAAGTTGGTCTTATACACATTAGCAGCTTCCAATGAGTTCAACTCATACATATATGTGTGTGTGTGTGTGTGTAATGCCCAAGCACGTCTTGCACAAACCTGTTGTAATGGACCTTTTTCACAGCAAAAGAAATAGTTGACAAATACCATATCTTTTTTTTTTTTTTTGATAAACCTCTACAAGCCAGATGATATGTTGGGCTGTTTTCGCTCAGTGATAATGTTGGGCATCTGCACCGCTGAAGCCGAGGCAAAGAGCTCAACCAGTCACGGCTAGGTGTGAATGATTCCCTGCACAAGCAGCAGAGAGGTTTGAAATTGAATTGAACAGTTTCCTAACTCTATTATTTAATGAGGATGTTTTGGGGAAGAGATTTAACAGTTTTTCTTGCATTCCCGTATGTCCAGCTTACATTTTATTAAATCTTGTTCCATAATTTTCCCTCTAATGGAGGTGAAGGCTGACTGATTCTGAACAAATATCGCCCGGAGTTTGATTATGTAATTCGTGCTCTGTTACCCACTGTCTCACATCTCCACTCTTTCTGTCTAGATTTGCTTTGAGTCTCTGGTTTCTTTTTATTCAAGGCTGCCGCATAAAGTGAGAGACTCTTCCTCTCCATGTTTTGAGTTGTTTCTGAACTTTTTCTTTTCACTAAGACTCTCTAGGTCAACTCTAACATATTTATAACTTGTTTCAGGAGATGTATAATATTTTCATCATGATAATAATTTGACTATCTGCAATATGTCTTCATAAAAGATTGTACCTTACAATGTTTCTCCTGCAGAGGTGGTTCATGGAGACATGCACACAATACAGATAGTTGATCATTTTCAGAACTATACATTGAACCTATATATAAAATAGCTTTTATTTTTTGTGGTACACAATGACGGCCTTGTCAGTCCTCTTACTTCCTTTACTTCACAGTAAAATTGCCAACCAGAAATGAATACCTGACTAGTTCTATGGATTTTTAAAAAATAATACACAGTACATGTATGTTTAGTTCTTTTTACCTGTGAAACCCACCTTGCTGTCGCATTTAATCACTTTCATATTTTATCTTTTACATATAGAGAGACAAAAAAAGGAAACACACGTGCACTATCAAATAGTAACATATTTTTTTTATGTTGAAAACATTGCATCAACTGTGATGAAGAGGCAAAAGAATCTACTATAGATAAGCTAAGCTGTCTTTGGACATACTCACTTACTGCTGTGTATGAGGGCATTTGTACCTTTTTTTAAATTTATTTTTTTAAATTTTTTTCTTTTTAAAGCAAAAATAGTGACACAAAGTCGAATATTCTCTTAATCCTCCGAAATGGTTTTGTACAATTGGAGTTATTGTCAAATAACTCAAGACAAGTTGTGATGGGCCTTTTTTCACATCTCACAGTCTAAACAATTACACAGTTAATCATCACCTTAATCAATAATGAAAGTAGTCATTAGTTGCCCCCCCTGTTTTCTTGTTTCTTTTGTGATTATGAATCATACCAGAATTTCAGATATGATAAATCTACAAGGTTTCAATCAGCTCTAATTTGGATGCTTTTAACGGTTGGTGTGGTGCATTTATATATTTACGCTGAATAAGTTTTGGATGTTGCTAATAATTATTTTCAGCATTAAATAATCTTATTTTTGGGTCAACAGATTCATAAATTAGTCCTTAAAAAATTCAACAAATTGTGATAATAACTCATTGCAGCCCCAGAGACCAGAGGGTGTGTTTGAATGTCTGGTTTTATTTGTCGGTCTAAAACATAAAGTTTTAATTTACATTGACATAAAACAGAGGACAACTAACCAATCAGTTGACTAAATGTGTTTGTTCTAGTGATGTTTTTTTGGTTTAATTCTAAATATATCTTTTTTTGTCCTTTTTTTCCCCCATTGGGTGGACCGTCCTCCCTGACCTACTGCCGGGTCACCTTCCCTCTCGTCCCCCCTCCCAAATTGTGGTTTTCCTATGGGCCCTACCACCTCCCCTCCGGCTCTTCTGGCTGGCTGTCTTAGGTAAGTGCTCTGTTTTAAAGTATTACTCACAGTCTGCCTCCTCTGGCTGTGGAGCTGTGTGGGATGCTCGTCCAGCAGCAGAGCCTTCCTCTCACAGCTTTGGCTGGGCAGAGATTTAGCACTGGGCCAGACTGTAATAGACTAGACTGGACTGGACTGGACTGGACTGAACTGGACACTTAGCCCAAAGCAGTCAAAGACCTTATCACTCATTGACTGATACAGGCTTGTAGATGTACAGTGCACTGAGGACACTTAGGTTACAAGTCACTGGTTTATGCATGTAGCAGGGAAATGAATGAGTTTCTACATGTTTTAGCAATACATTTAAGGACACGTGAAAATAAATAAGATGTAATCTGCTATGACAACAAGGCATAATCGTGTCGTCCTCTGTGAGAGGCCGAAAACAAGAAAATGAAAAACGTAATAATCCCACCATGACTTCACTCTCTTGGATATTTTATTGAAGCGGACATGGTCTACCAGTGAGGCAGCTGTTACGAATTGTGGCTGCGACAGAGGATAGACCTTTGTGAGATGTGTAATCTGTCCATTTATACAGAAGTGAAAAGTGAAAATTGGTATAAAAGTGAAAAATATGAGTAGGTTAGGAGGAATATTGAAGAGATAGCTGTTCCTGCAGACTGAAGTGAGGATAAATATTGATGTTACTTCAATTTGAAGCTTTACATTTGATTTCACAAATTCAGTTGGGTTTTTATCTTCTATCTATCTATCTATCTATCTATCTATCTATCTATCTATCTATCTATCTATCTATCTATCTATCTATCTTTTTTTAAAACCTCATAAATCTAATATTAATTAGAAAAATGCTTGATATCTCTCCATAGCAGTGAGCTGTCATGTCACTAGGGTATGTTATCATGCAGTGGGCACTTCGGAGGCAGTGACACAAACTGAAGAAATGAGTGTGACTGTAGGATTGTGGAATTTGTGTTTTACTGGGACTGGTAGAAACGATCCTTTTAAAGTGGTTTTCACTGTTGAGGCAGTTGGTGGTTTCCTGTGACACGATCCAGCACTTCTGTTGTTCGAACTCCCACATCTTTTATGCACTGAGAGAACATCCTCCCCATGCGTCTGCAGGATAGACGATCTTGTAGAATGGTGAGAATTTGCTCATCTGCAGTGTCACATCTGATCACTGCGCCCCCTGGTGGATTGTGAGGTGCTTGTCGACAGGAATCACACAGTCGGCCTCCCGCATTAGCTTTGCCGCGCTCTGCACAGGTATTGATGATTAACACAGTGCTCAGTCAAATTAATACCCCGTGTTTACCCCACTTTTAAATTATTTGTTGATGTTTTCACAGTCACAAACATTTCAGCTCAGTCAAACCCTGCAGATATTGGCTTGCAGTTTATTAATGGCTCGCAGCAGCGGCAGGTTCACAGTGGGTCATCCTGCCCAAACATTACGCCCACCTTAACCTCTCGGCAAAGGGAGAGCGCGGTAGAAGGAGGAGCTTTTCTCCGAGACACACAGTCACAGCTTGATGTCAGTGTGGTGCTTCTGATCGATACTGAGCTCTCATCCTCAGTTGCTTCACTGCTTGCTCTACCAGAGTGATCCACTAGATGGTATAACATAGTCAAGAGTGAAACAGACGCTGCAAGAAGAGAGGAGGGAGATGCTGTGTGTTTGTGTGTGTGTGTGTGTGTGCGCGCTGTATGTCTTAGGGTTTCATCAGATTACGCAGCTCTTTATTCAGCAGACGGAGTGTAAACATTTGCTTTTGTCAATCCTCCCTCGTGATCCCTCTCATTGTCACAGCTTAGGGGTGAATTTGGTTCAAAGTCAACTGTGATGCATAGGTGGTTGGGGGAGTGTCAACCATTTTGTATGTATCTGTCTCTGTGTGTGTGTGTTTGTGTATGTCAGTGTTGATATCCACTTATTAACACCTGTCAGTTGTCTCTGCGCCCCTCGTGTTTGCTGACATTGTCCTTGCTGAGGCTGTGCTCCTGAAACAGGCTCCGACAGTGATTGTCAGGTACAAGGAACATGAGACATGTGGCTCAGAGCACAGCAGCATGGTAACAAGACCTGACAGGGCCTTGGCTGGGTAGCTGCATAAAAAAATAATTGGGAAAGTTGTATTTTAAACTATGCAGATGCCTGGGATTAACCGAGCAGTATTGAAGCAGCAAATCAATGCCGTTTGATTATAAACCTGTGAGGCTGTTCTGTCTGTGGTTTCCTGGCGGCAGGTACAGCTGCATAACGTTCAGGCCATTAGTTTAACCCCGTCACAACATGCAGCTACCTCTACGTGATGGTGGGTATCAGTAGGGTAAAGAAGGGCTGTGACAGATGTGTGGAGTAATTGCTCTTCCCCAGTTTGCATGATGCATAAACGATGCTGTTTGTAAACTGAAATTGGTTAAGGGCCTTTACTTTGCCTTAAGAGCTGACCCGCTGTTGACTTCTGTTTTTCTGGATAATGTTTTAAATAACTGTCTGTGTTTAGTTTATCCAGTAATAGCAGGTTGTGCTCATGCAAAAAAAAAAATTAAATTATTTAAAAATCTGACAGCAGCTTAAATTGGCTCCAGGAAAACTTTTTGATTCCAGAGTGGAGGCAGACTTCTGGCATTAAAAACAGACCCTCTTTTTCCTCTTAGTGATATTCCGCATGTTCCCCGCAGAAAGTTAAAGGTTTTCAAGGTTGCTAATTTGCACAAAACCCTAAACCAAGTTCAAGGCTGTGTTGTTTGGTCTAATCAGTGCTCATGCTCACAGTCAGAGTCAGAGCTAATTATAATAACAATGAGAACTTGTATCAGTGCATCCTGCTAAAGGTCATTTACTCTAATGGGTCCAACCACTGGAGAGACGATTAGTGTGCAGATAGGGGAAAAAAAACTCAAAAGATGCTCCACACACATTTATTATTTCTCTGAAGGTTCATAGCTCTTTGATAATCATATTCATGTCTATTCCTTTGTGTTTTATATTGTTAATGATGGGCGATATTTTTTTTAAAGCTGCACTAATCAGTAATGTAACAGTGACAAGACTATATTTATTTATGAAATGATTAGTCGATCAATTTCATTATCACCTATTTTGATAGTCGATGGTGATCTGGGATTTGGTCTGTTGAGAAACCCATGGAGAAATATCAGCTGACTCTCTGGCTCCCGTCAGCTCTATGGAGGATTTTAGCATCTTTCAGCTCATTGTTTTGGTTTTATGTCCCACAGCTGTTTTAGTTCACACTCACATCTCTCTGTTACCACTCACAGCACGCATCTAGTTTTAGTGAGAAAGTCCTGATAAACTCAGTTCCTAACCAGAACCAAACAGTCAAAGTTTCTGACTAACAAATGAACATAATGGATCATTTAGTAGCTAAAGAGACATCACCAAGGTCAGGGTAAATACTGAACTAGCATTCATCAGGGGAACAGACTCATGTCTGCAATTGAATGTTAATTAAGGGAATAAAAAATAAAGCAGAAAAGTAAAAGGACAAAATATTTTATATAGACCAGATTTTTATAGTGTTTGGCAGAATGTTAGCTACAGTTTTAGAATTTACTTCTCTGCTGATATTACATGTACAGTACGGTAGATAAGTCCTGTCCATTAATCTTACTATAAAATATTTTTGTCAACAGAAGAGTAGTCAGGAGTTAAGAAATTCTTAAGTCTGTCTGCTTTTCTTAAACATCCCTACAATCTTTTAGAAACCAAAGATGGCCTCATTTTAAAATGATTTAGATTTTACATATTTGACTTATTCAGTCGCCTATTAAATTATGCTTTCTGTAAATTTTATTTCCACACACGAAGGCTTTAAAAATGCTGTTTCCTAGTCCTCTCCACACTTATATATAATATATGTATAATATTCTTTGGGAAGATATCTGATGCCTTTATTTATTCATTGTATTTTGGACTAAATGCCAAATTTTAAACAAGACATATTTAAAAATACTGGAACAATCTCATAGGATACTTATCATATTTAAGTGTAGAGAGTAAACTCCCTCCAGCATGTTTAATGCACCAAATTTACAAGAAATACTGTCCACTGTCCTCATTCCTAACTTGCAGAATGACTACATAACAGCTCCACACCACAATGCTTTTTGTTAACAAGGTCTATATTTGCCACATGTCCAATCAGTGGCACATTAAGTGTTGCACTTTACGTAAGTTGCAGCCATCACAGTATCCAGCAACTGAAACTTACTTTGCATAATTACCCACTTTGTTCAGTCCTAGTTTTGCAAATCCTCTCCCCCTGATGTGAGAATTTTGAAACGACCCACGCCTTCTGTGTCTTGAGGCTTCATGTAGGAGGTGTTGTGGGATCTCAGGGTGATGAGGTCATTGCTATGGGCAATTGAGCGCTGGTAACACCACCAGTGAGAGCTGCACGCTCATTATTAAATGTGAAGTTCAGTTAAAGTGGGCAGCGTCCAGTGGGTTTACTGCAGTTCCTCCAGAGTGAGCTGAAGAGAGCTTTCAGACAGATGTTTGTTTTAAGAGAATATTAAATACTGAAGCAGTGGAGAAGTGTGGCTTCTCACAGGAACCTTGGAAGAAAAACATCTTCGCTTAGTAAAATAAGGTTTTAAAAACATCAAAAGTGTCTTTTCTTTTTAACCAGTCGCCTGGGGAAAAAAAAAAAATCAACTAGCAATTATCATTTTTGTGCTAAACGGTTTTACACACAAATTAAACTTGTGAAATTTGACAATTGGAATAGAAACAAACAGAAACATCAATTTTCTCATCAGCTGTTATTTAAATTTTCAGGTCAGGTCAAGTAAAAACGCAACCTGTCAGGTGATATTGTGGTAGTGATGGTGCACTGGGGAGGAGTGAAAGATACTGTGGGAACATTTAATTTGGCCTGTGCACTCCATGGGGACAAAAGCCAACCTCGTTTTGGTCTCCATTCTGCCATTTTCCTGCGCAAACACAATCAGTTTCTGTTATTCTGCTGCCGAATGGAGCGTTTCTATAGCGACAGAAGAAAAAAAAACAAAAAAAAAAACAGAAGTAAACCTGTGAAGTACAACACTGTACACAATACTGTCTGAGGACTAAAGAAAGACCAAGTTTTTTTTTTTTTGCCGTTATCTTGTCTGGAGAAGTGTACAAGCTGCTCGGAGAAAACTCTCTCAGCAGCATTGTGCCCTGATGAGTCAGACTGATAGCCTGACATTTGGAGGCGTTCATGTTTAAATACCCTGCAAAGTCAGCTTAATTTAAAACATCCATTCTAACAAAGTCATTTCAGTAGTATGAATTAGTCTTCACTTGCGTAGAAGAAAGAAAGAGAGGGGTTGATCCCTCCAGTGTTCTGCAAAAAAAAAGATGACAGGACAGTTCTTGAATCTTTCCTCTAACCTGTCCTAGATTTTCATAAATCTTCAGGTTCATTTCCAAGTCACGCAGTCAGTGAACTTAAATCTCTTACTGATGAACACGCTGCAGCACAAAGTACCTCACATTTTAGTGTGTTGGTAAGTTTGTTTTTTCTTTTTTTTTCTTTGCTTTTTTGTGATGGTTCTGTTTCTCTTCTCTCTGCTTCGTGTCTGGTTGTTTGCTTTCTCACCACATAAATTGTTTATCTTGTGTGTTTACCTTGAGAGGCTCTGTGGTCATATTGGCAGTAGTTAATGAGGGTCCAGGTAAAGATGAAAAAATAAAATGTTACTCTGCACTGCTTTGGAAGAAATTGCCTTATCTTTATTACGGTGTCTACTCATGCGTGGCAGACTATTTGTTAGATGCTGAGCGGCCCTTGAAATTTGTGGTTTCATAAAACCTGCCTCATTTTTGTCTATTGTTTTCTGGAGCCCCAAGATAGCCAGAGATGAACAGAGGCCTCTTACGCCCTCCTTTGCTCTCTTTCTCTGTCACTGTCTCCTTCTCCGTTGTGGTGATTCACTATAAGCCAAAAAGCAGATTGCTGTGCCGCACCGCTGTTTGTAAAAACACACCTTTTCATTGTACAAGGACACAAGTACTTGAAATAAGAAGAATAAAGAAATAAATAGGAGAAAATTTGATATTGGACTCGTAATACAGAATGTAATAGAAGTATGAGCTGTGCAGTCTACAATAGATAAAAATAATTCCTCATACTATGGAGTTTAATGGGTTTGGGAGCCATTAAGAAAGACTCTCTCTTTGTATGTGAATAACGTTCACGTGTTGAAATCGCATTTCATCTAATCCATATCTACTTTTGAATCATATGCTGAATCTAATTATGTTTAGCTTATAAACTAATTATTATTTTCAAATGATAAAATTATAAATAACTTAAAGACGTGAGTCTTATTGATCTGTAATCACACAGAAGCCTAGAACATCAGAGATTTTAATGACAGTTTAATTAATGTTGACAACCTGTAGCTGCAACTTTTGATGATTAAATGTGTCTGACACACTGGAATAACTGGTGTGTCCTGGTTTTGAAGAGCTGTTTGTTGGAAATACTGACGATCTCACCACACAACAATGAAATTGATCATCTTAAAATGTGACACTTCAAATAAAACATATTACACAAATAAACACACCAGTATTTTCTCAGATGTTTTTGCTCACAGATAGGTAGTAAACCTTGTTAAGAAAGCTCTTCATTATGTCTAATTCATTTTCTTTTGTATATTTACCTTTTCTTCTCTTCAATTTCTTTTTATTCCACTCTGACAAAGTACGTTGTAGTTAAGTTTGTTAAGTAAGGTCATTCAGCCTTACTTCTATTATCTGGTTTTATGCTGTTGTAATAAATGAAGTGAGAAGTAGGGACACTTTCCCATAGACTTCAATACAATCAGACTTTTTTTGTTCTAACATTAGATAACATGCAGGTTTAAGGCTCTTCAGCTGCAGCTTCACTTTACACCCCGGAACCAACTTTTATGTGTCTATGGTTAAAAAGTGTTTTGTTTTTATTTGATTTTTTTTTTTTTCCCCCACCTCACAGATTCACAAGTAAACTTTGTCTCAGTGAAGAGACAAAAATGCTGAAAACAGGAAAACAACAGCTGTTCCAGAATTAATGTAAATTAGTGACATCTGATCTGTCTGAATCTGTCACTGAGGACCCGTCAGTGTCGGCTAAAATGAGACGCCTTATGTTACCTCAATATTTTGTACATTGTTCTTTTATTAATAGCGTAGAGGGAGGACAAAACGTCCAATAAGATGTTCATTACCGGACTGACTGATACCACATATTTTTCTGACCTGAACCAGCAGCATGTAACTTGCAGCAGACTAAATGAACCCAACCCCAATACTCACTAACTTCAAGAGTGTGAATTGAATTTTTGTTTAAAAATATTTTCTCATGTGAATGCCATCAAGTGCGTCCCCATGCACCTGTTTTTTCTTCAGTTTTCAATTTGCATATTGAAACAAAAGTGAAAATGTAATCGAATATTTCTGTCATGTTACATTTGTCAGTTGTTTGAGTTTTGACCGTGTCATCATGTTGCATCCTCTTGTTCTACTCCTAATATTAACATAACATAAATATTAATGAGCAATATTTAATATATATTAAGATAATGTAAGATAGAAATCCCCACCGATAAGCAGTTTCTTTTTGATTTTACAATGTTCACTAAATCTGGATTGAAACTTTGCTTCTGTCTAGTTTTTGAAAATGAAAAGTGGCAGTGAAGCTTTTAAATTTAAAATGCTGCAGGGCTTCACATAAAATCAGCCCATTTTATCTATTTCAAGTCAAACTTCCTAAAATGTGTTAATCCAGACTTTCATTGTCTTTAACTTGCATCAGGTGAGACTTCCGTTGCACCAGTTTTGTGCCAGAGGCTAATGAGATAGTAATGAGCAATTTTTGGCCTGTCTGTGTCTCAATTATTGTTTTCCCTCTCTCCCTGTGATGAGATCCAACGCTGGTTGATGAAGTGGTTTCAGAAATTTCATTTTCATGGGAAATCCATTTGCTCTGCCAGCAGAATTTGTCTGAGCATGAGCGATCTGCTGGTATGTTACACTGCGCAGAACAATCAAATCACATTAATAAGATTAATCATTCCAATAATTCATGCTTTGTCTGTGTTCTTCCTGAAGCTGATGAAATTACCTCCCCTCGCCCTAAACTCTTCCTTATCTACCATGACCAAAGCAGCTCGCTCCAAATGGAGCGCTGGGTCCAATTATTTGGTAGCTTTTCCACTCTGACAATCGCTGAGAAAAAAAAAACAAAAAAAACAAACTTCACACTGTTTTTATGTTTCTTTGAGGAGGAAAAACAGGAAATTTTGGACAGGAAAGTGGCATCCACTTGTGTGTAGGCGTCATAGAAAGCCTGTTTGGTTTCCTGGGTTCAGATTTGTCCTGAAATCTGGAAAGAATCCAGAGGAGCGTCTCTGCAGACAACCGGTCCTTCGATTGGCTCGGCTGGGAATGCTGACAGGAGATGCAACTGTGAACTGTGGTGGATGTTGATCCAGAAGCGCTTCCAGCAGCGTGCAATGGGCAGAGCTATTTTAGTTTTACTACCTAAAGCCAAACATGGACACTAAAGCATAGAAATGCACAAGCTTAACCACATAAACACATACTGCCCTTCCATGTTTCTCACCCATAAACATGCACACGTATAAAAGGAACTACACAGGTATCACACTGTTTGGCAACTTGGCAACTGTGCAAAAAAAATCCATAAATTGTTTCTCTCAAATAAACTTCCGGTCCAATGTTCTCTGTTCCCTGTGGTGTTACAGCAAATAAAGGCTAGAAATCATGGAGATTCTTAGCACTGGCTGGGTGAAATAAAGAAGCCAGTATTTTGGCCTGCAGAGTGTTGAATGCTCTATGTCCTCATACATTGCAAACTGGCATTTAGGAGCAGAAGCCAGGAAGAAAAGGAAGTCTGAATTAGTGTGCTTCTGGCTGTTATTTACATGATTGCATTCTACGTGAAGAGTGCATTGCACAAAATTTCAACTTGCATGCTGCTGTGTTTATGTTTTCGAAGGATAATAGTGTCTTTTACGAAAACCCAGTTCCCCAATGACCACAAGTGGTTAAGTTCCAACACAGCTGCTTCCAGAAGTCATCAGCTCTCTAATGAAGTGATGCACATTGGAACTACAGCCATTCAATACATACTCCCGCAGTGACCCTATATGAGTTTTCCACGCTCTCTTGTCCTCCCACTCTTTAATTTCCAAATCTAACTCTATATCCCACTCCTTCTCCATCCATGCCGAGGTGTAGGTGCCTCTGCCAATCTCTTGCTTTCTCTCTCGTAGATTAAGAGAGCCACAGGGGACAGGCCTGAATGAGAGAAGAGCAGCACGAGAAGGAGAACAAATGCATCTAATACTCTAGCCACCACCATCCTGTCTCTCAAGAGGAGTGTGAGTTGGCGTTTGAACTAAATGCTATGATTAGATTGGTCCTGTGTTCCAACAGGAGCCCTGCCCACCCATGCCTCAAGGCTTTATGCGCTTTCCACTTGCACTGAAAGCATCACAGCTACGCCTTTGGGTGCCAATGTCGCATTTGAGAGAAGTTGTTTGGTAAAGTGTGGCTTGTAGTGGAACCCCACAGTGAGAGTGATGATTGAGGCTGATGGGGAGCAGAGGAATAGCAGCGAGCCACTTGGCCCTGCGGGGCTGTGTGTTGACTCAGCTCACACTGACGACATCATTAGAATGGATAGATGAGAAGCCCCAGGAAAAGAAATGTGTCCATCTGTGTTGATGCTTGTAGTGTACATATATTTGTAGAGGATACTGAATGTTGCATACTTGGTAATCTTTACACCGTTGCACTGTTGCAGATATTTTTCTATTTTTATTGACCATATGTCCATCCACTGTCTGCCGCAATCCAGCTGTAGGTTGTATTGGCAGCAGGCTAAGTAAAGTAGCTTGGACATACCTACCTCCACATCTTCCTACTCCTCCATGGGGATCATGAGATGTTCTCAGGCTGATTGGTGCAAATTGTTTTTATATATTTCTATATCTATAGATAGATATAGATATATCTATCTATAGATAAGATAAAATATAGGCTCTTATTTGCTCTTAAATGTCAAGAACCAGTAATTCATTGATAAGCTTTTGATTCCAAAAAGCAAAGTTGGGACCTCCTGGGTGCCTGCATCAACACGTGCACATCCTACTATCAATACCAGGGACGGGTATTTAAGTTTTTCTTTTTTCTTTTTTTGTTCCAGTATCTGGACTGAAGTGTAACCTTTTTTGATACCTTTAAAAAAAAAAAAACCTCATAAATCACCTTGAGCAATCTCACTTTCGACATTATTTGGTAATATTTGCTATTGTTATTATTTGTGATACTTTGCTGTCTATGTTCAAAACTGTGGCCAAGCTTCACAAAAGGCAGTAGGGAAACAGCAGCATGCAGCTGACCAGAAGTCATTCTAAGAAGACGGAGCATTCAGTGCAGCGAGCAGCACAATTAGAAATCATTTTTTGCTGTACTCTAATGGAGCCAGGGTGGCCCTAAACAGCAAAGTCAGAACAGACGTAAAACTGAATTGCACGTGGAAAAATATTTTAAATAATCTTTGCTACAGCTCAATTTTGCTCAGAGGTGGTTTTTGCTTTCAATATATTGTAATTTTCATTCTTAGCCAAATAATTATAACAAGAACCAGAACGATGTGATAAGAAACTGAATTCGGTAGTGGAATTAATGCCGTACAAAATACTCTCATGGAATAGCGTTAGCCTTTGTGGAGAAAAAGCTGCTACTTCACACATTAACCTAATTCACCTTCAATCATGACGTGGGTGGTTTACCACCTTGGCTGCACAGGTTCTCCCGGGGAGCCGCTGCCAGGTCTAATCAGTGAAGCAGTCCTGAAAGTAAAAATTGTAACTTTTGTTTTTCAGGTTTACCCAGGTTGAGGTTTTGGCAGTAGAAGCAAAGCAATCACACCAGGGAAAGAAATGCTGCCCATGGGCAAAGCACCTGTTCTTCAGTTTCTGCCAAAACCTTTTTGTATGTGTGTGCATGCGTGATAATATACAGTTTGTTCAAAACCTAATATATTCATCCATCCATACCTTACATGTGCCTTCTGGGCGCTGACTTGATGGGCAGGAGGAAACACTGTGGAGATTTTAGTGATGAGGAGCAAACATGACATATATTTATCCACAGGATGTAATTCCCAAGCTGTCATACGAGTTGTTATTGTTGTTTTCAGGCTTGTTGGTACATTGCACCCTAGGTGATATTGCAGTCTGCACGGACATTTAAAGCACGGCGTGAGTGCATTGTGTTCCACGTCCTGGGGCATGTGTGTCCCGGTTATACGAGTGTAATATTTGGTTATTTCTCCTGACTCCGTGAAGGTGAGGGAATATGTGCAATAATGTTTTATAGTACCTCAGGTTATGGTCATGAGTATCTCACCAAAAAGACCAGTTTACACTTTTATTGGTTCACTTTGTCTTGTTCAGCAGAATGAGCTGTAAATCTGATATAACAAGTAATAATCCTGCTGTGTTTGTGAAAGCGCCTTCTGTCATGCTTTAGTGTGAAGCTCCAGCCTTACACCTGATCACATATTCAGTACTTCTTGATTGGCTCCGCTCGCTTGTTGTGTCGTTAACTTGAGTGGGTTTAACCTCTGTGCAAACAAACCATTCAGGAACAAATTTTCTTTCCATGTCCCCAGGAAGTGAAAGAAAGAAAATTTAAAGCTCTAACGTTTTGAGGCTGTAGTCGATAACGGCGTTTGATGCAAGAACGAGCTGGGCTTTATTTTACCTGCAGCGGATGGTGCAACTTTGATCCAAGAGTTTGCACTGCTGACCTTTGAGGGGAGGGAGAGCTGCAGAGTCAGAAATAGAGGAAGTTAATCCCAGTCATATAACCTTATAACCTGTGTGAGACCGTTTACTTTTATTTAACATCCCTTCTTGGAGTAAAAACTGCCTCACTAAAGAGCAATGGTTTGCAGACTGTTATTCGTCCAGAGCCAATGGTACAAATACGTCTTTTGTATCTACATATTGACTATTAACAACCAAACTAAGCTGGCGAGCTTGTTAATGCCGATTTAGAGATTAATTTACAAAGCCCTGCCTATTTTTTCTGGACATGCAAATGTCGCTTTACTGGCCGCTTGAAGTGGTGATTAAACCAACCACTTCTGAAATGATTTATTTTACTTCTCTAATTCAGTTAATTTGGTCTGAGATGTGTGAAAACGCTGCTCCATGTCCTTTCTCTCCTGTCTCTAAATGAACCACAGAGCTGAACATTAGGAATCTCCCCTTCCATTCTGCACACGGACGTTAAATCCCAGTCATTTGAAATCCCTTTGTAACCAGCTCAGTTCAGGAGTTCATGTGGTGGAGTTTGGATGAGGACTGAAACGCCTGGAGATGAGAAGAATTTCAAACCAAACAATATTGTTGTTTTTACAAGCTTTTGCTTTCAAGACTCAAACATTTCAGCAGTGGATTTTCTGTGATACATTATGGTAATTCTGGACATATAAAGCAGTGAAATATTAAACATTGTTCCTTTAGGTATTTGCTCACCCCTGTGATACGGCTGTGACCACAAGCTGTGGTATACACTAGTGTAAAATGAAACGGCATTGAAGTCTAATTATAAAGGGAAATTGTATTTGCAAGACAAATTGTTTAGATTTTTTATTTATTTTTTTTTTTTTTGCAACACTTTGTTGCTGTTTTTTCCCCTGGCAATTTGTGCAGAAAACAATGGGAAAATCTTAAGCCTGCTGGTGGAGGTCGGTGGGAAACGGAAGGTCGAGGACAATGCCTCAGCCATTGGGATGACATGTTGAAGCTGGATTTGCACTAGTGTTGTGTTCGCAACAGAATCCATCAATAAGATGCGATGTCTTGTCGCTGCAAAACCTTTGAATCGGTTCAGTAAACAAGGACAATGCACTGAGTGAAAGACAACACATCACCTCCATCTGTCTAAACTCGGGGAGAGAAACCCTGTCGTTAGTGCTGCTGTCAGGTGATTTGCTATTATTCCACCTGTCTAACACAGTTCACTCTTGGTGAAAAGCTTAAGTAGAGAATAAATCCTGATGCAAAGTCCTCACTCTCTAGCACACTGAAGACATCTGTGGCAGCAAGTGCCTCCAGTCCTCTATTAAGTTACACGTACAGATTGATTTGTATGTTACTCCTGTACACACACAAGGTTTGGCTGCTGACAGGCAATGCTGTCTTAATTTATGGCCACTTTTTTTTTTTCTGACAAGGAAATGACACTGATCCATGAAAAGAACTATAAAATTCGGGAATTCTCTCAGCACAAAGAGAGCAAATAAATAATGCCTAGCTGGCTGATGGCGCGAAGCATGTGCACAGCGTGATCTCTTTGTTCTTTGTTCTCTCAAAGGCTGCTTTGCCGGCTGCCTTACCGCATCGAGATAGACATTTAAATTCCTACTAAACTATTTGTTTGTGGCTCTGAAAACACATGCTACTCAACAATAGCCAAGCTTTTTAAACCTGCTTTTGTTCAGATATTAGTGCTTTAAACTTTCTCTTTAAAGCTTATACAGCTTTTGAATCTACTTTAATCATTCATGCATAAAAAAATCCAGGGCAAAAAGAGATAAAGGGGATAACCAATGTGAAAGAGCTGTCATGCTGAGAGCATTGACTTTTTTTGTAGTGTAACTGAAGTGGATGAAATTTGGAAGTGAAATCGGTCCTGTTTATGCAGCAGCAATGAGAGGCTGGTGAATTTTCCTGCAGCAAACATTTTTTTGCCTCCAGGCCACCTGTGACTTATGCATGTCTTCATTTTCTATGTCTGCACTGGACATTTTTGAAAGAGAGATCATTATGGGGGCAAAAAGTGAAAATGGCTGATGGCGTAGTTATTCTCAAACAGTACGTTGATTTGTAGTTATTCTCAAAATGTATTAATGACAAGTTGTTTTTTAAAACAAGGAGAAATGTTAAAGAAATGAAGCTTATTGAAGCTGAGAAACGTATGCTTAGCTTTACAAGAATTAAGAGTCTATGGACAAAATTAGTTTGATCTTAAGCAGTCATGGTCTATGGAATAATTTGCCAGAGGGTGTTGTCTTGTCTGTGTAACACTAACCACTTCACTTTAAACTAAAAAAAATTAGAAAATTTAAGTGCTAATACTTCAGTTTTGGGGCTCCTTGTCTCCCGCATTGTCATGCACACTTTTATGGATTACCTGCCTGCTGACATAGGCAGTTACTGTACAGGAGGGTTTTTTATTATTATTATTATTATTATTATTTTTTTTTTGGGCTAAGGTGGCAATTGATTAAATGTAAGCAAGTAAACATACATGCATACAGTACAACTTCAGAGCTATATGTGGTAGCCTGTTTTTCCCATTGTTTGATTTGCCATTGGAGGGTGTGCGTGCAGTGTTTTATATTCATATTATATATTCATTCATAAACAAAAAACCCAAACTCCTATTATAAAAAAAATGCCTAATTATAATAAAAGCATATATAATGGACTGCACAATGTTCAAAAGGCTGCTGTAGAAAAGATGTAAATATCATACAGTTATTTGGTCATAAGCTCAAGTAATTGGCTGATAGTGGACCTCAATGAACAGTCATGGACACACATGGCACATTTGCGAGTGCACATTTGTTGGTGTGCCGATCTGTTTGTATAACTTTCACCTGCTGCTGGAGGAAAAGTCAGGTGAGCAGGCGGGACCAATAGTTGAGACAATTTCATGGTAATCCATCCAGTAGCTGCTGAGATATTTCAATATAGACCAACGAGGTGTGGACTGACATTGACATTCCCAGTGCCACACAGCTCGAATGGCTAAAACACAAAGGCCAACGTTATCCTTAGCGTCATTCAGTTTGATTGACAATACAAAGACAAGAAAAAAGCCTCCTGATTGACTGTCTCAGATGGCTTTATGCTCTCATTTGGCAACAATTCACAGTCACTTGTCAGCTGTTTCTTTTAGAGCGTTTTAGAGACTTTTAAGTCAAACGGGGTCAACAACAGCCACCTTCCTGGAAAGAGAAGAAAGAAACCCATTTGATCATCATCTGTGCTTGATTCCCACCTCTGCAGTCAAAATCTAAACATATCAACCATGTAATGAACCATGAACTAACGAACAGGAGCTCAGATTTCTGAACGTGTTTGAAATGCGGTATGATGATCGAACAGAAGACTGCAGCATGTGACATTTCCACATCTGTGCCATCTCTTTTACAGGGTTTATATTAGATGTTTGTCATCTTGCCCAAATGTTGCGGGTTAAACAGCATTTAAAATGTTTTTTTTTTTTTTTTTTGACTTTCCTCGACTCAAAACAGTTATGACACTAAGCCAATCAGTGCACTGTCGGTGTCCTTGAGTGCTTCACTTCAGTGTTTATGCATCCTGACTTGCCAACACAGAACGAAGCTACTCGCGGCCGTGTCTTGACAGGAAACTTAAGAGCGTGTGATATGTTTGAGAAAATATTGTTGACATTGTTCACTGGCAAGGCTAATACCCTGTTAATATTAATATGGTAATAGAAAAATAATGCGCCGAGGTTACATCATGAACCAAGCACATTTAAGTTGTAGGAATAGTTGGACTATTTTTGTATTAAGTTGACTTAAAATCTAACTGAATTTTGCATCAGTGTTTTTCATAAGGTCCATTGTTTAGTGCACCTGTGGTATTATACAACCTGATACATGCTGTGAGACCAAACATAACTAAACCCTGATAATGAGAGAGGCAGTAGACGTAAGATATTGCTATAGATGCTAATGGGTTTTTTTTTTTTTTTTTTTCTTGCTTAAAATTGTGTAGGATAAGAAATTGACTCATTTTCCAAGGCGGTGCTTAGACCGCTCTGAGAGTGATGAACATTTGCGCTCTATAAAAGCCTCATGTTATTTACAAGACATTCGCAATTGTATTCAAGGGATTAATTGCCTCGAGTTTTACCAGGAGGTAAAATCAATGCTGTACCTTGTTGTCAGGGATAATCATGTGTAAGGCGTAGTTGCCTCTGCTTTCTAAAATAAAGACATGTAGGTGTAGTGTGTTATGCATATCATCTATTTCTTCATGCATTATTCATAGACACATGCCCTTCTGTTTACTTGCTATCGACGCATTTGCAAATGCACCCGTAGTCTTTGTACATTTGTGTCACTGTGAATAAACTGGTGAGGCAGACCCATGTAAATACCACGTTTCCTTTTTATTTCATCTTCTTTATACTGACCACAAATAAAATGGATCCAAGTAAAAAGAGTAAGGTTTTTCTTTTTCTTTTTTTTCTTTTTACTTAATGCACACTCATCAGCCTGGTGTGCCATCATACGCTACAAAGCTGTCAGCAATCTAATTGGTCGACTGTCTCCTGTAACATTCAAACTGAAAGCAGAAGACAATTTCACCAGATTTTCGTGTGGAAGAGAAGGAAAGTTGCACCATTAGTCCAACAAGTGTGAAGGAAAGGAGCCGAACTTGTACAATGGCTACAACGCCATGAAACAGACCTCTTCAAAGGGGAAACTTTGTGGTGGAATCTGTTTTTCCTCTCTTCAAAAAGAGAGACAGAAACTCAGTTTTCAAAGCGAGGAGGCTTTTGAACAATGCTGACGGTGAGCGGAGATGGAGATGGCGAGGGAGGCGATGGGATAATGAGAGGATTCTCACCATTTAC
The DNA here is from genome assembly GCA_038496675.1 of Rachycentron canadum. Lineage (NCBI taxonomy): Eukaryota > Metazoa > Chordata > Actinopteri > Carangiformes > Rachycentridae > Rachycentron > Rachycentron canadum. The sequence continues at coordinate 8,908,468 of CM076664.1, read as the reverse complement.
TCCTCCCTAATGGGTAACGCCAAATCATGCCGCTGTGCAGCAATATTCATATTTATTCCATCTCTTAATCTTACTTATTAATATTTTATAAAGCTCCATCGATTCAATTTCCACAGTGGAATAATATATTACCGAAACATTTTTGATTAGAGGTTTGACAGTTGACTGTGTCTGCATTTTGAAATTAATGACCATCTACAGTAAGTATTGACTTGCCATATTAAATGAGTATGTGCAGTACTGTGTGAAAAGTTTAAGTTTGTTAAAATAAGATCAGGATGCATCTCTTGTCGCTGAGAACTCTTCCCTTGCTGTATGTTCAGGTCTCGCCCCCCACCCCCCAAGAGGTTTCAAAGGGGGTTAGTTTAGGACTCACTTGTGCTGCTGGATGTTTGCTTTGGGTCATTGTCTTGCAATGTCTTGTTTTGTCATTGTCTTACACTGCTTAACACATTTGGCTCTAAAATACCCTGGTTTGATTTCTTGATTCCTTTGAAACATTCAGTGCTTCATTGCCAGAGGCGGCAAAGCAGCCAAACAACATGATGTAGCCTCCACCATGTTTTACTTTAGGTAGGTGTTTTTTCTCTTATGGGCTTCGTTATGAACCAAATCATTCCCAATTATAAAGTCCATCCTCTTAATTGGGAACCCAGGACACCCACAATCACTTCACTTGAAGGTTGATTTTCTGCAGAGGCAAACACGTCTTCCATGCCAAACACACGGAAACACTCTGAAAAGCCCTTCTAACATAAAAGACTGCAAGGCAGCAGGGTCCCGCAGGATCTTCACAGGTACCTTAAGAATGTCATAGACAATTAGAAAACACCATCCAGTGACCTGGACATTTCTTTCAATGTCACAGGTCTAAAGTATGTACACTCAATCAGACACAGGGGTCTGGACAATATGCCCCTTTTTGTTAGAGTAGAAGCAGATTACACTGTCGTTTCCCCTTGAAATCCTCATTATCAGAACTGCATTCAAGCTCTGAGCGAACAGAGGTTCTGCCACCGTCAGACCCCCCCCAACCAAATCTCTAACACTATTTTAGAGACGTGACAAGGAGTCAACCCGAACATTATCCCTTCCACAGTTAGTCCTGCAGCCGCTAGCTCAGACTCATCAAAAGTCTATTTTTGTTCCACATTCTACACAGAAACACAAGAGCCTTAAACATAACAGAAATGAAAGAAAAAATAAAAAAAATAGACTGGCCCTTCTATCAGACCGGACCAAACACACCTGAGGAAAGAAGACAAGGCTCGTTTATACACCATAACTTCATCAAGATGGGAAAAACAGGACAGTCACTTCATTCTTTCATTTTATCTGTCCATTGAACATTATCGCGTAAAGTGGAGGGAGGCGAAAAGGAGCCCTGCTTGGATTGCTGTGTCACGTATAGTCAAGGCTTAAACCACCACTCCATTGCTACAGATCAGCTCTTTAGATATCCTGTGTGGTGTTTTTTTTTTTTTCTTCCCACAATCCAAACCAACCTTCACAGCCTTATCTCACTGAGTTTCTTCTTTCTTTAGCACCGAGTCCTGGAAGCATCGTAACATTTTTATAACTGTGAAACGTCTTTATAACATTATGAACTGTTGAAACGTGGATTTTAAGAATACAAGTGTTTGGTGGTGTTTTTTTTTTTATAAAAGCAGCATGGAAAAAAAAAAGCAGGCAAGAATCAGCCCTGTTTTTATGCAAAAAAAAAAACATAATTCATTCATTAATTCAGGTCATTTGAGCATTGAAAAATAATCACAATTGAGTCTTACTGAATTTATTTGAGAATTTCATTTAAATTCATTAAAAAAGGTGCCAATAATTGTTTCTTGGGTACATTTTATTTTCATATTACTTTACTATTATGAAAGATCTTTTTCCTTTCTTTAGTAACCTTAGACATTTCACGTCATTAAAACAATCTAGTTATTCAGAATTGGTTCATTTGCATTTATTTCTGAGGATATTCTGAATTATGCAGTGGAAGTTCAGAGATTCCAGATTAATTTTAGCCAGCACAGTATACTAATAAAACACACCTTATTTCTAATATACAATTTCAAAAAGATGAACAGTTTTGAATTAAGACTTCTCTGCAGTTAATGTAAATAATGAGGGCTTAAGAATTTACAATGCTGTGAGTCTGTGCTTTGACCTCAACCCAGAGGCTATTCATTATTCAGCTCGAATACAACTGACTTTGGAAAGTATCATTGAACATTGGAGAACAATTAATTAACTGCTAACTTACTCCAGAGCAGCTCTCCAAAAATATACCCTGAACTCCCGGACTCAGTCTCAGCCTCCTGTTTTTGGAAACTGGTGGTAAGAATGACTGTAACACTTAATCCAGTTGAATGGGTGATTTCTGTGATTCACACACTCCATCTAAGTCTTTTCTCCCTTTGTCTTCCATGATAGCGTGATTATTGCAGCGCTGCGGGAACGCGGCGAGTCTGTTATTATGAAGCACGTTTCCAGGAGCTGCACATGCTCGGGCCTACGGCTTTTACCTGCTACTTGGAATGACTGTCGCATTTCAACTGTGTTTCAGTCGTCGCCCCCAGTGACTGCAGGGCCGGAGGGACAATATTAAAGCAGCTATCTAAATGTCTACCTATGAACTACAGCTTTACCTGACTCAAACTGGCAGAACTGAACTTAAGACTACTTTTTAAGAATAATATTGATTGCCTTTGGTCCTGGCTCTGTCTTAAATAACCAGATCTCTGTTGTCACACCAGTAACGCCCTATTCATACTCATTACATACACATTACAGTAGGATTTGCAAGTGTGTGTGAGGGGAAAACATGTCCTGGAAACAATGGAATGGTGCAACGCCAAAAGGGGATTTGCAGTCAGAAATGAATGATGAATATTTGGCTTGAATTTCTTTCATATGGGATTCATTTGGGATTTGTGTTTTATTAGTGTTTGTGTTGTCGCCTTTAATATTAATTAGTAATATTTACGATGACAGCCTGTGGTGGAATTCATTAAACAAGACAGATAAACTGTATATTTACATAAAACATATCCAAGGTAATCGCTTGTAGTAAAATAAGGATTATAATGAACAAAACCAGCAAAAGAAGCCAGTTGTTACGATAGTCTAACAGAGTTTAATTAATCCGTGGGTCCTTTAGCTTCTACAGAAGTACAGTATAACTGGATCTCGTAAAAGCATGTGAAACATTGATGGGACATGTTCCATGTTATATAGCCAGCTGTTGTGGTTTCGTTGTGAGATCCCTTGGGGTTCCTAGCCACAGAAATAAGTAAACCATCTGCTGTGACTGTATGTGATGTTATCAAACAGAGTAAGAAAACCAACTGGTGAAAGCCAAACTTCAGGCTAACCTCATCCCAGCATCAGCAGGGCTGCCATGAATTACTCCTCACATACCTCCAGCTGATTGTAACTGATTGTGCTGGTTGCCTCCAATAATTCACCAGGGGAAAAGTCTTTTTTTTTTTTTCTTTTTCTCCTACACAGATACGTCCACCTCTGTCTCAATACTGTAAAGCAAATATACCCATACGATATCAACACTGTCTGCCCAGCTGCCTTGTCCCAGGAGCCAAAATACAAAGGTTTGATCATAAAGAAATAAAGGCAATGAGTCCAGATAAAATAAACACAGAAACAGATGAGAAAAGATATGAAGATTCGTATTCAAATGTCTCACATAAGAGCTATGGATGTGGCAAACTCACATGATAAATTTAATATACCTTAAATATACATACATACATGCAATTAACAGAATTACATAATATAGTATAAATAATTCCATCAGTACAACAACAGAGCCATGTCATACTCACCACTCTGCCGCTTCAATAAATAATGTTGTCAAACTTCCAGTCCATCTTCCAGTTGCTTCTTCTTTACAGCTACAAAACGTAACACATCCTTTACACACTTAGTCATGTTTTAATGCAAGAATTCTCCATGAAGGATGTAATTTAATGTCATTTGAGGGTAAAGGTGGAGTGGAATGCCTGACATGACTCTTGCTCTGCTTAATGGAATTAGTGTTGTGGAAATTGACAATACACTGAAGTTGGTGAACATGGAAGAAAGTTTGAATTTGCATTCACTGGGGAACAGAAGAAAGTACAAGCCCGTCTGTTATATAAAATAAAACCCCGGTGTGAAGTAAATGAAGTAAGCAAGGTAGGAATTTGCAATGCAGTTTCTAATGAGGGGGGAAAATAAATGAATCAAATTGTAACTGCAAAGAGATTAAAACCTGATTAATCCTTATGCTAATTTCTTAAGGTTACCCATTGTTTTGGGCACTGCATAAAGAGCAATCAACCATGGCCCCAAAGGTAATTTTGGTCCTGATCCCCATGCATACTAATTGGGGTGCCCACTGTGCCAGAAAGTTGTTGATTTCCTTTTGAATCTTGGTGCCAGGTGTTGAATCAGTTCACTCCGATTACTGAGCCACATGTTGAGCCATTCAGCATTTTAGAAACCCCGCCTGAGCCGCCTGCCTTTCTGTTTTGGCTACGAGTGGTTAGCTCAAAAACAAACACTCTTCCTCACGCTTCAGTATCTCTTGTCAAAGTAAATAACTAAAATTAATATTATATAGCATTTGAACATCATCATTGCAGAATACTATGTGCTCCACTCGCCATTAGCCAGTTACCACAACCTGTTTTCATGGCAGGGATGTTGCACCTTTAATTTGCCATCCCATTCTGTTTAAAAGGCATGAACATGGACTGGGTGGTGGGGTGGGTGTGTTGTTCTGCCTTTATGTTGGCAGCATAGGAAGTCACAGAGCCAGATTGACATCTGTGTAAATGGGACAAACGCTGACATGCTGTTATGTTGCAGCTCTTGATTCCTGAACAATGGCGTGTTAACTAATATCACATATGGGGATGGCATTATGCCGAATTTGTTTGGCCCAGTCTAAACAAGTAAAGGTGGCATAATGGAGGGTCATCTGAGTGGCAGTATAGGAGGATCTATTCATTACTCTCTGAATCACCAAATTGTTAATTGATGACAAAAAACAGCCCCTTATTTTCAGGGTAAGAATATTAACAGGCATCTGAATACTGGCACAGAATGACGTCTTGGATTTGGTGCCTCGCATTAAAAAGTAGCAAACAAAAGGCTGAGTAGGAGTTTTTTTTACTCTTGTTTGTTTGCTTGTCTGAATAGATTCTGCAGGAGGCGAGCATATCTCTTGTTCAGTTTTATTACAGGTAGTCTATTACATGCGCAGACATCACAATGTCTCGTATTTTTCTTTTACCCTTCAAAAGTACTAAAAGCTCAAAGTAGCACCCATCACTGAGCTCTTACCAGTCCTGTTCAGACATGTGTCAAGGTATTATGCGCTTTGTGGTGTTTGCTGCCTCTTGGGCAGAAAAATACATCTGCAAATAGATAAGTTGGTTGGAAATGGTTTGTTCGTCAGGGCGTGTAGTTCAGAAATGGGTAGAAATGTTGCTCCCCTCCCTTCGCCCATTACTGTAGGGAGAACGTCTTTTTGGATCCCAGTGGTGTCCTGTATTTTCAGGCAATTGCTGTGAGCTGACCTGGATTACATCTCCCTCAGAGAGGAAATGTCAGCTCCAAAAGGCTGGAGGGAACAAAATCTCAGTTTGTTAGGTCCCCTTGATGAATTTGTGATGACTGTGCTCACTCTGTGAAAAAGGTTATTAATATTAATGTCTAGAGGTGCGCCTCAACATCAATGCAGACAGCAGAGCTCACATGGTCGTGTGTGTCTGTAAATAATTCACTTTTTAAAATCACAATTAACAAAGCATCTACAGTGGCGATGCATGTCACATCGCATTAACACCAGCAGCAGAGTTTAATGAGGTCTGATAATAATTTAGATTCCGTTTATAATATTATTATATCTTAGATCTTAGATCTTTGGTTGGTTTGCTATGAAATTTGTTACAGACATTTATATTCCTCAGGTAAAAGAGCTAACTGAGCTTCAAGGAGCCCAGTTCTTCAGAATACTCTGAACTGCATAAATCAATGTGGAAAAAAGAAACGGCCACAAAAACCTAACCCACAAGGGTCGTCCAGTAGCCTAATGGTTAAGTGGCTTAGCATGCATGCTGAACTGCGTTTAAACACCAACATATATTGTACCAGGTGTAAAGTAGCACAGAACTAAGTGGTAACATAGTTTACCAAGTTTTGGACCAGTTTTTATGGAAAGTAAAAACCCACCTTTAACTCACACGATCTGCATAAGACTGTTGGTGCAGAATAAGTAATTCATCATTTTATCTGATGGCTGCTCTGCATGGTGACGTAACATCATTTTACAGACAGAAAGAATTGCACCTAAGGTACAAACACGCTTCGTGTTTGATGTTCCCACATTCCAAGATGATGATACCCCCTGACACACTGGTAAACAAATTTAAGGGTTGTTTATGAACAGCAAGATTAAGCAAACTGAATCCACAGCTTCCTGAAAATACAGCTCTAAACAACATTGAAACTTTGTGCAACTTTGTCAAAAACCCCAAAGATCCGGAGGCTTTTTCTCTTGGAGAAAGAAACATTATCTGAAATGACATAAATTCATAGCCCTAGATGCTTGGATACTTGACATTCATTATTACATTCTTTTCTTCTTTCCCCTTGAGATACATGAATATTGGGAGCACTGGAGACATGAAGACCATGTGTGCAGTGATTTTGTTAGGTTGCAGCCTTATTTTAATGCTAGAAATATCACATTTCCATGTGTATTCAGAGCCCTTACTCAGTACTTTGAAGCACCTTTGGCAGCCATTACTCATGTCTTCTTCTTGGATATGAAGCATGGCACATCTGGATTTGGTGATTTTCTGTCATTCTTTTCTGTAGATCCTCTCAGGTCTCTGCAGAGAAGTTCAACTACGCTCAAAGTCAGGGCCACTCGTGGACAGTCACAAAATTGTCCCATTCAGGGTATGTCCTTGCTTTGCTCTCTCAGGTTTCCCTCCACCCTGACAAGTCTCCCTGTCCCTGCCACTGAAAAACACGGCATGATGCCGCCGCCACCATGATTCACCGTTAGAATAGCATTGGGCCTGACAGTTAAGTCTTGATTTCATTAGACCAAATAATTTTGTTTCTCCCAGAGACCTTTAGGCGCTTTTTTTTTTCCTCCAAACTCCAAGCAGCTTTCCTGTTTCTTTCACTGAGGAGATGCTTTAGTCTGGCCACTGGAAGCCCATCACCGCACAGGATCTCTGAGGCTCAGCCGGAGTGACCATCGGGTTCTTAATCACAGCTCTCACCAAGGCTCAACTCCCTTGATTGCTCCGTTTGGCTGGAAGAATCCCAGTGGTACAAAATGTCTTCCCTTTAAGAATTATGGAGGCCACGATACTCTTGAGAACCTTTAATGCAGCAGTAATTTTTTTGTTACCCCTCTCAGGTCTTTGGCACAATCCTGTCTTTGATGTCTGCGGACAGATTTTTGCATTGTCACCAGTGAGGCCCTTATATAAACAGACAAATCAACTGCATTTACTCCTCTAAAAAAGTGATCCAGAGAAATGTTAAGCACTGAGCTATAAGCCAAGTGTCAGAGCAACGTGCCTCAATACTTAAGTCAATGTGATCTTGATCCGTTTTAATAAATATTTAAAAAATTGTAAAATTGTTGTCATTGTGTACGCACATATGTGTACGTGTGTGTCTGTGTTTTCTGAGGCAGAGCAGGGCAGCTGTTGAGTAAACCAAATGAATATGTCCAGCACATCCTAAAGCTATTCCTTTCCTGCTGCTAATAACTGTTATTTGTTGTGTGAGAAAGCAATTATGACGTGTGGCTCTTTTGCTTGTGCGTGATTGTTCATCAGCCACAGCATTTGTCGTCTTGAGTTGGTGAAAAGAGTGGGCTGTGATACCATTACCACACCCTTATCAGATGACGGGCAGCACAGACTGCAATGTTTGGGTCCCTCACTTTTGTCCTCGTTTCCCTCCGTCTCTTATCCTGCCTCTATTCTGTTAATTGCCATCCGATTAGAGAGCCAGCCACACTGCCAAACCCCAATAACACTAGTCCATTGCCTGTGTGATGGACCTTTTTTTTTTTTTTTTTTTTTCACATTAAAATCTTACACTGCTTTAGCTGGTTATGCTCATGCCTGCGATGCCCATGATCTCTGCCTGCACTGACATTTCGGGGTCAGTAATGTTTTGATATACAGATTGATGTGAGCACTTCCTGAATCTTATTCCCTCCCTTAAAGAATTTGTATGCATGTATACTCTGCACTAAATTTTGAACTGACAGAGATTTAAGCTTTGCAGACAAACCCAGAGACAGTTTACCCAGTGTAGTTTGGATCATAAATATATGCAAATTCAAAGACAATAGAGAAGAGACGAGAGTTGCAGAATTAGCACTGTTTTGGATTGTGCTAATTAATGTTAAATCGTGATTGTTAGAAACACAGTTTGCAGCAAGCACAAATATCCATTTGAAACATAAATGGTAGAATAATTATTTTATGATATTGTACAATGAAATTTTTTTCAGGCTGGTACAATAGTGGGATTGTTATAGCGGCTGTAAAATCTTTGCAGCCAGATGAAGTAAACACAGTGTCTCTTGTTCGGTCTGTTTGCATGAGGATGCAGAGAAAACTATGTTTGTTATCACCACCTCCTGTCTCTGTCAAAGGAAAGCACTATTGTTGTTTTGGTTTTGTTTTTTGTTTTTTTTTTGACAAGGTAACACAGTGAAAATATTCAGAGTATAGTCGACACTTCAATTGATTTTTGTCTCATTTTTAGAGAATAGCTAAAGTATATATTTGTGATTGGCCAAGTCCACAGTGGCTGATCTGAATCTATTGCGGGACACATAGACAAGTACCTCACAAAGCCTCACGTCAAATCACTTGAACTTTCCCTTTAGGACAGACGTGGCTCCTCTCCATTAAACTTCAGTCACCACTTTTTCAGAACCAAGACAAATGCGTATTTTGTGATCCTGCCAGTGTCCCAATCATGTACAATCCAATTATCTTAAGCTGCATTGAATTATCAATTAATTAATCACAGAGGCATCTTTACTTAGATACAGAAGCATGACCCCAAAGCTCAAGAGCCGCACAATGTGTGATACAGCGGCAGAACAACCTGCTCTCACGCGCAATAAGTAAAACCCAAATAAATCGGGAGGAATCTTTGAGTGTTGTTCTAATCAAGAATTTACTTTTAACCCTTGATTCAAAACAGCCAATGTAGGCCTGTTTACATGTACCTAAGTATTTCTCTTGTTTCCTTCCAAGCTCTACATGGAAACTGAAGGCAGACACAAGGAGCCATATTTAAAGGCAGCATTCATCTGCCACTTATAAATTATACAACATAGATACCCTATAAACAGTCATCCTATGGAAACAATATTTCCACAGCAGCATTGGAATGAATAGAGCTTTAGTGCTTTTCCCCTCTTGTAAGATGTACAGTATTTAACTTTGACTGCTTGTTAATCTGTGCAGATCAGTTTTTGTCATCTATAGCAGAAGTTTTCAAACTGAGGCGATAGAGAGACAGAGAGAGAGAGAGAGAGAGAGAGAGAGAGAGCCGTGAATACAGGATGTGAGGCAAAGACACTGCATGAGGTGAAAGGGACAGATACATGGCCATGATTTAAAAAGAACGGGAAGTTGTCGGATTTGGCCCCAGTTATGAGCACGGGCAGCAGTTGGAGCTACAGCACAGCTCATCTTAAGCTACTTTAAAAACCCTTAATGATCAGTTGCCGCAATGTCCATCTAAATTCACACTCCTTGTCTGAGTTATAACTCAGGCAAATGTTAACACACAGGCATGCCCATATTTTTAGATTCAGTGTCACGTATACTTCTAAGGATATAGATTATACACAACATTTTCAGGGAACGCACGCCTGCAAATCTGCTTTGAAGTCAAAGAAAAAAAAAGACGCTGCTAATATTACAGAACTTGCCTGAGAATCCTCACTTTTTAAAGTTCTTCTTTTCTGCATCAAATCGAGCCATTGGTTGCCTGTCCATTGAAAACAGGAACTTGTAAAGGCCAATTTAACATACTTTCACTTGTGCCAGTTTGTGAAGATTTGAGCAAATGTCTTGCCAACAGCCTTTTCAGTGACTCCAAGGCAACACTTCCTGCTTACCCCAAACCATCCACCAAATAGACAAAGGAGCAACAGTATACAGTATATGAGTATATTGTTTTTTCTTGAGTTTTGAAATGAATTTAGATTTTGTCCTGTGGGGGCTGTCACTGTCTTTCAGATAATCCCGTTCTGAGATGTGTAAATAATTTTACGTACGTAAATTTAATCTGCTGTTGTTTCTATTCATCCTGCTGGATGAAAGCCATGTTTCGGACTCAGCAGCTGAATGCTTTCAGCTGATAGGCAGATGGAGCACACTGGGCCGTGTTGGTGCCAGTTTTATGATCATGAAATTGTGTGGGGGGATGGTCTCTGTTTACTGCACAGGCCAGCGTTTCACTAAATGAGGGTAGAAATAAAAAGGTGCCTCACATCATTACTTTGATCCTTTTCTTTGATGTTAACTGATTGCCTTAATGTACTTGTTGTTTTTAAAATGGTAATTGATAATCTTCCTGTAACAAGCCTCCTAAGTGTTCAGATGGATGTGTTTAGCTTCTTTTCCAGCTATTTTTCATTGGAGTGACATAATGAGAGATTGACTCTCCATAAGATTCAGAAGGTATTTAAAGCATTAAATGAGGCTGTATTCCTCTTTAGATGGATGTTTTTGTTTGCTCCAATTTGTATTCCAAAGCATTTTTGTTTTTGTTTCACGTATCTCGGCTGTTCTCTGCTAAATTGACAGGTCTTCCCAAAATGTTCAGTCAGGCACAGCACATGGTTGATGAATCAGTGTTTCTGTAATTTGTAAACAATCCTTTACATCAATTCTGCAATATCTTGACAAACATCAGTCGCTTGTGATTGAATAAACTGATGAACTGTTTTCACAGGTAGTGCTGCAGTGATAACATAAAGGCAGGCGAAGTCTGGTTCATGATCAGTAAAAGCACAGACATATAAAGCAAAGGTATTTTATCTTGCAGAAATAAAAGAAGCTTCTGCTCTTCTACTACATGTAAGAATTTAAAGCTTGTCAGAATGGCTGGCAATTTAAATGGTGGATAAACAGAAAGTCATTTATTTTTTATTCCTTTTCTATGATCAACTAATGGATCTGATTCATCTCAAGAAGCCCCAGTTAACCTTAACATTGTTAACATTGTTGGTTTATCTAACATTTAGAGCCAGACTCAAATACTTTGGCTACGTACATTCATTCTCTGACGAGTTATCATAGCCGCTGAATAAATCCTGTGAAATTAAACAGCATCATCTGTAGTGCACTGTGTCTACATGCATATTTAAATGGATATACATGCTATTTATTGACTTCTCTTTTGTTCAAATTACATTATATAAAATAAAAGGTTTAAGCTTCTGCCTTCATCAGGGGCCAAACAAGAATAACGGGTTGAAAACGGGTTTGTATGTTTTCCAACATGATAAAAGACATCCAATAAGATAATACCATCCTTTATCAGTTAAATCAAAACAAATTCAACCAGCCAGGAGAGCAAACAATGAATTTAATTGAACTGAAAGTGTGTTTAATTTATGTTTCCAAACTGCTTCTTGTTACATAAGCAGTGTCTCCTGATTGCGGCCTCATTTATGGTAATTAAATGCCTCAGTGCTTTTAAAGTTTAGGCTGGAAATTTTGTTTGGCTACTGCAAGTTAAATCCTGTCTACTAATAGCACCTTCATGTTGGGAAATCCAAATTTTCAATTGTCGCTTTGTCTTCTTTGCACATGTTAGATTACTCTGGCATTTTAGAATGACATTTTAGCATCCAACACAAAATAAACAGTCGACAGTCACTTGTGGCGAGACTCTCTTAATTTTTCTTCCATCAAACAGATTTGTCCTCTGGTGTGTAATGGGCCTGACAAACCAGCCAACATGCTGTGGATTTTCTGTTATTTCCCCCTTGTGTTGTATTTTCTGCTTTAAAAAGGTCAGAGGCAAAGGTGAAATTACTCTTTAATGAGAGCACCACCAGCTATTTATCCCGATTTGTCAACCAGTGGTTGTTCCTGGCCTCAAAATAGCTTCTGTTTATGTCCTTAACTTGACATTGATTAGTGTTTTGCAATGAATCATTAGAGAGACATTTGCTTGAACAGTTTGTTTTATTGTAGCTATAAGCAGAATCCCTTATAAACTGCATGAAGAACTTATGGTCCTCTCTGCAGGATGTGTACATAATTGTTAATGCTCTGATAGTTGCTCAGTGTTCTGTTAAATATGAGGTACCTCTCAGTGATATGGTGGAGTCAACAAATTGATTAACTCCCCATTAAGCCCACTGGAGAGAGCAGTGACAGCAGGCTTGAACAGTTAAAACTAATTCAAGAGAATGATGTGAAACAAACAGCTTTTCTTTTTTTTTTTTTTTTTTTTTTTTTTTTTTTACAGCTCAGACTGTATTTTGCATGTAGACATCTTGACTAATTGTTGTTGTGTCAGCATGTCTGGCCTCACATATAGCGTAAGAACAAGTTCAATAATCTATATAAACAGAGGTCTTTAAAAAAAAAAAAAAAAAAAAAAAAAAAAAAAAAAACCAAAGCAGAAATCAATACAAGACAAATAATCCCGGCGTAAAGAGGAGCAGAACAAGAAGATTACCTTTTGTTGAGAGGCAAAATTGTGAGTTCAAATGATTGAACCCAGATATATGTAGTGATGAGCACCAGTTTTTCCTCTGCACCACCTGCCTGTTTGGTGTGTGAGGACATTTCTGCACTCAGAGAAGTGATGCAGACCCATTTTAATGCTTCCCAGAAGTTTGGGGAAAACAGTGAGAATGTAAAAATAAGGCTCCAGTCACAGTCTGAAGGTGATATATTTTTGAAAGAAACAAAACAGGTTTACAAGTTAGCACAAGGCCATTGGAGGATAACTATTACATTGTGTTGTTGGCCTTTCCCCAATGCCATGAAAAAGTAATAAATATAACACAGATTAATATAATGTCAGTAGTAGTTGGGAAAAAAAAATGCAGTGGAGTTGAGCAGCGAAGAGATTCATGGTGTTGTTGCACTCCAACAAGCTTTGGTCTTTGGCTGGGGAGTGGATTTCCTCTTGTACTGACAATGAAAAATACACAGTGCTAGCCTCCAATTATGTGGACTTAGTGTTCAAAAGCACGCCATTTGTTGATAATTTTTTTTACAGTCTGCTGCTGTCTGTACAGGACATAATCTCGTTCCTCAAATTGTATAACTACATACCATTTATGAAATGAGCAACACATTCCTTATATTAGATGCTGCAGATGTACGTCCGTCTGTCTTCACACTACAATGACAATGAATATCATTTAGCCTTGAAGTGGCTGTGGATAACAGATTTTAGTACGAACCAAGAGAAATAAGCAAGTATAGACTGGAAATGTTGTCATAATCACATTAAACATATTTGATCTGTATTCAAATTTGAGTGGTGGTTTGTGATCAAAGTGAAACTGGCATAAAATACATGAGAGGGATTAGTGCAACTCAGTGCAACCATCTGCACAAACTGAAGACTGAAGTCAGCCATCTTTGACATCCATGCTTTATCTTGACTGTTCATGTAATAGCAGTAGAGACCATCAGACTTCTACAAAGTCCTGCATTATAGAAAGACATAAAAACACCTGCATCAAATGATATTCAATGATTGATGGAACCGTACAGCAGAAGTTGTGATATCTAAAATGTACTAAGTCAGGTTTTGGTTGGACTTGATAAAGTGAACATTTGCTCATATGAGCCTGAAACAGTCCCCAGAGATTTTTTTTTTTTTTTTTTCTTTTTCTTCTTCTTCTTCTACATAAACAACTGGCCGCTTGACTAAATCATGATAGAAAGTCAGATCGGCATCCAAAAGGAAAACTATCATTTAGCACATTGGTGAAATGAAACCCAAAATGCAAAGTCAATTAGAATCTTATTTGGCTCTGGAGGAATGTCACATTGGAGGAATGTCTGTGCAGAAATGAAGCCCAGTCACCAGTTGATGGCTCTGAAAAAACAACCTTTCATTGAGATCCATCACAGAAAATGATGAGAGCCGCTACCACTGGAAAAGGAAACTTGGTAATTAATGTATTGCAGCTTTGCTAATCAGACAGCAGAGATTCCAGTTCGTTACAACTCTGGTGTGTTGTCACAGATAATGTGGCAGTTCTGTGATCCATTGATACGACTCCATATCCTGGAGTTTGTTATGTTTAGCGACATCATCTGATTAGCTAGAGATTTTAAATGCGGGCTTGCTTCCATTATCTGCTGTTGTTGCCGTCTTTTTACACCATGCTGGATAGTTGACGTCAACGTGACATATTTCCAGGTCACTTGGAAAGAAATCCATTCTCTGAATCATTTCCCTGACTACACAAGGACCTACAAGAACAGCTGTTGTTGCGGCTGTTTTTCCACATCATACAGATTTAGATTAATCCATAAAAGATGTGAAAACACTAATCAATATGGTAATTGCAGATTTCTCTATGTGTGAAACATAGATAATCTTTTCCATCCAATCTTCAAGTACCTGTATTCACGTGCCTTCCATATAAATCTGAAAAGAAAAATCTGTATCTCTTTTGGGAAAGAGACATAAATAACGTAATATGAAATATTTTGCGACTCTATGGTTGTTGTACAGGATAAGTGCTTTTAGCGATGATGGATAGGAGCTTTTTAAAGGAAGTGGCTGCTCGTTTTGGAATATTGTCAAACCCTGCGGCACACATTTCATCTTTTTTTTCGGATTTTGCTGGGGCCTGTGAAGCTTTTGTGGTGGATCTGGTCTCCAGGATTATTTCAGTTATTGCAAACTCCGCTCCACGGATCTCCAGTTGCAGTGGAAAGGGGTTTATTCAACGCAGCACTCAGAATCCCATTCAAACAGTGCGACAGCTGCCTTACTTGACATCTTTAACTGATTCACGAAGGTGGACAGCGGCTGTTTACCCTAAAGTTGCCTGAGCTACACCAAGTGGTAGTCATAAAGGTAGGTTTCACAGTGTGAAGGCCTTGGGCACCAGGGAGGCGCAGAGTGAGTATTACATTGGAGCACTACTCTTGTTGCCAGAAAGTGATATTATGAGGAAACACAACATCATAAATGTCAGAACAAACATGGAGCCAAAATGCACATAATCCCTGCATGGTGCCTTTTACAGTCCCGGGACTCGCAAACAAACCTCCTGAGCATCTATCCCTGCTGCGCATTTGCATTGGCACTGATAACACCCACCAGTCCCCAACATGAGACTCCATACAATGAGTCACTCATCAATTATACATGAGTCACTGTTGTGCTGTCTGAATGGAACATCTTCTTTCTTGGCTTGTTAATTCATTAAAACTAATGTGCAGCTCTGCAGACACCAGTGCATCTTGACAGTTTGGGCATGGTAATTTCACTTTGTTTATTCAACAGTGAAATGAATGATTAATAAGTTTTGTTTTGTTTAGTTTCTTTTTTTTTTTTTAAATTCAGTTATAATGACCTAATTTTTTCGTTGTGTGACAGTGCGAAACTTAAGTAAATCAACAAAGAGATACACTCCAGGAGTTTGTCTTCGCCCCTGAACTCGTTCGTCTTTATCTCACAGTGCGGTAGATGGCGTTAGTTGATATATTTTGGCTACAAGCGGGGAACTAGTCCACCGACTTGCTGAGAGGCGGCTGCTCGAGTCAATGCTATATTCAGCACACCTTAGCTCAGTGATGAAACAATCAGGGGGTGTTGTCAGTCACTGTTAGCCTTATAGACTAGAAGCTCCACAACACCAGTAGGGGGAGGCCAGTCATGCATCGGCTTGACACAGATTGAGGTTGATGGCTCTTTGAAAATGTTGTTACTCATTATGCGTTAGTGTGCTATTTTGAAGGCTTTTTTTTTTTTTTTCTTTCCCTCCTTGTGTTTGTTTTCGCCTGAAAATGTCCAGAACACTTTGTGCTTTGGAGCCTGTGAGACGCCAGGCAGAGGAGATGATTGTGTCATGAAAGGGGTTTCCATTAGCTTTCCATTGGAAACACTGTTACACTCCACAGCGCTGTGCACCGCACATATAGCCACTCTCAGATCCAACTGCTCTTAATTTATGAATCCTCAAGAGTGTACTTTATGTGAACACATATACGTGCCGTTTTTTTGTTTTTTTTTATCGAGTTAACATCTTTTTGTTGTCAATTTAGAGTTGCCGTTCTCTAATGTCCTCAGGGTTTAAACCCAGTTTTCATGCTTTGGCTTTGACTTCACATCTACAATCTCAGAACGGGCTTCACGACATCTGAAGGCCTTTATAAATAAGAAAGATGTTAAAACTGCTGAAAAAGGACCATTGCAGCAAGATGTTGGTCTCCTTGCAATTGGTACATGGCCACAGTGCTGAGGTACAGTACCTCTCATGATATACACAGGTAATTGCTTTTTTTCTTATCACTATTCCATGAACATCATCTGACTGCGTGGTTATCACATGTTTTTGTAATTTAAAGCTATGGTGGAGTTTTTGTCATCAGATTATTTGGACTTGAAGTAACTGTTAAATAGATCTGCAACGGATTTGAATGTTTTCCATATGGTCCCACTCCTAAAGCATAAAACTGCTGATTTTATATTTTTCTTATACTATCAACAAATCCCAATGACAAGAGCAAAACCAGTATAGTGAGTGTCTGCTACTCTTACAATAAAAACATCAACAAGCCGCACTGCTGCACCAAATAACACAGTTCTTTATGACCATAAACACGGGCACTCGAGGTCATCATGACTCAATCCGAAATTCACAGCACTTCTGCCGTCAATACTTATTCAATATTTATCATTAGAGAACCAAAATGTGGGTTAATCCTTTGCTGAGAGTTATCACCAACAAATTTGCCATTTCCTCCTCTGTGAGGAAATAAATTTAACAGATTGTTGTTTTGTTGTCTGTCCATCAGATTTAATTGTATGGTTCTGTAGTAAATGTTCAGGTCAGCTTAGTCAGGTCAAGGAAAGTTAAAGTTGTGCGCATTGAAAACAAGTCTTATCTTATTATACGGCAGCCTTTCACGTACCTTACATTAAGAACACTTCTCGGGGAAACTATGCCCTGCCCATGGGAGCTGCACAGCACCACCATAAGCCCTGTGCACCACAGCTCAAGTCTGAGCGTCGAACCTCCACAGTTTTGCTGATAAATCCCACTGCTCCCATTTTTACTTCAACTCTGGATACAAGCCTCTATAAATAACTCCCAAGATGATTTTGTGTTTACAACTTGTAATCCTGTGAACACTAAATACCTGTGGGTTGATATGGAACAAGTAAATCTGTCACACAGATGCAGCACATGAATGCGTCGCAGTAGCTTATATGCAAAAAGTTGACGGCAGTGAATATTTATTTTTTATGCCTTCTTAATTATATTCAGGGTCAGGAGGGAGAACTGGAGCTTTTCCCAGCATGCATTGGGTGGAAGACAGAATAACACAGTGAGGAGATAAAACATGTTTATGGTGCAGAATTGGTGAGAAAGTAAAGCTCTTAATCAGCTGACATCTTCAATCTATAGCAACGCACTAATTCACACGATGCTCTTCTATTGAAATGCCTTTTTCATTTCATTTTTATGGTTTAGCCTTTATTTTATCAGAATGCTCTGTCAAGGTTGAGGGTAAAATGTCATGGCCGCGATGACAGTGTGGTTTACAGCAGCAGTGTTTACAGACAATAAAACAGCAAAACAATACAGGCCAAAATAGCAAAGACGCAAAAGACAACAACACAAAGGTGCACAAAAAGGACAAAACACAACGCAGGTGATGATTCGAGTTGAGTTATTATTCCTAACTATGCTGCCGTGCTAGAGTTTTTGTTACACCTCCAATATGTTGACAACCTTTCTGTCCTGTACAGATGAACAGCAGTGTTCAGGCTGCTCACTGTTCAGTTTTGTTTTTCACTGCTTTGAATGAGACCATTACACCAGACTTAACTGTGTTTGCCATAATTATGAAGTAATCACTGGGCTAATGCAAACACACGCGCCCCTGAACATACTGAAATTTGTTTTTGTTACTTACATTACATCGACTTCATTCTCTATAGACCTTAATTGAGACCAGCAAACCAGAAAAATTCATTTCATCCAGTCCCCAAAAACAACATATCTTTTTGTTCGAGTCACATGTCTCTCGAGTGGCATGAATTGAGTCTTGTCTCAATAAAGTAGGATAATACTATTGTAGAGGAGCAAAGTCTGTGGAGGGAGTGGGTGTGGGTGGGACAACAAAGCGCCAGGCTTCAACACAGGGGGCTGCTGTGGGTTTTCTGCCTCCTGCTGATAGTCAGCATTGTTTTTTTTCTCACCACAACCAAGATCGCTCTCTCGCCTAACAAAGTGGATGTTGTGATCTTCCAGATTTCCGAACCTGACCAAAGAACTTCATTTTATACAAAACAGTGATCTTTCCCTGAGCTTAACTGTCTCCTTTTTGTGCCAAATCCAAGCTTAGATCATAAAACTGATTTATTTTTCCAACGGTGATTTTGAAAGGTACAGATAAAGTGGCGGCATCAGATCAGAAAACTTGCCATTTTTACAAGATTGATTGAACTGAGCATCTGAATGTTCTGTAAAACTGTTTGGTCTTGGTAAACAGTGCATCTTCACCATTTGTTTTCTTTGCCTTTTTTTTTTTTGAGCAAAAAAATCAAAGGGAATATCAACTATAGAGCTTTTTATGTGGAAAACTTGTCTGAACCAGTTCTTTATCAATAGCTGTTGCAGTGACCCTGAAAGAGGTCGTACACATATAACCAAGAGACTTTCTAATTATGTATATTTAGTCAAGGTTGTGTGAAGATGCTAAGAGTCTAAAACTAAAATCGTCCCATGGGTGAGATGGTGTATTTTAAAGGATTAAATTACAACATCTCTCTCTCTCTCTCTCCCCATAATTTGTAGCCCATTTGTTCAGATCATAGCTTGAATCCTCACATCCCAAAGCCTCAATTATATCACTTAAGAAACTAATGGCACCATTTCATTGGACCTTTAACCAAATCCAGGCTCTAAATTTGACCAAAATCCAAATTTTAACCCTAAAATTAATGGTGACCTTTTGTAAAGACTAAAATAACTACTAAATGGCTGCATTTACGTGATACATTTAGATTATCCTAAGTGCTAAAATTCACAGCTGCAGTGTGATGTCTGACCCATGAGAGTAATTTGGGGTTGGAGCGTTTTGCAGATGAACACCTCAACATATGGACAGGAAGAGCCAGGGATTGAACCGAAAAACCAATGATTTTTGGAAGACGTGCTCTGCCTTCTGATCCATACTCTGCAAAGACCAGTCTCGTTTTTTTAACACGCACACTCACAACTGTTGTTGGTTAGAAACACGCTTATTGACATTGCGATACAGGACGTTGTTGACAAAATACAAAATGTCACAAAAACGCAAACATGTCCTCAGGTTGTGTTGGCGCAGAAGAGAATTACTGATGTTCTTTTGATTGGAGGAACCCACTCAACAAAGAAAATCTGACAAAAATATGCTGGAATAAGAAAGAACACACTGAGGCTTGTTTCAGAGATGATAGTTACGAAAATAATTGCACAAAGTGAATAGAAAATAAACTCTGAAGCTGTGACTTTTATCATCAAATCACGCAGATATGGCTGAAAATGGACGAGTGGGCACAGAGCTGTGGTTAAAAGCCAAGATTATAGTATTGATTACTTAGATTAAAGCAGGTTTTGTGCCGTGACACACACACACACACACACACACACACACACACACACACACACACATTTCAGTCACAATCCAAACCCCATCGCCTTCTCACCCCCACAATCATTTTCTCCTCAGTGTACATCAACCTTTCAAATCTTTGCCAGCGAGGGAAATTGTGCATTTAAAGAAGATTTAGCTGCTTCAGGCCTGACACTTTGAGGGAGTCTTGTCAGACCCTTGAGGGAGAAGACACTTGCTTTCTTCAATGCAAATGAGACAGAATCAATCCTCAAAAAGGACTTCACTCTGCGAAAGTGTTCCTTTATGTTGAAATAACTGAGGAAACTTCATCATGCAAATCAGGGACTACAGTCTGAAATATTTGTATAATGGGTTCCCTTGATTGTGACTGAACCATTTTCTATTCTCTGCCTCCATAAATTTATGTACTATTAACTATCAGTAGTTTCATTTCCTTTACAGCTGAAATAGTCAATTAGCGAATAAGTTGATCAACAGGATATTAGTAGAAACTATAAAACGATTAAAAGTTGAACTTCCCCATTTCATTGACCAAATTATGAGTAAATATACAAGATACTGAACTGAGCACATAAGATTTTTTTAAAGTACCGTTTTAAAGCAGCTTTACAAAGAGTTATATTGAGCAAAAACCAAAATTAAAACAAATCAGCACTGTATCACATAAGGTCCAGCAAATATAAGCGTATAAAATAAATTTGAATGATTATAAAATAATAATAATAATAATAATAATAATACACCAATAAAACATTGGAACATTCAAAACACAAGTTTTTAAAAAGCTCAGATATAACAACTGATTTAAAGGACGCTTCATTAAGTCATGAAAGGAAAAAGATCGCCACCAAAAACTTTACTGCCTTTTTCTGGAGCTTTCACCCACATGTCATTGTCTTCACTGGAGATGGCCCAGTTGTCATCACATGCATGGCCCTTTTATTGTGTGTGTTGTTGTGGGTCTTTGAATAATTTTCTTATGAAGAACATGGGATGAAGCAAAAACTCTTAAAGGAAAGTAATAATCGTCCGTGAGTAAAGATGATTTTGTCACACTTCAAGCATGAACCTTCATGTGACCTTCATCTCGACTTTTGGGACTAATCATTGTTTTGCTCGTAAATGTTTTAAAGTCCACCAAAGTTTAGGCTGTTCAGAAATTTAAAAAAAATAACAAAAAGCTTGAAGGAATTTGAAGGAATTTCTGGCTTTTATTTCAGTGTTTTGAATGGTTGGATGAACTCGACCTGGATACACATGATGCCTTCGAACATTTGCTTTCATTGACCTTGATTATACTTATTATTCTCATACCTCAAGTCAGAAAACAAAAAGGATATGCCAACTAACTAATATCTTAACTTTAATTAGGTCTATATTTTATCTCATTCTTTGTAGGAAGTCTTGTCATTGTGACATGGTAAATTTTAATTAGCTTCCCAGTCAAAGCTACACGAGGTGTCAAGTCCTTAAATAGCTCAGTAGGAGGACACCAACCCCTTGAAGAACTGAGTTTGACATTTTCCTGAAAGCTTTGGACATCGCCAGAGTAGTGCTGTATGTATCGGTTCCCTACACAGATGGGTGAGCACTTTAATTAATTCTTAACTCTGAATTAATTAGTCTGTCCGAGGAGGGACAAGGAGGCTGGAAGATTGAGCAGTGTTTCTCGCATCTCATATAGGGCCAGGTCTGAGGACAAATAGTTTGCTCCCTGTTTCCTCTGCAGTACTGTATTAGCGAGCTGAAGTCTACGCTGACAGCTCTACATAATGAGGCCGAGTGGGGGTGTGTACTTGACTCTAGCCCTGAGGCTTTCATCCACTGTCAGGTCAGTGGCCATCATGTTAGCCAGCATGAATACCCAAACTATGGCACTGTGTCGTGTTAGCTGGATTTTTTTTTTCTTCTTCCGCCAGATGTCAAAGCCGCTTCACGGTCACACTTGTATCCCCTGCTGAGACGTGGCCGTTACTTGACACGGGTTCATTCACTCCTGCGAGCCTGGGTATCCATACAATGCAGCTGGGGCATGACCACATCCAAATGCAATGGAAATGGGAAATGCTGAATCTAACTGAAGTGAATAAGATGTATTTTATGTTCTTTATTCTTAATTTAGGGCTATTTGTTGATTCATTGAGGCACAACGAACACCGAGCTCCCTCTTTTTGTCCTGCCTTTTTTCCTCCCAGTTCACTCCCTTAGATTTCTGTGGAGGAGATTTGGAGGTCTGCCAAACTGACACAGTTTCTTCACAGTGAGGGAGACAGTGGACTCATGCCAGTTTTCAGAAAAGCATAGCACTGTAGGCTATATTATTCAAAAAGGGTTAACGGCCCACTGAAATGAACCAACAGAAACTTGCATAAATGATCAACTGAGCTGGCTTGCTTTCATTTCTCCTCGGCTACAGAGACAGAAGGTCTTTGTGTTGCCCCTTCATAATGTGCTCATTCGAAAATTTTTACCCAGATTGATCTGTGTGCAGTGAATAGCTGATCACACCAAAGTATGTCCTGGATCCAGGGAGCAGATGGCAATGTGTAATTTAGTGAAATGAGCACTAGTTAAACAAAGACCACCACAGAGAGGTTTGCACCAAGGAGCTGTTTATAATTTTCCACAAGAAAAAAAAACATGCAGGGGACAAATGTGCTCTATTCCAGTTATGCATTTAAAATCAAATGGTTTGTGCATAAAGTCTATTTTCCAGTACAGAGCTGGCCATACTGCAGTCACACCTCCATATGTTTCTTCTCAATTGGCCAATGAGCCTGGAATAAGCAGATGATGTCTACGTGTGACAAAAGTGCTCCAAACTACAACTTTCAACAAAAAACAAGGAGGGCAGAGATGCCACATGGTACATCATTTAAATGAAAATCATTTAAAAGGACTGGGAGAAAAGGGTTGTCAGTTAAACAAAGTAAGCAGCTGTATTCACCTAAGATACACTCTACCTACAGTCTGCAGTTCTGATTATATATTATAGAAATAATATCAGCATTAAGCAGCTTATTTAGCAATTTGGTAATTTTCTTCAGTTGAGTAGAAAATCTTGTAATAGACAGTTCTTCTGTCTGTTTTCTGTCTCATACTCACTCCCCTGTCAAGCTCCTGAAATCTGACTATTTTGGGAACTTGGAAAGATTTTCTGTCTTTGCATTTTTAGGTCTTTGTGGGCCCACCATCCTCTCGCATGACATGATGTAACTCTGTAACTCCTGGCTGCTTGACAGATGAATCTTTTCGATCAATTTATGCAGTAAATATGTCAGAAGCCGGTCTGGAAAACACGTGGTTAAGTCCAACAGATAGACACAGCAGACAGACAGCTAGAAACCTTCCAACCTAGAAACATTAACGGTCGGCGCACGCTTTGCGGCCGTTGATCCGATTTATAAATATGACTTGTTCATGACAACTGATTGGTCCGGGTCTGAGTCAGTTGGTGCTGACAGTTGGCAAATAAAATTAAATAGTGTGTGTTATGTAAAGATTTTAATCTTGAGTTCTCTGATCGAATTACCCCATTGTCATTTTTATAAGTAGCTTTCAGCTGGTTGAGGAGGGAAAACATATCCTGTTATTATGTGTACTTCAAACCAATGAGAAAGGAAAACAAACACAGAAATCTCTTACTGTTTAAACTTTGGTTGACCATATCACTCCATGAGTGACCATATCACTCATAGTAAGAAGCCTTTAAATTCAGAAACTAAAAGGTCAGTACAGTGTACGGTGTATATATCTAGTGTGTTCAAATATGATTTCTAGGAAGATATAATCTGATATTTAGTTCATTTTAGGTTATATTGCATGGTTGAATTATTAATCTAAACAAATTTCAACACTTGCATCAAAAATGAAAAAAATCATCTGAGACAAATTTTGGGATTGAGCGTTTTGTGCTTCAAAACCAATGTAAATGAGAACTTTTGAACTGTTGAAAGCTTTTTTTTTTTTTTTTTTTTCTCGACTCAAACTGAGCACAAGTACGAGGGCAATGCAAAGCGCACGCTCATGCTCAGCTTTGAAGTGCTTTGAGGATTAGACTGGATTTGAGCGTGGTTAGTTGGCTGGTGTCAGATAGATCAGTGGTGACTAGATGCTCGCCTGTAGATGGGGGTGAGCATCTGCTAGCGAAAGCTTTTTAAAGGGGCTCGTGTTAATGACTTTGCCTCCAGTGGTTTATCTTATCTTTCACTTTCATGCAGTATAACATGAGCACTCTCGGCTGCTAATATTCTCTATACGCCTTGGATGCGTTCCCAAAGGATGGCACTTTAACATGTAGGAGTGTGTTTGTAGCTAACACAACAGGAATTGATTTTCTTGAGTAGGAGTTAAAAAGTTTTGCCGAGTGCTCTGCGAGCGCAGCCTGATAATGACGACCCCTCCTTACATCCCTCCCCATCTGTCTTTGTGTTTGAACAGTATCAGAGTCTCAGAGGAGCCCCACAGACCTGCAGCTCTGTCGCTGCCTCCCTCATGTTGTTCCACTGCTCGCATCCAGGTGTGTGTTTGTGTCCGTTTGTGTGTCACATTTGCGGATCGGTATTTGTACAGTGCAAAAAAAAAAAAAAAAACACAAAATGGGATTTCTCTCGACAATGAATCAGGAAGATTTAAGTCATCAAGAAGAATTTTTCATCTGGTGGAAGGTGGTTTTAATACCTTTGCCAATTAAGGGAACATAATAGACGTGCTTCCATCTGTTTCACGCTAACCTCTTTGATTTACAGACCTCTGCATTTCACATTCACTGTCGGTCCTCCATCTCGGAGGCAGCTGTTGTCTGTGATCTGGTGTGTATAAGTGGGCCTGATTATTCCACATCAGACCTCTGGTGCTCCACATCAGCTGCAATAATTTTATTGATGTCTTATATTTGCAAAATTTTCTTCACTTGACTTCAGGAATTCTTCACCCTCAGTGCTTTTAAAAGCACGGGGGAGGCTTAAAGCGATATAGTTTGATCCTGTTCCTCCTTATTCTTAATGAAAGAATAAAAGGTTAGTTTTAAGAAGTGATTTTACATCTATGGCTAATAGTTTTTTTTATAGTTATTATTTTTGCTAAAAGGAAGACAAGACTGTTTTTGAAATGCTCAGAAATGTTTTATTTCCTCTCAGTCTGTGCAGGTGTGTGTTTGACTGTGGAGCTGGTGGGGGAGCAGTGAGACAAACGTACCGCAAAACCAAAAATATGACATATATGTTTCCTTATCTTCATCTCTGGGTGCTCATGTTTTTCTCAAAGAAGAGTACAGGATGTGGTTACAGGGCCGATATGAATTCTGTGGCAGGGAAAAACACATGCAGTTTCATTTCAGTTAGACTTCAATTGCATACAAATGATCACTTGAGATAATCCACCATTTCTAACAAGTATTCCTTGTGGTATAACAAGAGTCTGTGCATGACTGTTAGTGGTTTACAGGATGGAAAGATCCAACATGCACATTGCTATCTTCCAGTGTTTTTTTTTTTTTTTTAATTCAAAAATAATGCCAGTGCCGACATGTATTGAATTAGGAATGATGAAGGGTTATCATGTAAATACATGCAGGTTACTTTCTACTTAAATGTCTCAAATCTGAATACATATCAGTCAAACAGTTCTGCACACACTCTTTAAACTGAAGCCTTTTATGTTCAGTGTATTAGAGACGGAAACTTCGACCTTCTGCTGTGTCGGTCTTATTGTCCAGAAGCTGTCCTATATTTGAAGGCCGTAGACTGAGAATTTGAACCTTCTCCAGCCTGTGCTGTGTTTGTCGTGGACATCTTTTGTTTAGTGTCGCTGTGAATCGACCAGTGATGTGTGAAATGAAACCTGGTCTGGTTCTGCTGTGGCCTTGCCCTGTCTTGCCCTTATCTTTTATGGACCGAATGTAGTTTCCCGAGGCTGGAGCTGAACTGATTCTTGCTGGTGCTGATCTGCTGCCCGGTGCACGGCTGTGAAAACGACAATAAGATGAGACATACACCAATCGGCTACAACAGATAGCTGGTTTTAATGTAGTGGCTGATTAGTGTAGTTTACAGGCAGGCAGCACATCAGTTGCCTTCAATTATTAAAGTTGCTCAGGGCAATGAGTTTTACAAGTGGTAATTAGTGGTGTTTGGTAGATGTGTGTGTATTTGTTACTTTTTACGTTTTAATTAATTTATTTATTTTTGCTTCATTGGCACAGCTTGTGTTGATGAGAACTCAATTAGATTGTATGAAAGCATAATGTAGTCAAGCAGATTGATGGCAGATATTGAAAAATGACGTCAGGAAGAAGTAATTAAATCCATTTGACGGGCTTTCCGTCTGGTTGGCAGACACCTAACCACTGAAGCGTGTAGGCAGACACACAGGCAACCGACCCCGGGGATCAAAAGCGAAGATGGCAAGGAAGCAACATGTCTGCACGGCAGTGTTGACAAACAGGTCATTCCGGGCCATAAAGGTGAGGAAGGATTTCATGTCTTTCTGCCCAGCGCATCTTGGATAAACCAGCTCTTCATACAGCTTCAAAGAGAAATGGTTGAAAGGCTTTTGAGTCACCACAGGGCATCTAAACAACCACAGACCGCAACAAAAGAAGTAGATTTTGAAGTACTTACCCTCTGCTGAGAGCTCAATTTTGAGAAGCAACAAGTGTATTGAAAGGTAAATTAATGTTGGTCTGATGCACAGCAGCTGTAGGAGCAAGGTCACAAATATATATTTAATTCAATGCACGAGAAATTTGCTGTCACCTTGATACCTCCCAAGCTGGATGGAAACATGTTGTTCCAGACAAGTACACTGACAGCTGCAATGTTTTTTTTTTTTTTGTTTTTTTTTTTTTGAGTGACAAATCTCAGATCACAGACGACTCATTCAAAGAAGAAAGTAGTACCAGAGGAGGGCTGCTGAAAGATTCAGCTTTTCGCCTTCTCAGGGAGGAAATGAATGTCGGCGCATAGTTTTTCTAGTGTGTCATTAAGCCTTTGTCTTTTTGCATTTTCGTTCAAGGTGAGCGTGAATAAGCATGAAGTATGGTCAAAATAAAATCTGAAGGCACAAAGACTTTCCCAAGTTATAATGGATGTGTGACTTTCACACTGTTTTCATTCTCCTGGTTTCCCAGTTAACTGATTGTCACCATGAAGACAGTGATCATCAGGTCACTGAGTTGTTCTGACTGTGGAGCATCATTCAAAATTGTGTCTAAAGCGTTTCTGTCCCTCTCAGAAATTATATGATAATGCAAAAAATTTTCACTTCTTACCAAAAATGAAAAACGTTTCATGCTTTCATGACTTAACTTACCAATACTACTGACTTAACTGCTTTCTTGAAATACCTAATTTTTCTTTTCCTTAGTGTTAGATTACAAGTGTTAATCAGTCAAAAGATGTTGCAACTAACTTTGACAAGGACGCCCTGATCACAGCACATATAAAGTAATAAAAGCACAGGAAAGTTAATAAATTATACAACAAACAGGCCAAGGACATGAACATAAGGGACAACATCAAGAAAAAACATGCATTCACTTTGCTCTGCCGTCAGTCAAAAGGGATTTAAATTGATTAAAAGGGATTAGCTTGTCTAATTTTACAAGCCTCTGCAGATTGTTCCTCTTGATGTATGTATGGTATTTCAGAACCACTTTCCCAGTCTCTGTGTTAACACGCTGATTTTAAGGGACCAAGTAGTCTCGGGACAGAGTACAGTGTGACATTGATTTACGGTTAAAAAGACATGCAAGATGCCCAGGAAGTTTGCCAGGAAGTGCTTTGAAAATAAATAGAATGCAGTGCTGTTCTCCTCACTCTGACTTCCAAGTTTTTATGAACCCAGGGCCAGAATGATAGACTGCGTCGAGATAGACTGCATCAAAACATGTTTGTTCCTCTTATGTGCACAATGGCCCGCTCACCCCTAACCAGAAACCAAAATTACATCACCTTCATCAGCAAGAGCAACTAAATGTGTTCAGTGGTAATTAATCTAGCTCTCCGGAGTTCTCTGAAGTAATTATAGCTCATGTTCCCAGCAGAACTGATTCAGTTCAGTTTGTAGGCTGTAGAGCATTAACTGCAGACTTGAGGTCCTGCCACAACATTTAAAAACAGACTGTTTGCTTCAGACTTTGCTGGGGTCAGTCCCAAAATTAAAATTTCATGTTTCTGCTCTGTAATATGGACTCGAATATGTCTATGCAATTCAACCTTGAACATAAATATGCCTCTGACTCCTCATTAGTATTTACAAGTCTCATAACTATTGCTAACTGATGTGGTGTTTTCGGGTTACTTTCCATGTTTTTAGGACAAAATAACCACTGATGGAAAGATTTCCCATTCACACTGTCTTTTTTTTTTTTTTTTTGCTTAAATATTTTCTCTCTGCAGAATTCGAGTTACTGGACCAAACAGCAGAAATAATTCAAAGCCAAAAGTTTTTTGTAGCCTGTTATTATGGAATCCAGCAAGAAAATGTGATAATAACAACAGCTGCTGCCGAAAGGGCAGAGGAGGAATAAACAGCTTGGATTGTGCTCTTACAACCCTGAAACAACAAACAGATAGCGGAGTCTAAACTAACAATGAAACATGTTTACCTTCTCGATGCACGCAGTTTTAAATGTAACACAACAGGTGTAAACAATCAGTACACAACAAGGCTAGAATGAACTATTTACTGACAGCCCTGCCTGAATCACACCAGGGGCTTGTTTCACACAAATAGACTTTCCCCATGGCTTAGATCTAACAAATAGGTCTTACTTCATCAGATCCCAAGGCTGTGTAGTTTTGGACTGTCTTACATAGAAGTCATTCGCAGTGTATTCTCAGTAGATTGAGGCAGAATTTCAACTAAAAATAATGTAGATGACTGAGACTCCGGTTCAATCAGAGCCGCTCTGTTCCCTCCAGGAGAAACAGGTTTTGAAGAAGTTTATAGTTACAGGGTTGTTTTACCAGTGAAATTCAGAGATGAGAGATTTGACATCAGATATTCCATCTCCTTTTTGTTATTCCTCACAAGTACTACAACTATTAGAAACTACAAATTGAGCCATGTCTTCCTCTCTCTGTCAGTAGTTAGCATGTGCCCTTACAAAACAGGGCATCTGCAGGTCTTAAAAAGTATTGAATTCAGTTTCCTCAAAAAATGGTCGTGTAAAGGTTGGATTCTGTCATGAGCAATCAGGACAGTAAACACTGGGGCTGTTTTCAGTTGAGGACTGTTCAGGAAGGAGACTATTGAATCAGACCTGTAACAAACACGGTAACTACGAGCTACAACAGCTTGGAAATTCATTGTCTAATGAACAAGCCTCAATTTTAGCAAAAAACACACAAATTAATCACTCTTGATTAATCCATCCATCCATTTCTTGGCATATCATTGGAATTATTATTATACACCATTGTGAAGTCCTGAAATTTGATATAATTAGTCATTTTGCTAGTTTTTCATCAACCGTCATTGTTTGTGATGATGAAACAGGTATTTATTTCTGTGGTATAAAAATTTTGTTTTGTGGTATTTCCAATTTGTACTGGACTATCACAGTTATCATCCATTTACTATATCACCTTATTATGTGGGGGGTCACATGGGGTTGGCGCGTATCCCAGCACACACTGGGTGAAAAGCAGGGTACATCCTGGGCAGGTTTCCACAAGGCTAACGCATGCTAACGTTGAAGGTAAAATCTTTGCTAACTCAGTAGATCTACTGAGTCGGACACTTTAGATATCTACTGCTAGCACCCACAGCTGTAGCTATCTCAGAATCAGCACCCTGCACAGTGCTCTCAGAAGTAACTCTTATCACCTACCTACAACAAAACCGGCACTTTGGGGTCCCTGTACACTGTGTGATTTTGGGCTTTCAGAGACTTAAATTGCCAATCCAGAGAAAAAAGTGGAAAAGGTTGCGATCACATTGTGAGATATGTCCACTGATGGCTGATTTGGAGTTTTGATGACCAAAGACTGTGGCAAGAATTCACACACAGCTATGAGTCACATCTACAAAGCAACGCGAATGCAACATGAAATGAAGCAGAATACTGCAGCCAAGTTTTGGGTAAAGTTTAGAGGAAGACGCACACACACACACACACACACACACACACACACAGTACACAAACTTTTCCTCACCTCAACCAGGTCTCCACTCTTTTTCTCCTTCTCTCCTCCTATCATTATTCAGTGCAGCGCTATGACCAATTAATATAATTGTTTTAGCTGCATTTTCAAAACAAAGGCGCTCTGGAGGTTGATGACATCAGCTCGTGTTTTTTTTTTTTTTTTTACTTAGATTGCAGTGATGCGATTCGCCGTGAATTCGTCGCACAATGTGACATGCCTCAAAGTGATATAGAGGCTGACTGAGTGTGAGGCAGGACTTTATTAGACCCCCCCTTGCACAGTGTGACATACAGTAACCTTCCACAATGAGCACACTGAGCCGTGTCAGAATCAGCACCTTGGACAGTTCAGCCTGCTGCTCTGTGGTGAAGGACTGACACACAGCACCAAATAACAACTGCCTCAGAATCAGCACCTTGGACAGCGCTCTGCAGCCTGTTGCACCAGTCGGTTTAAATGGAGCTTAATGGTGATGATAGAAAGACTTGAAAGACTTAACATCAGGGGTAGATTTGTTTTTTTCATGATTCACGTTGGGTTTACATTTTTACCATGGAAGACTACATCTCTTTTATTTATTATTATTATTATTATTTTTTTTTTTTTTACATGTTTTTATGCTGCATTCACTGAACATGGGATTTGCCACTGGTCCCATTTAATTGGATGTAACAGAAATCTGCAGCTGTTGGCGTAATCTTTTACACGAAAATGGAAGTTTTCCAGATATTTTAATTGGATTTTATAATGAATGAGGCAACAGATTAGCACAGTCTCCTGATGTCTGTCGCTAATTAATTGTGGCTTTCTCTCTCGGTTTGTCCAACACAGGACTAGGTGATGCGTCTTTCTCATAACGTTACAGTGAAGTTATTGTTGGGTTGTTAGTTTCAACCTTACGTTCAGCTGATGAAACGGGCAGCCTCTGTTCTGTTCATCAGGTTTCCTTTCCCTCATGTTTTACTATGCTGCTGTGTGCTCTCTAATCTGTTCTGCCTCTGTTTTCTCTAACCTTTTCTCAGGTTGTTGAGCTGACATTTTCTACTTACAGGAATTGTCATAACATGTTGAAAATATATGGAAAACAAGACATAGTTGGCCAGTGTTTGTCTCTGTGTCTGATCTGTTGACTTGCTGTCCAGACATATCCTGTATAGTGGCTCATCCATCATTTGCGAGGATTCCTGTCATTATTTTATTATCGTTGCTTCCACATAAATTATTTATCATGTCGTTGCTTTGCAAGTCATATAAATTCTTTCATGCGTTGTTTTTCTTTTTATGAGATGGTTTTTTAAAAAAAATCCCGGGTGGCTAACTGGAAAACGGATACACAACAACTTCACCTCCATGACATGTCCACCGTTATCATTTACGCCATAATCACTGACAACTTTTACTGTTTGAAACTCACACTTTGTTGTGTCTTACTGAAACGTCACTTCTTATTGTTGATAAACTTTATTATATTAATTGTACTGGCATGTTTATAATAGCTGTTTATTAAGTGTTCCATAATCTCCACGCTTATTAGTTTTCTCCTGTTGCCACTGTGCTGTCAGCTGCAGTTCTCTGTGACACAGATATCAGACCACCCTCATTTAACACCGTGACTTACGTGGAGAATATTACCCCCGTCTGCCTCACTCATCTCAGTTGCTCCCCACCCACTAATTCAAGACCAATGCAAGCTACGCAGCACATTCTGGAAATTAATTGTGTTTGACTGCGGCGGTTTGCTCTGCGATGAATGTGTAGTTTTATCGCACATCGCCTTTCACCGACGGCTTAACATCTCACTTTGGTCTGTGATTAAAAACCAAGATATTATCTTTTATGTGTGTGTAACAAAGAAGCTAAATTACACAGCATCCAAGTCTCCTCTGAGGCTGAAAATACACAGATTATAGGGTCGAATGGAATGATGTGATTACAGTCCAACCCAGGCAAATTAAACGAGAGGGCCAAATGCATTAGTGACATGCAGAATTATAAATGACCTTGGCTTTTTCTTTCAACAACTCTTGTACTTTTTAGGCAGAAAATCATATAAAGTAGAGGCAAATAAACAAGAACATGAGAATGGGAGGGACGCAGGATAAATGAATGGTGCAGTTAACAAATGGTGCAAATAAACACTGGGGGAAAAAAAACAAAAAAAAAAAAAAACAAGGTCTGCGTGTCATGTCACAAAGGCTTTTTTTCCATGACATTCAGCTGATAGCATACGTCGGATTAGATGCAACATTTATTTTTTTGTTCGTTTGCTTTACTCACAGTGTCAGATAAGGGGACTGCAGTACCTTAAATTTCAGCAGACTGAGAGGGTGTGTATCTCCGCTTCCCAGATGATTTGATGTATATCTAGACACATGGCCCACGAACCGATACAATTCACCGCTGTTTCAAGCAGATGTGACGGGATTCAATTCAGCCAGAATTAGATTTCACATTTTTTACTTTTTTGTATGATAAAAGTGTGACCTCTACCAACACTAGTAAACTCAGTCAGCTTATAAGGGGCCAACTATGACATAAGTAATAATAATTGCAGAAATAAATAATGAAATACATCAATAAATGCAAAATTTTGGTCATGAAAGAAAAATGAAATTTTTTCTTTCTTTCTGTGTTTCTACATGTATTTATTTATTTACTTATTAATTTATTGATCTTTCCATTTATTTACATTTATTCATTCTGCATTTCTACATTTATTTATTCTCTCTATTTTTTTTTTATGCTTTTCTGTGTCCTTGTGTCCATGTTCATTAAGTGGGTGGTCTGAAGTCTCAGTCTAAAGCCGGATTGGTTACAGGGATTGAATGGATCCAGTATTTCTACCTGAACTGGTGACTGGTAGAGAGGAGCTCTGCCTCTCCAGACTTGACTAACTTGACTGCTGCTATGAGTGATTCTACTGTTATATTCTTTAGTTTTTTGTTTTTTCGGTTCCACTGGTCTATGTTGTGATACCACTGTTCATTTCAAAGAAATGTCAGGCAGTGTTGTTCCAACCGGTTTGTTTTCAGAGTGGGGATGTTGAGGATTTCTTGTAACTTAATTTTTTTTTATGGGGAAACATGGTGAGCCTGCAGGAGGGGCAGGGTCATGCACACCAACATGCCGGCTAGAGGGAGATGTTATTTTACTTGATTTTAATCCGGTCTTTTTTTTTAATCCGATCTGCGGTTGTTTATAATGTAGCTGAATGTAATGTTCTCCCTCGAACAGCGGCCATGCTGTTGTACATGTGACGTCCAACCTGTACTTACACGTGTTGCTTGAGGAATAGCTTAAAACCAACCGAATATATCAGTAGTAATAAATGTCAAGGACTAGAAACACCCAAAACAAGCAAAGTTCAGTTTTTTTATGGAACATGAATAGAAAGAGATAATAATACTGGAAAATCAAATGTGATTTGATCTTCAAGATAAACAACACTTTCGCATCATCTGTTTGTAGTTTCATATGTGCCAACAGAATAAAAAATTGTGCTCACACAGTATCTGAGAAATGACACAAACATTTTAAAACACAGACATCAGCACCACACAAATATCAACATGACATTTGTGCACGCAAAACCAAAAATATAGGCTTCATTATTTGTAAAGGTACAAGCGTTATATGTCAGGTAAATAAACGGCGATTACCTGAGAAAAAATAAAAAAATAGAAAATTTGTTTTTATTCACACAAATAGTCTGGTGTTGACATACCTCGGCCTGTGCTTGAAAAGTTGAGATTTTGTTCCTTAAATGGGAACAAAACGAATAGAAAATTCATATCCTGATCACTGTGTGTGAATCCTCATGGTGTAATGTTTGTGCATCCTGACAATGTATGCAAGTCCATCCTTTATTTCTGTTCCGCTGTGATACCCTACACAACATGAACAGTCATGGTTAATGCTCATTTTCGCTCCATATTCCCTAACGTGGATGTTTAATTGGCTGATATTGTTCTGATTAGAGAATTAATACACAAACCACAACAAAAATCTTCATAAACCGTTCTCTGTTTCCCCCTCCGCTGCGTAAGTCAGTGGATTGTGGGTATCATGGCTAACATACAAAGATTTTCATCCCTTGGTTGTATACAGTCTTTCTTAGCAAAACAGAAGTAGGCAAGTTCAAATTCAATGTTATTCTCTTTTCAGAAGGAACTTCGCGACCCATTATATACTTGATTCAGACAATTCAGTGAAACCAATCGATCTTGGTTGAAGTTTCTTTGTAGAAGGAATTTGTTCTATACAGAAAAAGGCATTAAAAAGCCTGAGGGTGAAATATTTTTCTGCGAAAAAGCACATAACTTATCTCACATTATTTTTTCATGACGGGTTTTTTTTTATTATTATTTCAGTGCAACAGCCAACAATTTCTGACACTGCTCTTTGTCTCAGACCCGCACTTGACAGACACAGTAGGACAGAGCCAGGCAGGTTGACAGCCATGGAGGCAGAGCGCTCACTCCGGTACCTCCCGGTGGCAGCAGCGACCTCGGGGCTTAGCAAATGTTATCTGTCCTTCAGATCAACCACAGTGACAGTCAATAAGCCCATTTCTGGCTGGACCCGCTCCCCCGTGTTCACAGCCACACACACAACAGACATCACTTCTCAAACACACACAGACACTATTGATTATCATTCTACAACTGTTATCTATGCGCATTCAGTTTTTCTTCTTCGTCTTTTTTTTTTTTTTTTTTCGGTGCAGTTGCCAAACGTTTCTAGTCAAATTTCAGAGAGCTGTCACATATTTAAAAAAAAAAAAAAATCTGGAGGCAATATTTTAGTTTTTTTTTCAGGGGATTAGATTTTTGGAGTCAGATCCTGAGACACTTAAGAACAGTTTCAGCCAGTGATAGATGGATCTTTTAAATTGAGCAATATGACTTTATTAGCCACTTCTAATGCAATTAAAATAAATGGCTCAAAGAGCTGTGGAATATAAAGAGCAGAGCGATCACCCAGGAGTGAGATATTTGGAGACAGAGGGAGCCTGAGATCAAGGATCAAGGATATATCCTGCTCATGACCTCTGAATAGGAGGAGGGAACCGGCACATAGAGCCAGTGGATATGAAAATTGCCAGTGCATTTGACCAGTGAGGGCCTTTGTTGTCATTAGTGAGTCCCATTTGAGTTTTAAGAGCTCTGTGAGGGACCTTTGACTGCACTAAAAGGGCTCTAAAATATTTAGAACATACTAATGAAAGTCAACTTTAGTGTAGCCTTCTGTGAGGCAGAGTTTGGCCAAAAGTCCAAGATCTATTAGTCACAGAAACAGGCAGGTTTATTGGTCTCCCTGAAGAGAAAAGAGTGAAGACATCCTTTTCATTTTTTATTGCTCATTTTATGATGATTTAAGCGCTACAAAATTTCATAAAATATCCCTAATTTCTGATAAATTCTTCCAGATGAATGATTCTAATTTTTTATGAAACCTTTCCACCGAAACTAGCGTTTTGTTTTTTTTTTCTTGTTTTTTTTTTTTTTTTAGATGAAAAGCCGATTGACTCCTTTTCCACTGCCAGTCTAGTTGGTCCTTTCAGCCCCGACTGAGGACACACACAATTGCGAGGAGTGGTGTCATCACATGCACTTGCAAAGCACACGTATACAGACGCAGGAGAGCGAGAGTGAGCTACGAGCCGCTGTACAAAACTGGTAAAAAAACGATTTTCGGAGTTAAAGTCTCAGAGAGACACTTGGATCAGTGAGAGTGTGTTTTCAAATGTTATGTCAGAGCTTTAGTTGACCCTCAGAGGAAGGTGTAGCCTTGGTGTTTCTGGTTTAACAGGTGACAGTCTGTGTTCTGAGAGGCGAAAATTAGCGGGTTCCCCAGGTTGTGTGTCACATCAACGACGGGGCCAGAGCCGGTAAATACCCGTGTCTACTGCAGAATAAGAGTGCTGATTGTAGCCTTTTCCATCATTGAGAAAAGCTAGACGATAGTGGGTCTCAGGGGGTTTTCTGTGAAAAAGGGGCTTAAGAAACTTGAGCTGAGAAAAATCAGTGGGACAGAATACAAACTTTCTTTTGTTTTTGGTGTATTGCAAGTCTATGTGGAAGAGGCACATGTATATGAAACAGTAACTAACATAAAAAATGAACGCTCGTATGGAACCGATTCGGTGTTTTTGTGATGAGAATGAGAAAGCAATAATATTTTTACCCTGCGTGGCTGTGTCATTATGGAGACCTACAGGTTTCAGCCTGTTGTTCAATGGCAGGTGCTTCTTAAAATCACCAGTCTGTCTGTCGACGTGTCTGTTCGGAGTTAAACGTGCGAATTGCATGAATAGAATCTAATTCTGCTCCAAGACTTCATTCAGCAAGTTAATCATGCGCCGAGTATGATATGTTCTGCACCTTTTTCCTGATAGTTATGTGTCTGTGATAAAATGTACTATATTTTGTATTTCAGCATTCCTGCAATTTAGTTCCACTGATTGAATCAACTGGGAACAGATATCAATTTGGGGCCTTTTTGTGAAATTTCTTCTGCCGGATTGGCTGCATACATTTTGATGCGTCTGTTGTGGAAAGTGGCTCCTTCCTGGTTGTGAAGACGGGGACAGCTTAAGCTATAAGATGACTGCCAATGAAAAAAAGTGAGAGCACTTTACATCGTCAGGTTATTTACATCCATATTTCATTTCATATTCCAATCAATCATCAGAACTCTGTCCGTGGGCAGTTTGCTTTCGTAATGCACCTTTTAGGCAACTTCAAGCGATTCTGGCCTGGGGTCATGCTGATCCTGGTCAGACAGCCAAAAATATTGACAGAAACATGCTGCAAACAGACACGTCAAAATCATAAAACTAATTTTTACCTTTGAGCACTTAGCATGGAGATGCTTAGGCAAGGTTACCCCAGTGATTTACATAGCTGCTGGGTGAACTGAGCCTCTTAATGAAGAGAACAGAACGACTCATCCATCAACCTCAGACAGTGTCGTGTCTCTGCAGTAAAAGAAGCACTCCAGAGGAGGAAATCGGGGACTATTCTGACAGCTCCATCACGTTTCAGAAGAAGCGCTGCTGTACACGTGCAGCGCTCGCTCATGCAATGTGTGTGCAAGTGTCTATGTTTCATGTTGTTATCCCCATAGTCATACTTTATTTTCCCACTCTGCTGAGCCTATCTGGAGTTCAGGAACTTAAGGAACTACAAAACCCAAAGCAACAAAAAGTGGCAGAGATATTTGTTACCCGGAACTTCAGGAGTAAAGCGTTTAATTATATTGATTAAATGTCACAGTGTGATTATGACACTGCAACAACAACTTAAGTTCTTCATCAACCTTTTTTTTTTCAAACCTTTTTACTTTAATGATATTTTCATTGGATTCATGTCGTTTCCATTCACAAATGTTGTGCAAAAATGCTCTGAAATAGATTTTTTTCTTAAATGAAAAACCCTCAGTATGACTTCCTTCCTGAAATGTCCGGGAAAATCATTTATAATCTTATTATGAATAATTAGCTGCTGCTGCCACTTTTAATATTGTATTTTTTTACTGCATCTTCCACAGTTCATAAGTCCAAAAATGTCTCTTTCGTTGTTGATTTATAGCAGGTACTTATGAAAGCTCTCCAGTTTTAATAGTCGTCTCGGGCAGGGAGAGATCTACTGGAGAGTGGGCGTGTTGATACAGTGATACAGCTAAAAAGAAGTGGTCATTGTTCGAATCGCTAAAATATAAAGCCATGAAATGATATACAGCGGCCGAGTAAGCATTTAGCAGTGTCATTCAGCAGAGCTTGTGCACTGTGGTTTTGATTTGGGCCATATCCTATCATGATATCATTAACTGATAGTGTCTGCTTACACTGCAGTGACATCCTTGTTTTTGTGGTTTGAAGGGTAACAACAAACAGAACAATGAATACAAAGTCCCTCCTCTGTCATTACCGAGTCAAAGCCTGCGACAATACCAAGGTAGCATTGTAATTTGTGTCCTTGCTCAGGGCTACACCTGATTTTGGAAATCATCACAACTGCTGTAGTAGCTTAACGGTGCTGATATTTCCACGCAGCACTTTACACGCATGCATGTGTTTCACCATTATCATCTCCAAATGTAGCGAGTGTGGGCTTTGTGAAGCCGAGCACCCAGAGCCCTTCTCTTGAAAATGGATCCAACTGAGCAGAAAAGTGCCACTCTGACTGGCAGCCCCAACAGCTGTTAGAGTAATTAGCTCTCTTGCTTTTTTCCCCGTCTCCCCGCAATGCATTTTCAACATCTATGACTTTCCCTCCAGGCCTCCAAATCTCCTAGGTGGAGACAATGCCTGATGATACCGGGGGCTTATTTTTGTCTGTAATAAAGCAAGTGTTTCAAAACGCCACACAAACAACCAGCAAGCTTTTTTTTTTTACTTATGCCATATATGAATATACTTTCAGCAAGGAAGGTTGCTAAGGTTACTCCCGTTCCAGGAAGAAGAAAAGAGAGGCAGACTTTGCATCAGGCACATAGCATAGTAATATCACCTAATGGAAGGGAGCGGCCCTGGAAAAAGAATAATTCAGACGCAATCAATATAAGATACATTTAATACCTTATGGTCACCATTGAATCATATGCTCCATTTGTATCTTATTTTTTTTCATACCTTTTCAGCTTTTTAAGAGCATAGCCTTTCAAAAGAGCTGTCTTTTTTGATATTTCTTGAAAATTACGCATAAATGGTTCTTTATAAATCCAGCATAAATTACTTGTAAGGTGAGGGACTCTGGAGGGAAGCTTTAATAGACAGAGAGAACATGTGGGAGACATGTGCCAGCGTTGACCTCGCCATTATTTGCAGACATATATGATCTTAATAGCCACACATGTTCAGAGCTGACCATATGGGAGCAGAGCTACTGAAGCGTCTCGGTCTTATTTGTCCTCCAGGGCGACGTACTACAGCCTCCCAGTGTGCCTCCCACCACACGGTCATGCCTCTGCGCTCAGCCGCGATCCTCGCCTCGCTTCAGCTGGTCGATCCTACACTCCCAGACCTCTAATGGAGAAAATGTCTTCGAGATTACGGGGTGATAAGGAATGGCGTGGGTGTTGCCGCTCATGCACATAATCAGACTTTATAGCTTCTCGTGTCAGTGGTGTGACAGGTAGTGGGATGAAGTGTTCCCCTGCGAGCTGCTTTTTTTATTATATTAATATACCATACTGCAGAACAGTTCAGAGAAGATTAAGATTACAGAGACCAAATCATAAATATGTATATCATCTCTTCCTTTCTTCTTCTCCTTTATTTCCTCCAGGCCTTACACTTAAACTAGATGTCAGTGCATGCTGTAGAACCAGTGTTGACTACCTGAAGCCAGGAGGATTAGGCTTCAGGGAGTTAAAAAAAAAAAAGCCTCTGTAATTTCCTAAAACAGCAGGGCACTGTAGTTTTTACCTAATGTTACTCAAACAACATCACAAACTGCAATTTTCTCGAAACGTTTCTAGAAAACGTCATTGGCGCGTGAATCCTCGCTTTGTGCTGGAGTGAGTGGGGTTGAATAAAGAACAAACTTTCCCATATTCACTTGTGCATCGAACATGTCAGACAGCGCAGTGATGTGGCTTATTTGTGTTTTTAATGTTGGCTTTGATTTCTCAGGTAAGCCTTTTTAGAGGGATCTAATCAGTCTCTCTTGTTTTGGTCTTTCTGCGAAATTTGTTTACAACAAGGTGAAATGAATGAGTGTCACCAGCCTTTAAAACGAAGCAGTATCCGCTTGTAGTACCCCTCAAATCTTCAGTTCCGTCTCAATTACTATGAGAAGCCTTATGAGTTAAGTCTGTTCAGGAAAAAAAATATCTGAATCTGAGTAGCCAAAAATAAATTTTCACCTTCTTTCTCCAGCACTCGTCACTTAACCCGTCAGATTTATCTTGTGACCAGTTGCACGAGATCCTGACCTCCAAGCTGCGTCTCCTCCAGTGAATGGCAGAATAATTTATCTTTCAACTGATTAAAATACCACTCTAGAGTCACCACTTGGCCTCATCATTTATTTTTTGCCTTTTTGCATTGAATTGATTGATTTGGACTGAAGTCTCGGTAAGCAGATTGGCCGTGCCGGCAGAAGCCTATGTGGCTGTCAGCCGGCTGCCTTTCAGGTTTCAGTTTTTCTCCGGATATTCTCCAGAGAGAAAACCTTTTTCATTTCTGTCAGAGGCACGACGGCCAATCCAAGCGCTAGTCAGGTATTTGCGGTGTCAACATGAGGTGACTCTCACTCCACCAATGTCTATTTTACTGTATTACAATATGTTTCAACAGTGATCCACACAGAAAAAGAGGAAGCTGAAGAATACATTTAATATGCTCAAAAGGCAAAGGGAGCACAGAAAGTCTTGGGCAGTAGTAGGCAGCTACTCAGAATTACAGCACATTTCAAGCTTGGCTGCGTCCAATGAGGATTCTCCCAAACAGTATCTGCCTTATTTCTGTTTGTGTGCATCATACCCTTTTCAGATTCATAATATGACTTCATTTTTTATTGATGTGCTTGAAAGAATAACCTCTGTAACCAGCATTTTGTCCCCTAAACAGCTAAAGGTTGATGATGGGCCGCGGTGTATTTCAGTACATATTTGTTTAAATCAATCCAAAGGCACCACGGCACTGCAGACATACACATTTGCATTTCATCCAGGTCTTTGTCGTCATGGAGGAGATTGACATTTACTTGCTTTTGGAGTTGGACTTCCTACTTGTTTTTTTGGCCTGTGATCACTGTAAGAACTTTTTACCGTATCAATCAGAAAAAGGTAGAATAAGGACTTAATGGCTTTAAATATTCGACTGAGTAGTGTTTTTAAAGTGATCCTGTTTTCTTGTTCTCATTTCTCCCTCAGTGTTTCCCACTGACTGTCATCTATTGTTTCCTTCTTTGGCTGTGACTGAAACATAAATCCAACATACCTCAATGTCCTGGTTTGACTTTGAGCTTTAAACAAAGGCCCAGAGTGAGGTAATATTCCACATGAAATCATTTGAGTGCAGCTATTCAAAGACTTTTTTCCTTGTCAGGGCTTCTGTTTTATAATGAACCATAAACTGGAATCTGTAAAGCGAATAATTGGACAACCAAAACTTGCACTTGGACAAAAGTGCAGAATTGTAATAAACGGAAAAACAGCAAGATGCCCTTGTAAAATTGACAGATTGTAATATTATATTTATCAGAGAAAAGTTTGCAGTAGGAGCACTTTTTCAGAAGTTGCTATTGTGTGTTTGCTGTAGGCCATCAATAACAGATTGCTGGCACATATGGTTCAGTCTTCTGGTGATGCTTAAGTAAAGTCTACAGTTGGTGCACAATGCAAGCGTGACAGCAAAATGTGAATCCTCCTGTTAGCGTCCACATTGGCTCTGCTCAGCACTGCTCTTGTCACACATTTAAAAGCTTTAACAGTTTCTAAATACACAATCAAAACATGGAAATAATTACTGAGCGTTCGTTCTCTCTTTTTTTTTTTTTAAAGAAGTTACCTCATGTAGAGTTTTTACTCCTCTGCAACTACTTGACAGCTCCATGAATAGTTACTTTGCACATTTAGATTTTACAATGCATAAACTATCATAGATCAAACCACTCAACAGTATATTATATAGTTCAGATTTGCTCAGTTCTGCCTCGTAGCAACAATAAATGCTGCTCACACATGAAAGCGTTATCCATCCATCCATTGTCTACGCCGCTCAGCCGTGCAGGGTTGCCGGAGCCAATCCCAGCTGGCATTGGGCGAGGGCGGGGTTAACCCTGGACAGTTCTCCAGTCTTTCACAGGGCCGACATACAGAGGCAAACATTCACGCTCACACTCACGGGTCACCACTTAACCTAGTGTACATGTCTTTGGACTGTGAGAGGAGGCCAGAGTATCCAGAGGGAACCCATGCAGACACAGGGAGAACACGCAAACATGCAAGGGTGCTTTAAATCCAGAACTTTCTTGCTGTGAGGTGACAGTGCTAACCATTGCACCACCTTGATGAAAGCAGTACAAAGAGCAAAACAATAGTATCATGAAAATCAAAACAACAGTATGAAGGCCGCCACTCAGCGTTTTGCTGATAATGCCTCTGTGCTGGTTTTGAATTCAGGCCTTGTACTTGCAATTTGCTGCGTTTTACATCGTGTTTTTTGTTAAATTAAATTCAATAACCCAACACGAATTTTTAACACGTAATTTTGATGAAACGCCTGAGAGATTATGAAGATGACGATGCAATTAGAGAAAATTACATGTTGCCTGCTTGAGAATTCAGGCCAGAAGTTTCTATCTAAATGTTACCCACAAGCTCTTTGACTTTAACTTCTGTCAGTCTGGATATGGGATCATTTAACTCAACCTTTTAAATTCCTCTCAACAAATTTCCAGTGTAATTGCTGAGCCTTCCTCGTTAGTATTAGTGCTTCCTGAATAAATAATCAGCCTTTTATCTTGTCCTCCTGGGTCTCCAGCCCAATGTTCAACATATAGAAGTGCAAATAATCTGACCAAGAGGCGTGTCTGCTGCTTTGATGTCCGCATGCTATAGACACGAACCTGCAACATATTTTAGCCCTTGCACATGCCATTGCTTTTTTTCCCCTCCTCGTTGTGAAGGCAATTTTCACGAGCTAGAGCACACACTGCCATCTACACTGCAATACTTTCCTTTTCACACTTGTAAATGGAACCACGGATTACATTCTCTCAATCAATCCAGTTCCCCCCTGGGGGTGACTGGCACACCCTATCAATGTTCTTCCTTTTTTATTAAAAAAAGATGATTAAATGCAGAGTCTCAGCTCCTCTGCCTGTAACGATGAGATCAAAGGGGTTGGACCGCTGCTTGTGAGAGTAATTCTGAATTCTGTACAGTTCGCTCTTCGAAAACGAGGCCAC
Source organism: Rachycentron canadum (assembly GCA_038496675.1). Lineage (NCBI taxonomy): Eukaryota > Metazoa > Chordata > Actinopteri > Carangiformes > Rachycentridae > Rachycentron > Rachycentron canadum. The sequence goes on along the minus strand of CM076664.1, from coordinate 8,865,481 downwards.
CTTACTTTGATGACTAAACCGTTTCTCTCCCACTATTAATCTCACAGTATTGACTCCAGATGCAAGAAAGGTATGGCTACATATGCTCCGTCAGCAGCTGTGTGCGTATGTGTGTGTCGGTAGAGGCAGATACAAAGAGACTCTGCTAGACTCTCTTCCTTTGCACCATTAATTCCGCGTCATTGTCACTTTCCTCCTGATGGAGCTCCTGCTTCTGAGGATCTTGTTTTCCTTTGGGGGAAGTTTGATGATAAAACATGTTTTGTAGGGCACTTAACATGCCTCGGTATTTCTTCACCTTACATCAGTTTCCACTTTAGAGAAGCTCCTTGTTTTGCACACAAACCTCATGGGAGGAATGTACTTTGCCAGGTCATAACTTGAAGCCAGTCCAGGTGGGCTCTGGCACATCTGGACACATCCTTCCTCAAATCGGCTTTACTCAATACTCAGTAGAAATTAAGTCAACAACTTGGCCCCGAAATGGGAAAATTCCCTCTGTCATTTTCTCTTTCACTGGTTCCTCATTAACCAGCGAACCTGTAATATTTAGTATAGATGCACAAATCCGTCCAGGATTGGAGGAATTAGTATTCTCTGTAAGGAAACATAAGTAGGGCAATAATTAGCTTTGACACTACTATATGTGAACTTCCATGTGGCTTTTCCATAAAAGGACTATAATTACTGCTTATAATTAGAGTTGAGCATCCAACACCTGTCCCTTTAATATGCAAAGTAACGTGGACATGAATGAATATCAGTGGAGCTCAATTTCACAGGGCACACTTTATTTTCCCAGATTAGAGGAATCACACTGAACTGAGGCCCAATATATGTTCATTTAACGGATGGTGCTCCATCGGCATAATGTTCACTTAGCTTTGTGGCAGGACGCCCTGGGCCGTATATCACCCCGAAGAAGAATGGACGTTTAATTTCAATAAGAAAATACATTTATATAAGGAAAGTATGCGCGTATGAGCGACAAAGCAAAGCGACTTATTGGTGTGAAACACAATAAGACTTCGCCATCGCCTCAGGCTTCTTTCTTTGTCAAAACAGATTTTCAACAATATTTACTGCATCTGTTTATGTGTGCTGAAACACAATAGAGGCTCATAAATAATATTGCACAACAACATGTAGTGCATTACATCAGTGGGGGTCCATTATTTTCTGTAATGGAAGGTCACAGCGTGCATTGTTGCACTTTATATCAGGACCACTTACCAAAAAATAAACTATAAAGCTGAGAATATTCCTTGGTAGCTTTCTTTGGATAACACAGTAAATGTGTTTGTATTAACAACCAGTCAGTTTTACTGTTAAATAATGTACATAGGATATTGCACCGTGTTGTTGCTATGGTTACTTCCATTATAATACAGTAATGAAAATACGTGACTGAAGTGTCTGAGGTGTTCTCATTCACATGCACACGCACACACACTCAGCATCATCATATCACCACTTCCTTAAACATCGGTAGGTAAATGCTGTGATCAAACGTTGGTCTAAAGTAATTTCAAGAGACAATGACCCTTTGTTATTAGGTGGATGTAAATTTGCTGCAGCTGTTTACATAGGCTGTAATTTTCTGAGCTTCACCTGATGAAGTCAGTTCTCTGAATATGACAGTGTTCTCATAGGTAATGTCATTGTCCCCCGTGGGATTACAACTGAAAAGCAGAAGCTAATAAAGCAAGACTGAAATGAAAGATGTGGAGAGTCACATTTTTATTCCCAATTTTCAAAGAAATTCTACAATCCATCTGCTGCTTGACGATGAATACCGAACGCGTTTGCCCGGGAAAAACGCACAACTCCCAGTCTCTGCGCTTGTTTCGTTATTTACAAGTGCTGTCAAAGAAAACTTCAATGTGAAGGCAGTGTCTGTCGTGGGGCTCTGGTGCAGTATTTCCATAAGCTCGTCCTTGCATCCATCTACACATCCCATGTTCTGCTAGAACCTCCACAAGGACACACACATACACACACGCCACCGGCATGTAATTGATCGGATACACATCTACTGGTGACTGCCGAGGGAAGCGATGCAAATGTGTAGTGTGAAACCCAAAAACTGGCTGAGTCTATGAAATGAAATGCTTTAAAACAGGCTTCAGTTTTCATGCAAATACATGCATATCTCAGCATTTGGCATTACTAATGTATCATAAAATATAATAATGTACCAGTGAAAGAGAAGAGGAAGATGACCTCTAGCAATGTAAGCAGTCCAAGTTTCAAAACATAACAATGGGCTTTGTAAATATACAGTACAGGGAATACACATTGAGAAATGCTGAGGTAGGATGGTGTTTGACCATGTGTTTATTAAATTGTGGTCCAGTAAACTCTTCTTCCAAAACAACTTTTTTCCAAAAAAAAAAAAGCAAAAGATAAATAAATAAACTAAGTGAGACTATTCCCTGTTTCTTCCCCTTCATCCACACTACAGCCAGACCAATAAATCACCCTGTGGCTGCCAGCAACAGAACAATCTGTGCAGAAATCTCAAAGCTGCAGTTCATATAGTTTATGTAGTTTGTCCATCAGAGAGCACAGGCAAGTTTGAATTTCAGCAGTGTCTAATAAACAAATTGAACAAATTTAAAGATATCAAAAATTAAATGCAAGGTGTCAAATATTGGCTTGTATATTCTCCATCCACTTTTTGTTTGTTCTTGCAGAAGGATGATACATATACCTGCCAATGTCATCCCGCAATTCCGCTGATCTACAGGTGTCAGTAATGCTCCACAAAATAGAGCAATGTGCCAACAAAGGCTGGAAGAAGAAGAAGAAGAGTAACCTAGTAAATATGGGTATAAACTTTGTTGGACTTAAAATACATCAAAAAAGGAGATTTTTGTAAGATCTTAAGGAATCACAATCCATATCCATCCAGATAACACCTGTAATATTAGAATTGATTTTGGCCACAAAAATCCAGTAATGGTTGGACCATAATGTGCACCCACAGTATATGAACAGGAAATTAGCTTCTGTCAGTCCTGCAGTCTTTGTTGCTTTCATCCAGCAGGTATCAATGCCATCAGAGTGGAGGCGTCCTTTTGAAATTAGGAATTGAACTCAAATTACCATTTGAAACACAGACACTAACACGAATACCGGTGCAGCAGGTGTATCACAGTTTTCTCTGGGTGTTTGCATTCAAATTAAACGGTTATCCAACCTCTGTAACACATCACAGGTGAACTCACGGTTCTCCGTCCTCCTTGGGTCAGTATTGATAACAGATCCCTGGGCTGAGACATGAAGAAACAAATGAGGCCGTGTTGTGAAGTTAAGATTTAAGACTTTATCCACCAGCCACACAATCACCTGTTCTGAGGAAATTATCCACAGCTTCGATAATGAAGGGTGCTAATGTGAAGTGGAGTCAATGAGTCCACTCTGTGTCTGTGGGTTACAGGCCATCTCATTAGGACTCCCTTTTAGCCACTAGCCCCCCCCCCCCCCCCTTCTGTTACAAGTACACTGAAGACATAATATCACGTGCTTGTTTCAAGAGATGAAAAGAGGAAACGTGATCGAAGGCAGATCTGCTTTCATTGAGGGGAGTGGAGGTCTGGGTCAGACAACGGTGCCACCATTAGAGAAAATGGCTCTGAGAAGATCAAAGATAATATTGCTGCCTCTGTCCTCGCAGCAGGGAGATGTCTGCAATCATAAAACTTGGAAAGAAGGGAAAGGATTGTATGACTATTTTTTTAATACATTGCAGCCGTTACAAAAGGTCAAGTGAGTCCGATCATCAAATCGCTGTGCATTTAGGAGCCATTAAGATTATGAGGATGGAGCGTGAAGGAAAGAGGATGCAGCAGGTTTAAATATATGTGTCTCAGCAGGTGGTTGTTGGATCACTCAGAGCTCTTCTCCCAAAACCACCTTCAAATTTCCTCAATGGGAGTATTTTATGTTTCTATTTTGTGAGACTTGGAAACGACTTCACTGAAGATTTTGAGCACTTATTATCTGTGTTATTGTGTGCCAGCTGAATTAAAAGTAGATAGTCTGCCTAAAGGTTTTTTTTTTTTTTTAGGACAGACCATCTCCAGGGAAAAGTACAAATAAAATTAGAGCAAATCAAAACAAAACAATTTTTTTAAAAGTTTAAAGAGCTTTTATAGATTTATCACCTTCAAAATATTTTGTGCTTTCTTGTCGAACTACTTTGTAGTACACCAGTGTTGCTCCTGAATTTTCTACATCTCCAAAGTAATGTTTTTAATTAAAAGAAGCAAAATTAGAATTATATTCAGTGCACAGTGCCCCACAGAAGTTACTTTTAAACTTTATTTTATTGTTGTGGCATAATGGGAAACTTGAGCTGTTCATAAGAACGAGAGAAAGAAAAGCAAATTAATCACAAAACGGAGGAAACATTAGAAAGGGAGCCATCCGGAATAAGTCATCTATATTTTTGCAGCTTGATTACATGCTCACACACAGGTTCACCTACAGTATTAATGAGAGAAATAAATAAAATTGATCCTGTATCAGTTCCTGATTACTCATCTGTGCATGCGGGATTTGACGGTAAGATTAATTTAAGTTGTTATCTTGTCTTCAATCATCAATCAATAATGCATCACTACAAAACATTATCGTCTCTGTCTATACTCATATTCAGCAGAAGTCTCTTTAAAAATTCATTAGTGGATTACGTGTTAATGGTGGTTTCAGTAAATGCCACAAAGCTAATAAAGGCTTCAGAGCGCATTTTCTCTTTTTGCTCATGACATGCTTTATTTTCTCTGCATGCTTTGGTTTTGTTTGTTTGTACTTTAGCGGAGTGGACTCAGAAAAGTGCAGCCATTCTGAGGGCCGCTGTTGTCCAAACAGGAGGACGGAGAAGACCATACGAAAGAATTTACGAAGTACTAGAGGCAGTGAAGGGTTATTTTGTTTGGGTGCCGTGCTTTGATCATCATTACTGCAGATTTCGGGGGATGTTTTTGCACTCAGTGCGTCGAGTTGAAGAGTTTGGTGACGACCCTTAAGGGTATGAACAAACACGCCCACACTTGAGCTCTGCAAGTCCCCAACGAGCTTGAGAAGGAGTGCAGGAGTGAGACTGTTTAACTTAAAGCTTCAGCTCATTGTCACTCACACCATGTGTGGATTCTTCTCCAGCAACTTGTCTGCATGTTTTTTTTTTTTGTTTGTTTTTTTTTGTTTTTTTTTTTTTGTTTCGTCTTGGGCTCAGAATTCATCTTTGTTCCAGCCAAAAATGAGCTGGAAAGACACACAGAGGCTAAAGTTGCACACAAAAGAAAATCCTTCTCTGGCAGCTTTTACACTTAAATGTCTAAAATGCCATCATGTGCGCTCAAATTTTCTTTGAGAGGATTTTTTTTTTTTTTTGTTTTTTACACATGGTCTATTGGACCGAGATGAAAGAGTCTGATGAAGTTTGGAGCTTCCAGTTCTTTGATTATTTTGTTTTATGTTTTGCCATTTCCAGGAGTGCCACGAAGGATTCTTGTCCGCCTGACAAGATATGAAAATGCCCCCCCCCAACCTCCATAAATCTGGTTTAGCCCAGTAACAGCTTAACTTAGCTCCCCTGAAAACAGCCCCCCCCCCGGGAATCATTTCTCTGAAGATCCAGAATTGAAAAGCAGGAAATTAGTTTGTAGTTACAAAATTTCAAAATAAACGCACCCGTTTCACAAGTCGGTACGCGCAGTATTTTATTGTCTACATGTATACGCACCTATAAGCTCTGCAGACGTACACAAGCACATCAGTCACAATTCAAACTTTCCATCAGTATTCTCTTGTGAAGACATCATCACCGCCACACTCCAGAAATCAGGCTGCAGAGCAGTTTGTCATTTGCACCCTGCCACAGAGCAAACAGCAGCTGAAACAGCTTTCTCTCTGCCCCATGCCTGTGTTCTGTTGTTTAGATGCTGATGAGATGTCTTTGCTCTTTCAGGCCATGTTGTGTTGCGGTGATCTTTCCAGCATGTTGTTCACCTGTTAAATTATATTCCAAAGAGCTGTAATGCTTAGATCTGCAGAGGGACCTGCAGCGTTACTCCATAGTGTTAATATAGTCATTTATGTGAAACCCGGAGGTATGTCCTTTTTCAGAGATAATTATTCCTTCATTATTCACTCCTGCAGCAACACAGCCCAGCTACTTCATAATCATTGTACATAGGAGCTGAAATGGTATTTTTCAAATGAAGGCAGTGACTTAATCGTGTTGTTCTTAGTTTTTGACAGTCTGCCACTCTTGTTGTTTAAAAATGTGTTGTACAAACAACAAAGAAATAAATGGATTAACAAAAGCAAGTTAATCTGCATACCAGGAATGAATAAGAATAATAGCTTTGGTTACGACTCGATTATGTTTTGTTGGTGAAATGTCAAGGTCACTGTAACTTCACAAAAAAAAGTTGTTTTTTTTTTTTGGTTTTTTTTTTTGCTATAACTCTAGAAATATATTCAAAATGTCAAAGCTCAATTTTCTGCAACTACACCTAATACCTCCAATTCAAATCCATCAAAGTCTTCACTGCATATATTATCCAGGTCTGGGCAGACATCGATGTAAGCTGCAACTTGACTGGTTGGCAGTTAATTCTTTTCCTTCCGTATGAATGGATTCAGAGCGCATGTATGTGCGTATGGTTAAAAAAAAAAAAAAAAAAAGGGGGGGGGTGACACAAGGGGTTGTTTGTTGCCTGCTTGGTGCTAGGCTAGCTTGTTTCTTTAAGTCCATTTGAGTGTTTATAAAGTCCAGTTAAACCTTCTGGGGTTTCTGACGGCTCTGTGGCACTACCGTTTAACTGGCACAGAGGAAATCGATTCCTGACAGAGGAGTGTGTCACTACATGGCTGATGGACAAGCTACAATTGCTGCATGTGGGATTTACTATGTTATGTCTTATCGAAAGTAGTTCATGTTTTGCTCTTGTCTCATAATTAGGATCATCAAATATTCCGGCCAATGTGGAAGATTTCTGTGTGCACGACCCAAGTCGCCATGAATCCAAGGCTGTAGACATGCATTTTGGGAAATAATATTTGCAGCTCTAGCTGGAGAAATGCTGAAATTATACTTTGGTTCACACAAACACTGTAATTATTCTACCTGCTGCCTGTGTTAAACTACAAAATTGAGACTGTCCTAGTGTAAAAAAAAAGGAGCCCATAGGTCATCTGTTCAAGCTGTTTATTATGATTACAATTTTAATGTTCTTACTGAAGATAATAAATTGTGTTTCACTTTGCGCTGACCTTTTACATGACATTGCTAACTTTTGTTGAGCTCTGTTCACATTGACTTGGAGCTGATTTCCTCTCTTGCTGCCTCTTTTTGCTGCTCAGTTTTCCTTAATACATGCAGAAACATGCATGCAGCCTCCAGTTCTACGTGGTATTTAATGTTGAGACCATCAGCTGTTTCCTTAATGAAACACCTACACCCGGGCTGCGTATTAATTTCCAACAGTGTTAACACTTCGTTGCACCTGTCTGAGATTAATCAACTTTGCAGCAAAAATAAAAATCAAGTATTTTGGCCGAGCCATGCTGTAAAGGTTTGTTGTGGATCACAAACAGTTGGGATAAAAGGTCAGTGGAAATGGAGGCCAAACAACAGCAGACATTTTTTTCATCTGCAGCAACAAATTTCCTGTTTCTATTTTCAACTTAAAAAGGCCATGTGGTGGGGTAGATATAATGCAGATAACCTTCAACAAATCTCATTACCGTTATGTCCTGTGCCAGCATGTCTGACCTACAATTTGAACAGCATCTACTTTATATGTAAGAGTCAGGGCAACAGAGAAAAAGAAAAAACAACATTTTACATATTTCTGACATGCACCTCACTTTGCCAACTCTATCTGTGCACTGGGGGATGTGGTACTTGAGTGTTTGCCCGAGAGCTTGTGATGCTGTTTTCATCAGCTGCCTGCTCTATCTCTTAACACTCTTTGAGGAGATAATGACCAGTGTTTACACATTGCCACTTATCCAAAAAGCACACATCAGAGGATTTATCTTTTGTCATACAGTACATTATTGTATGTGTGTGCTGGTGTGGAGTTGGCATTAATCATCAGCCCCTTATTGTGAGTGTCAGCATGACCTCGTTGGCAAAGATGCACCTCCTGCTGATTGAAATATTTTTTCACCCCTGCGGGACTTTGATGGTGTTTGTGAGTAATGGACAAGTGGGAAATAAAATGTGAATTTGAGTGAACAGAAACTTAACCCTTTCATCAATGTAATGATGACAGTGGCAACTTTACGATGTTCTGGCCATATAGACAAACCTGTTCGACCCCATGGAGGGTGGCTGCATCACTGGCTCTGTAAGCGCAAAAGGTCAAAACTCCTGCTGCGTCACCAACGTGAAGTCCCACTTTGTAACTGGTCACAGAGGACCATGCTGCTCTTCTTGGCCCAAGCAACAAGACTCTGCCCAGTAGGAGAAAAAAACAGCCCTCAGGTCGTCTGTGCAAGCAGCTTATTACCATAGTTGCGTTTCATTGTTAGGCGGCCCCTAGTGGCTCTAACGTTTGGTTGCTGCTGCCACAGTTTGAATGGAGTGTGGTGAAAGAGCTTTCCAGTTCAGCAAGGTGCCTTCGCCTGTCAGCATAACAAAAGACTGGGCTGGGCACGACGTCTTGATGTTTCTTTCTGTGTAATGGACAGGTTCCAGGTTAAAGTAGCACTGCCTAGAACAGGGTAGCCTTCAGTTATTGTACTGTAGTTATGAGCTACTCACTGAAAGGTAAGATGGTGGACCTTTTCCTAGCAGACTCTTAAGGTTGTGCTAACCAGTTACCTAGCTGGACAACTTTTAAGTAACCACACAAAATGGTTTCTGTGACATAAAGTCAGCAGTTCGCCAAGGATGAGTCTTTCTTTTACAATGATAGAGCCATTCAACTTGTCTACTTGTCACACTTAGGCCATATCTGCCTGCAAGACATTTTCTCAGGTCGCGCTCAGCTCCTTTTTAAAAGTGACAGAAGATGGTGGCCCTGAAACGTGTGACCGTTTGACGTTAAACAAATTTGCTGTTCAAACAGCAGTGTTGGTAGCACGCTTGTAATGAAAGTGACAACACCTTACTTTGACTCTACTTTCACACAAATCACTTTTAGCACAGTGGGAGAGTTGTTGGGAGAAAGTCCCACCCTGGGGAATTGACTGTAATTGGTTTTGTTGCAAGAGGTGTGGAGCTAAAATGGCGTAGCCTGAGATTGTCATGGATGGAGATTGGAGATCACTTTCGTAAGTTCTGTGTTTTCAACCATGTCAGCAGTTGTTCATCCCCCTCTGCACCACGTATTCTTATTTGATCAGATTTTCTCGTGTTAATTTTCCAGGCGTTGCTTCTTAAAAGCCTCTCATTTTCCTACCAAAGTGGCCCTGAAACCTGACCGTAGATTTGTCACGTATGATCCTGCACATGAAAGGATGTGATAGTCATGGGCTTTCAAATAAAATGCAAATTGGAAATCTGTTGCAGTCAGCCCAAGCCAGAAGAATAACTTGAGCTCATCTTTAATTCATGGGAGCGTTTACAGTGCTGTGCCAGGGCAATCTTCTTCCCGCACCCCGCTAAAAGCGGATTCCCAGAAGGGTCAACATTTCCGTGGGGAAACAGCTGGACACAGGCCTCCCATTGAATTTCTTCCACAGTTCTCATCCTGCTCCCTTTCGTCCTCCTCTCTGAGAAGCATCCACTCGTCGTGAGAGTGCGCGGAGATTTAATGCAGCCCAGTCTAGAGATGTGGAAGCTGCAAGATCCGTCTGCTTTTGTGAGCATCGTCAGACAGTTGCTGACAGAAAATACTCGTGCCATTCATTTTTGCTTGAAGAGATTCAGTTCTGTTCATTCAGTTCACTTGCCTGCCTAAATTTACCATCAGCTCAGCATGTGATGGTGGCCAAGAGGACCCATGAAATGTGACCTTTGTGATCAAACACAATCTGATATTATTAAACATTAAAGTGCATAATGAAAGTGAAAATAATAGATGAGTAAAAAACCTAAGCAACACTGGCATTTCCCTGTCATATAAACCTTCCTTCAATTGTTTCTTCAAGTATGTTCTTCTGCTGTCAAGGATTATTGCTTAGACAAGGTTTTTGCCACTTGCTATTCTTGATTTTGCGTTCAGACGTTCTTTTTTTCTGCTTGTGTTGAAGTGGGAAGTCAATACAATGCTAGTTTCATACTCTCTTTTGGCATTTTGCCTCTCACATACCTGTGACGTTGAATGTTTACTGCAGCTGGAAACGTGAGCGTCTGAGGGATTCATTGAGGATTCACACAAATGCCTCAATTGGCCGACTGACTTTAGCACGTTTCATCATTCTTTGGCATTTCATAATCCCTGCATCATTTAAATTTTATTAATAATGAAGTAATCACTGCTTTGTGATGGCTGAGAATATTTTGAAACGTATTAGTTTCCCATTTGATTAAGATGAACAAAGTCTGGTGACTGACACCGACTTCCCTTCCCTTTGTGGTTCCCTTTGGAGCCTTTATTTTAAATCTGGAGGATTTCTTGCTGAAAGAGGCTGCAGCTCATTATGAGATGATTTATTTTGGGAGCCTGAAACCCAGATGACAGAGCAGGGGACAAGCTGCATTAAAATTTCCATGGTTACATTTTAACAACAGCTTCATTGCTGCCCCCTCTGCGTGCGCTCACTTCCTTCACCTCAGCACCCTCGTCTGGCCTGGCTCAGCGTTAGCTCGGGGATGCTCTCTCTCCATTGCATCCTCTGACTGAACAAATTTATAGTGTCTTTGATACACAGCGGAAATCATTCATTCGGGAGCAGACACTTCATTAATCCATCTGTCATATTACTTGTGCGAAAACCAAACACTGTTTCCGCAGCTCGAGTCAGACAAATCCGTGTTTCATTTAAAGGCATGTTTTTCCAACACCTGCACCTACGTGTCTTACTTCATCTGCTCTCTCACTGAATGTGGATGTGGTTTGCCCTCTCCCGAAGAACATAAAGACCGCACATTACTGCGCGCAACATAATGATCCTCTTTTGCATGTCATTATAAAGGGCATTTGTGTTTCTTTTACCCACTGTACCCTGTGGTACGTTTCCTAGTGTGCAGGCATGAGCCCGGTGGCTGAGTAGAGTCTTGAAGGTTACACACAGCACATCTGACTAATGGCCCGGCTCTCTGTACATGCTCATGCTAATCACTTCTCTGATTGATTGTACTGCTCCGAAGCACTAATAGCATCATTAGCTGGAACTGTTGTGGCAGCCCCGGCTCTGAGCTTTCTATTCCCTCGTCAAGATTTTATTTAGTCTTTCTTTTATTATTCAGACAGTAGCTCAGAACAGGTTCATTTTAAACCAAATTGGCTCTGATTCTTGGTTTAAAAAAAAAAACAAAAAAAACAAAGCAAGGCGTGTATCTTAAAACAGTGGAGACTTTTTTTTTTTTTTTTTATAGCCGATGTTTCCACAACATGTCAACTGGAGCTGGACCAACATGGAAACTTGGAATAACTGCTATATTAAGAGGTAATGCACGGAAAATAAATAAACAGAAAGATGCTCAAAACAATGAGAAAAAAAGCACACACATTAGCACCTGGATGCTGATTGTATGTCTAGTTTGTGGCAAAGACAATATTTTCATGAAAGCTTACTATCAAAACATCCATGAGATGTACAATAGTGTGACGGCAGGTAGGTATTTATAGTCCATGAATTTATTCCAGTCAGAAATGAACTGCGCTACAAATTAGTATTTCTACTGAAACAACAAAATCCATCCAGTGTCATCCCATACGTTCCACAAAATGGCCTCCCTGAGAATCCGATGGAGCAGGAGTCTTCCTGGTGTAGTCAACAGTAATGTGATGTCTCACATGAGCAGTCAGTGAAGAGGATCGACATGCTGCCCCTTCCCAAGTGTTACATTTGTACTGCAAGAATTTAGCCGATAAGCGACGAGTCGAACAAAGCTAAGAAGCTTTTGGGGGGTTTTCATGCGTGTTGAAGTTGAAATGCTGCAGCTGCGAGTTCATGAATGCAGTTACAAGTACAAACTAGAAGCAACCTATATTTTCATTTTCAGCACTTATTTGCATTTGCAAATAATCTGCTGGTTATTTTCTCACTAATTATTCAGTTGTTTGGTCTAATAAATGTCAGAAAATGGTGAGTCACATTTTTCTAAATCCCTAAGTGATGGCACAAAATTTTGTTTGTTTAAAATTAGTTTTAGCAAAAGACAAATTATATTCAGTTTATTATCAGGCAAGAAAGAAAGTAGTGCCCACAGCTTTGGAAAATTATTCTGAAAGTTCTTACATGATGAAAAGAAATGACGCTCAGCATTGAGACCAAACAGTTGATTATGAGACCAGAGAACCTTCTTTCTCGGTGTCTCAGGGTCCTGGAGGTTTTTTTCTTTTCAGTCTCCAAGCAGTCTTAATGTGTCTTTCACTGAGGAGAGGCTTCAGTCTGGCCACTCTGCCCTAAAGCCCAGAGCTGTGGAGTGCTGCAGTGATGGTTGTCCCTCTAGAAGTTTATCCCATCTTCACACGGGATCTCTGGAGCTCAGCCGGGGTGACCTTCAGGTTCTTCTTCACAGCTCTTACCAAGGGCCTTCTCTCCCGACTGCTCAGTTTGCGCGGAAGAAACCTTTTTGTTCCAAACTTCTTCCATTTAAGAATTATGGAGCAGAAATAAAAGACTCCACTACATTGTTTGTGTCTCTGCACCCTCCTGTCTCTCAGCTCTGCAGGCACTTCCTTCCTCCCCTGGTCTTATATAGACGGACGTGTACCTTTCCAAATCATCTCCTGTCCACTGAATTTTACCGCAGGTGGACTCCAATGAAGGTGTAGAAACATTTCAAAGACGACTCAGAGGTCATAGCAAAGGCCTGATTACTTATGTCAATGTGATACTTCAGTTTTTCCTTGTTATTCAAATTCTTTTTGCTTTGTTATTCTGGGGTTTGATGAGGGGAAAATGAATTGAAACGATTTTAGCATAAAAGTGCAACAAAACAAACGTAAAAAGTGGAGAGGTCTGTTCACTGCACTGTATCTAGACAATTATCCAGTAAGCTAAAGATCCGGTTGTACTGAAAACTGACCTAACATTTTTACTGCACGTGCACGTAGGCATCTCGTTTTAGTATATTCAGTGTTAGATGCTGAGGTGTTGCACTGAAATGTCTCTGTTTCATGTCTGAGAGGTAGATTGTGCGGCTCTAGTTTTCAGAGGTCGGTCTGTTGACTGAATCGTGACCAGGGTTTGCAAAATGAGCGGATGGCCGAGGGGAGCTGTAAAGGGCAGGAGTGTGTGTGCAGAGTGTGGCTGGGACGCTGCCAAACTGTCAGAGAGTGTTTAGGTAGCGTCAGCTGGGGAAGATTATTAGTTTAACCAGAGCTGATGTTACAATAATGGGGATGGGAATCCAGCTGGATAAACAACACACCGATTTTTGGGTTATCATAACAAAGACACACTTACTTGAGCACACATTTTAAGTGAGGGATTCATTCAGCCCAGCACCGGTCTTTCATTCACACAGCATGTGCCTTTTTTTTTTTTTTTCTCCCCTCAAACTTTCTTTCCGCTTTGTCTGTCTTGAACCAGATGTGGGACCTGATCCAAAGCAGCTGCTCCCCATTGTCTTTAAATCCAAAAAAAAAAATGGTGAGAGTTTGATAAAGTGGAGCATGAACATACAGTATGCTTAGTCAACCATAAAATAGTAGTATCAAAAGAAGAGATGAAAAACTACGAGAAACGCAGTTTGCTGTTGTATAAAGTCTTTTGTGGCTCCAGAGAGAGCTGTGCAAAATGTGATAAATTGCCTCAAGTGAGGTCACTGGACTGAGTGCTAGTTGATGCTGAGAACTACAAGTTGGAAATGAAAGAAAAAAAAAAAAATTCTCATGGCGCGGAGTCAGAAAGAAGTGAACTGTACCAGATTTCTAGCCCACCCCTCATTTCCAGCGGCTCAAGGCTCCATTAGCAACTACTAGCATAGCACACCTGAGCACTGCCCAAACACTCAGCTGTTCAGTTGCATTGTGGGAGATGTAGGCATCGGGTTTTGTCTGGCAGGAGGAATGCATTGACTGAGAAAGAGATCTCTGTTTCTGCTGTCTTTTTTTTTTTTTTTTTTTTTTTTTTTTTTTTTTAACCATCCAGAAAGTCCATTTTATAAAATGCTTCCTTACCCCAGTCAAACAAAACGCTTGCATGTTAAATCGTACAACCTCGTGTCGCAGGTAGAAGTAACAGGAACAGAACTGATGGAAGTGAAGTGCGATGTGGTCTGATACCATAGTGACCCGACCCAAACAGAACCACAGAGTTAGATTTTAATAACATTCATTTAAAAAAAAAAAACAAAAACAAAAAAAAAAAAAAAACAGTTTGTTGTGGTTATATTGCCCGATCAACAGCTGCGGCTTTGAGTGGCCTCTGGGCACCCTCAAGCCAGCAGGACTGGAGTGAGTTCACCCTCTATTCATTTGTCTGGAAATGAAGTGAATCTGCTGTTCATTAGCTGGTGATGAGCTGCTAATCCTCAATTATTTCTCTCAATTATTTCACTCTAATTGTTGGGTGAAAGGACAATATTTTTCGCTTTGGAAGCAAATAAAAAATTTGATTTGAAAGGTGTTTGTCTTTGATTTATTCTTTTTTGTATTCTCAATACAAAAAAAACCCACTTTGTTTTTACCTTTTTTCTTTCAGCTATGCTTTTGTCATTACCCTAAAGACTGTGCATACCCTCAGGTTCTTAGCTATATCCTCCTCTCGATCCTACATCCCCACAGACATCATTAAAGCTTCACATAATTTAATGTAATTCAATCGTCGCTTGACCCTTACGCTACACGTTGAGCTGTGTTTAGAGAGCTGCTGAAGTCAGCTACAGGAAATCTACGGGAAATCTCCTTTCACCTGCTCTTATTAAAATAAGTCGCAAAATAAAAGCGTTCTTTCCGACTATGCACCCCAGTCCCCCTGTGGTTTCTTCTCGCCACAGTGAGGGTTGGTTACCTTCCTGCTGGAGGCAAAATTGCAGCTCAGCTGAGCGCAGTTAAATATTTAGTTCTACCTGCAGAGTTTTTTTTTTTTTTTTTTTTCCAGTAATTACCTTTGAGTTGTGTCATCTCCTGCCCCGGCAGTATTGACAGCGCTGCCGTCTACAGGTAGAGTGAACTGTGTTTTTGTTGCGTGTGTGAGTCAGAGTATTAGAAACTGCAGTTATAACAAGTCCACAGGCCAGTACCAAGGGTAACGTCTGTAATTCGATCTGTGTTACGACTTCGTTTCTGTGATTTTGTCATATTTTCTCCCTCTTCGAGCCGCAGTGGCCGACTTCACTGAGAAAGGTGACTGAGTAGTGTGAACTCCAATACAGTTAATAAGCCGCAGACTAAAATCCCGTTTTTATGAGAAAAACAACTTAGTCTAGTATTGCTTTATATCCAAGGATACTAAAGGCAAAAGAAAAGACAATATTTGTGATTGACAAAAAATGACAGACTTTGTATTGTTTTGTCTAACTTGAATGGATCTTCAGTCTTTGTGGCAAGTTTTTCGTCAAAGTAAATTACTGCGCACACCTCAGACTAGAATTACGTTTTGTCTAAGACCAAAAGCATGGGGTGTTTTTCTCAATTGCAACTTGCTTTTGTCCTTAAAGCTACACGGGTCTATCTATTCATGTCAACAAAGGATCAAATGCTTGTGTATATTGTAAAAGGTGTCACCTGCAGTGGCAAACCCACTAATTGTCACCCAGAATCCTCTCTGCTTGAAGAGAGCATTTAGCAGAATTCTTCTCTGCGACTACAAATGTTCTGTCTGTTTTAGTCCTAAAGCTCATTTTTAGCCCCAAAAGGCAGCTGTTTTTCAGCGAAAAGCTCAAAATCCACTTTGCACTACCTGCTCAGCCCCAAACAGCAGGCAAAGTTAATGACTAGCTTAGCAAACTGAAGCGCCTGATATTTGCCTCAGGAGTTGGCGCATTTCAAAACACAGCAGAATGAAAAAACTGAATATGGGGCTTACGTTCTTCTGATCCATAGAAACTCAAAACTATAGTTTTAGCAATGGCACGTTAGTCACAACTTCTACAGGATGACAATATGTCAGTGTTGTGTATTCAGCTTGTTATGCAGCAGCTAAGTGGCCAAAAAAATAATAATTTAATGCTGCTTTGAAGGTACCATCTGGTGTTTTTGTACAGTAGTTGTGCTTCGGAGCAATGTTTTAGTGCGAGCGTGAGCGTGGCCTTGTTTTTCTACCGATCAACAACTGGTGGCAAAAAAAAAAAAAAAAAGCAACGCACCACCCAAAGCAAGAGAGAAGAGGACTGCTAGTTAGCAACTCCTGCCACCAATAAACAATGCAGATTTGAAAGCATTAATAAAAGTTGGCTCAATTTTTTTAGAGGCAGGAAAAACATTCAGCAGGTTTGTCGGGCTGTTTTGGTGAGAAACGCTGAGCGTAAACAAGAAAGCTCCACAGTGGAGAGAACAACTGTGAGGGTGAGAATAGATAAAGGAGCGATTTTACACAAAACTTACGAATGTATTGAGCAGCTTTAACCTTAAACTGCCTCCAAGCTCAACACGTGCTCCTCTACAGAGGAAAGACGTAGCAGGACAGTTCTGCCTGCATCAGCTACATCAAAGAGAGATTTATTTTTTTTTCCGTGTTCATGCAAAGCCGGGAGCTGGTTTAAGGTTAAACCTTGGGCAGAAACTTAAACAACACTGGCGAACGGCGCGGCGTTCAGCGTCTCTGCCTGAATATACGCATACTTTGATAAACCCACTCGTAGGTGAGGTGCTAATGATCGGAGCAGAGCCGGGCACTGCAGCACAACATGTTCTCATCAGTGGCTGCGACTGAAAAGATGATAGACAGGCCCCAGCAAACCTCCACCACCTCATCACAAAGGACACCGTCTCTAGATTATTGTATGAACTGATAACTATGAGCTGTGATGACGATTAAATAAGCGGCTTCCATGAGACTATCAATCTTTTTAGTTAATTAGTAGCTGCCCAGGGATTTATCCTTTCTATTCAATTATAAACCCGAGTTCAAGGAGAAGGTGGAAGGTGAAGCTGCCTCCCGAATGTAACCTTTTTTTTTTTTTTCTTTTTTTTTTTTTTTTTTCTTCTCCCAAGCTGACAAGTGTTACTTCAGTCGTATTAGAAAACTCATAAAGCAGAAAAAAGCCAGTGATTGCTTTGCCTGCCATCACTGTCATTTTAAATCAAGCTGGGGCTTTGATGAATGGCAACCCGTCGCAAGATACACTGTTTTTATTCAAACCCCCCCCCAATCTTTCATCTCCTTGCCAGAGTCACGGCCCTAACCTGTGCTTTCGCACATTGTGACACTTGCATCCCTATGAATCGTGTACAGATGTTGCCTTTACTTGTGCCAAACTCCGGTCGTGTTATTGAGCAGTTTTGATTCAGGATTTCTGGGACTTATCAACATGAATCTATGAATGTTTAATTGTGGGTTATATTTACAGGCTGCTTTCTCACGTCCAGTTTACCACGACGTGTCCTTTGATCTGAGACAATGTTGTTGATGAGTGTGTACAGGGATATTTTATAGGAAATGCATGCCATGTCCTTGCAGCTATAGAATTCTGTGTAATCTTATCTGATTTTTGGGGTTGGCTATATCCCTAATTAATCAGTGATTTCCCTCATGTTTTAGAATTGCAAATTGGATATGTTGAGCCTTTGAGCTGTTCTTTAGACTGACTGCATTGCTGGTCTGAGAAAGCCTTTTTATGGCTCCAAGCTAATTATTCAGCCTGTGGATCCAGGCTTTGGAAGGCTGCCTCTGACTCTAGCTGTAGGCTGTGTATGTGTGTGCGTGAGTGTGTGCGTATCACTGTAGAATACAATAGGTGTTAGAGGAAGTAAGCTTATGTGCATGTTTTTGACATTTCAATACTGAGCTTGTGTTCCTTGTGTTTTACTCATGGATGCGTTTTACTCTTTCAACATTTTCACAGTCTTGGTTTGACTGTGAAAGATGGGTCGCATTGTGTGCGGGCACAATGCGAATGCACGCGTGCACATGGCGTTTCAGGTTCCTACGTTAATTTCTTTTGACAGAGTGAAAGGTTTCTCGGGGCTCGTGTGTGGGCTTTATAGATCCCACGTTAAAAATGTCTTTTCATCACATATTCAAAGATGAGATCACAGGGACTTGTCAAGCTGCGTTGCTGAACATCCATCCATCCAAATAATAAAAAGTTATTTGTGTTCAAGTCAAAATAATGTCAAGCCTGCACACTAAGTTGACTCTGCAGCAAATGAGGTATTTATCTCATCCCATGTTGTTTCAAAACTGTATAATAATTAGGTTAGCCTGTGTGACTCATGACATGTACAGTACTAGTGCAAAAATGATCTAATGATGTGATAATGACTCAGAGCTGCCACACTCCAGGCTGTGACAAGATGTAAAGAAGATGCTTTATTCTGGATTTGGGTTCGTGTTTTCTGTTTGATTCCACATCTTCATCTACAGAGAGAGAGAGTGAGTAAGAGCAGTGTAGAGGGGCTCAATTAAGAAATTAAAAAGATGAAAATGAAATAAAGAAATTACCCTCTTCATCACACTGGGAGAAAATGGTCTCCTCTTAAATTGGCAGAAGAACACGGATGAGTGAAACCTTGAACTGCATCAGGCTGTGCATTATAGTATTGAGTGAACAGAGCTCTTAGGTTGGGTTGGCTCAGGTGTTGAGTTGTCCAGATAAAGCCTATGTAACATGACTGTCTAATGTGATACTGACGGATATGTGAACCAATCCTTAACCATTAAAGCCGCAAATAATAGCACATAAGCGGGTTTCAATGAGAAATCAGTTAAAAGGGTATTGTCCTTGTTCAGATTACTTCAGAGTTACTGTTGTGTGGGTGTTTAATGTGTTTCTTCATGAACCACTGCAAGACCAAAATACTGCTCTAATCAAAGTTTAATGGAAGGTGAAATCTGAGCTTCTGTCGTGTCATTTTTGCTCACTTTCCATTGTGTGAAAGCATTTTTTCTGATTTCTACATTAGTTAAAATTAACTATTTTTTTTACATCAATAGTAAATGCACGGTCCAGTTAAGGTCTTTATGTTTGGAGGAAAAAAGGATCCATTGCAAAGATGTTTTGAGGCGAGTCTCCAGGCACAAGAACGGACAGTCATGGGGAAAAAACCAATTTATGTTCTCAAATAAATGACTTTTGCGACCAATTCAAGAAAACAACTTAACATTTCAAGAATTTTGTTGAATTTTGTTAAATATTGGTCCCAACTAATATGTGATTTATGCACTTAATACTAACATTGTTATTTGATAATCAGATAATGGAAGCTGACATTTTCCTTTCATATACTTCATGAAAATGCCAAGGATCTCTGAATTTTGGTTATTAAAAAATTGTGACCCACAATTATGTAATTGGGACATTTTACAGCTGAAATAACAACTTATCAATGATCCCTGTTGAACTATAAAAGGTCTGGTCTGCATAAAACCTTCACAGCTCCCTTACAGACTGGTGTGAATTCCTTACTTGCAGTGTTAATTCTGTCAAACTATGATAAAAGAAAATCATTGTTTTAATCTAACATGAAACTGAACAAAAGTTACTGCTGCAAAATTAGCCACAAAACCTCAACGCAATGCATTACAGCTTTTTCAGCAAACACAACAGAGAAGAACAAAACTGGTAATTGTACTCACGGAGACCATAACAAAGGCAATTAGCACTTAGACTTAAAAGAGAAAAAAAAAGTGTGCAACAAAACTGTCAGATACAAAAAATACAAAACTTTTTGATTAATATGGAACTAAAATGTATTAGAAATTAAAACTAAAATGCAATTAAACACTGCATCATTACCGCTTGAAACAAAATGTTCATGGATAAGTTATAATGCATCTTAATATTGTATGAATTTATAATAATACCTTTCACCCCCTTTATTCACAGTATATCCCAAACAAATTTTAAATCTCCGGTGATAAAAAGTACAAGATTTAAAATTGGACTTTCGTTGAAAGTACAGTGGAGAGCTCGTGTGGAGCTGTTCTTCGGTGCTGCACAACAACCTTCTCACATCCACCCAGCAGTTTCTCTTTGCACTGTAGCACTGTGGCTTGGCAGCAGCAGCAGACAAACAGAGGGGGGGCAAAGGACGGCGGCGAGTTAGCACAGAGAGAGACAGGCGCTCTCATCAGTGACGGGCTCACCGGCTGCGTGGACGGAGCTGTGGCGCAGGAGGAGGAGGAGGAGGAGGAGAAGAGGTGCAACGGGAGGACAAGCTGCCTGAAAAACCGAAGCAAAACGCGAGAGACCACGAGAGAGGGAGGGAGGGGGGGAATGGAGAGAGAGATCTCTGAGGGGAGAGAAGTCATTCGGAGCAGGGAGAGGGAGAAAGCTGGATGAAACTGACAAGGACACAGGGGGAGGAAAGCGCACAGAGAAGCCTTCGCTGACGGAGGAGAGAAGCAAGGGAGTGCGTTTGCAAAGTGGAAAAGAAGAAGAGGAGGAGGAGGAGGAAGAGGAGAGGGAGCCCGACAGGAGGTCGAGCTTATGAAGCTTGACTGACACAAAAGAGAAGAAGAGGAGGAGCGTGAGGGCAAGGGATGGATTTGATTTGGAGAGAGTATTTTTAGAAGGAAGAGTGGAGACATGGGAGAAATATTGAGATTATAGATGCTCTCTTTGAGTGGTGGTGAAAGAAAGTAGGCAGGAAGAAAAGAAGAAGAAGAATGAATAACAGGAGACAGAAAAAGGGGGGAGGAGATGTTGAGATCAGAGTGTGACAGAACAGATTATCTCTGGTCTGGTACCCTGCAGGAAACCGCTAAGAGTGTATGTCCGTGTGTGCGCGTGAGTGCCTCCTCCTCCACGTGAAAGTGTATTGTAGCATGTTTCTGACTGTAGCTGTGGTGCTGAGAAGCAGGTCTGCTACAGGATGAAGCTACCCCGCGGTTACCCGCAGGACCTAAATACACTGTTTGGAGCCGAGTCGGGGGGGAGAGACGGGGAGCAGACCAGTGACATCACGAGGAAGTGAAGGCATCAAAAGTGAGACCGCAAAGTGGAACAGAAAGCAAATGAGCATGGGAGACTTTTGTGAATTCAATTAAAGCTCGCACTTAATAGTGACAAGGAACTAATTGCTGCCCCTGGCTGCCGAATGCCTCTGCACGCCAGTGAAGCCAAAAAACACACACGGAACTCAGAAGAAGAAAAACCACAGCGTTGGAACAAGGCAAGCTCTCTGCTGACAGACTGCACCACACCACCCAATTCCTCCCACTGTTGTCTCATTACTTTAATTACCTTGCTTTCTTTCATTTGTTTTTTTTTTTTTTTTTTTTGGTTTTTTGTGTTTTTTTTGTCCTCTCTGCTTAGCCCTTGGTATTTTGTATTCTATCCTCCTCTCTCTTCCCCTCCCTCTTCCTCTTGCCTTCGCTCTCTCTCCGTCTCATCCTCTCTTGTTCACTGTCACACTAACTGTGCTGGAGTCGCTCATGTAGAAGCCACCTTGCTTTGAGCACATTTGCCTAGCTGATTTTTTTTCTCTCCCTCCCCTGCTGAGTTGTATGAATAGAGCACACTCAGATCGAGAGACCAGGAGACATGACCAACAAGTAGCTGTTCATCAGAGCTCCTGCTCCACCAGGAGAAGGCGAGTTCAAAACACACTGCTGACTTGTGAATACAGTGCAGCGTATTTACAGTTAAGACTTCATGGGTCATTAGTATTCGCAAACCCAAACCCATATCCAGGTGTGGATTACAGTAGTGGATTTATCCTGGAGCTACATGTGGGCCCCAGCCCCTGAGGCCTGGCTGGGAAATGAAGCCTTTCCCGCGGCTGTAGGAGCGCTGTGGGCAGCCATGGCCCTGGAGGGGCGCTGTCTTCGGCGGGGATCTCCAGCCATGATCAGAAAGGGCTGTCAGCGGCGTCCTACAAAGCCAACTCTGGCTCGGGTCACTTCTACTCTACTGTCAAGGACACGCCTGCATGGCCTGAGGCATGTTTGTGTCCCTGGTGGCTCAGTGGGCCGCAGGGCCTTCTGGCTGCTGGCCCTCTGCACCTCCCTGGGGCTGCTTTTATCCTGGTCCTCCAACCGCCTACTCCACTGGCTTTCTTTCCCCACATACACACGGGTCCACACTGAGTGGGCCAAAGAACTGGCCTTCCCCACGGTCACTATCTGCAACAACAACCCTATCCGCCTCTACAAACTCACCAAGAGCGACTTGTATTTCGCTGGCCACTGGTTGGGCCTGCTGCTGGCTAACCGGACAGTGAGACCCATGGTTCTGGACTTGCTTCAGGAAGACCGTCGGGCCTGGTTCAGGAAGCTGTCCGACTTCAGGCTCTTTCTGCCTCCCAGAAACTTTGAGGGAACCAACCTGGAGTTTATGGACAGGCTGAGCCATCAACTGGATGACATGCTTCTCTCGTGTAAATACAGAGGAGAGCCCTGCGGAGCTCACAACTTCTCTTCTGTAAGTCCAACTTCCTCTGTTGTGTTTTCTAGAAGCATCATGCCAACTATGTCAGCAGAAAAACACTCCACTACCTCCTCTCGTATCATCTCTTAACATGTTGTTTTTACTCTCAATTATCCCAGTCTAAACATCAACTGCAGTGTAAAAGTTGCAAACATTTGCATCATGCTGAAACAACATATTGCTTCATTTCATTATATCTTAGCCGGGTGCTTTCCTGTGCAGTGTCTGCTTTAATGGCAAAGTTATAATGCTGTAAAAATAACTGTAAAAACACGAAGTACAGGTTGTCATAACCTCCTGTTATAGCTGACTGTTACTAACCCTCAGTAGCTCTTTAACTGCACAGATTAATTATTAAATCACCACCAGAGCTTGTATTAAATGAACGCTGGTGTAACATAAGCATAAAACTTTTGCTGAATAAAAAACAGTTTGGAATATGGTGTGAACATCAGAAGCTTGTGGCTAGGCGTAACTACCAACCCCCCATATCAAAAAGTTTCTTTTCAAGCACTGTGCAACCCCCCAGAGGAGTTTGCTTCCTCTGTGTCTGATCGCTCCCATATCTGTCTTCCTTTCTGTGTGGGTGGATGTGGGTTTGGGGATTTGTGTGCCCACTCTTCATTGTACCCACCCCTTGGCACGCCAGAACCCTGGCAGATGTTTTCTCTGCGGTAATGCAGAAGCTCCCATTGTCTTTTAAACTTTTTCTTTTTGTTTTTATCATTTATGGTCTTTATGCTCTTTCTGCTGTTTCCTCAGTCAGTGTGACTAAAGTGGAAATGAGTAGTGCTCATGGTGATTTGTCTATAATTTGCTTGTTGCCTGTTTGGCGCCTGCTCGCTTGGCGAGGAGTTTGCCGTCTTCCTTTTCGACAATTAAATTTTACATTTATTGAAAAGTTAATATTTCTAAACGCTTTGTTCATATTAATTGTATTTGAATTGTTGGTAGCTTCGTTCACTGTTAGTGGTGGAGCCTGTCATTCCTGCGATGCACTCAAATTGCTAATATACACATTCAAGTACTAATAGAGATTTCCGGATGTTACGCTTCATTACTATAATTTTATTACATCACTCAGACTTTTTTGGCACCAGAGGGAGTTGTGTGTCATCTTATAAAATGAGACTGTCCTCATTGTAAGAAAATGAGCCCATAGGCTGTTTGTACAGCAGGTTATCGTGATCCGTTGTCACGTTTTGTCGTTAGGCGACATCTAGTGGCTGTCGTAATTATGACAGGAGCATTGTGGTTAGCAACAAAGTCTCTGTTTGGGGGACGATTTGTCGGACGGATGGGTCCACAAAACACAAAACTATTGTAACCATGACAACAAGAATCAGCAAATGTTGAGGAAGTATTGATTTCCTAATCCTAATCACCATCTTTTCCTAAACCTAACCAGTAGTTTTTGTGTCTAAACCTAACCAAACCATCACAGTTATTATAGTTACCATGGCGACAGGGGTGGGAAAAAAAATCTGGGTGGTGTGAAGCTCACCGGACCCCAAAAACCCACTCATTACACCAGTGCCTCTGGGCTGAATTAGCTGCTACTAGCTAAAACATCTGAGCCTCTGACCCAATCATCAGTGGTTGAGCTGTGTTTTGAAAAACACAGGCACAAGGTTTTGACAAGGCACAATATCTCTGGTTCTGCTGCATTGACTTTGATCCTTTTTTTAAACAAAAACTGTCCTCTGTGAGACCAACAGTGTCGAAGCAGTGTGTTGCTAAATAGCTGGAGTACCCTTTTAATGCAGAATACGATTGATCATGACCACAGCATTACTTTGCCAAACGGCATTATTGACTTTTCTTTAGTCACAATGAATCGCTGCTCTGTCTGTGCTGTAAACAGATATGAATTATTATTCTCAATGCCTGTTTGCTGGTTGTTACACAACCTGCACAAAAGAACCCGTGAATCATTACATTGAGGAACCGCAGGTCTAACCAAATCAAGCAGAACTGGAATCTGTAGGGTTATAACTTTAAAAACCAATACTCCCTCACACCACACACCAACAGTATCAAACTGACAGGGGCTTCACAGGGGGATCAAAAGAAAAGTCCATTCTCATGACCCATGGTTTCATAAGGGGAAGTGATAGTTACAAGTTAAAAAATTGTGGCCCTGGAAACAGCACTGCTTTTCCATGTCGCCTGTTTTCTCTCATTGCCAGTTTTCGTTTCTTTTCAATTATTTGAATTGTATAAACAAAAAAGTCTCCATTCTCCATTTTGAGAAAGTGAACAAGGCTGAGATGAATTGCATGGGGTTTTTTTGTTGTTTTTTTTTTTAAATCAAATCAAGGTTTTCCATTGAGCTCAACCTCTCCAATGGTCAGCATATTATGCAGTACAACCTGCAATGTTCAAATACAAACCTGTATTTGCCATTTGAAGGCAGCAACAAGGCAACACTCAACACAGCAACAAGGCAACACTCAACCAACCATAAATGCGCTCACTTTTCTTTTAGTAAAATGTGCTGTATAAAATCACATGCTGGTGTTTTTATGAGTCTTAAAAGCTCGTGGTCAGCAGTTGATGATTGCCATTAGTTTTTCCAGCTCAATTGGGTGGTGCCGTTCTTCTTGTCCACCTTGCTTTGTCCCTTTGGCCTGTCTTTGTCAGAAACAGGACAAGATTCATCAGCCCACTGCTGTGCTAGTGAAGTCCTTGATCAGAATAATGCCCTCAAGGCAGTTTCCATTAACTATGTTTTGATGCAGACAGACTAATTTCATTGGGGAGAGAGACATATTCCTTCTTTGTTGAATTTGCATATAGGTTTTGTGGAAAATGTTGGAGGGGTTAGTTGAAGTGACAGCTATGTTACCTCGTTATTCACAGGTCGGGTTTTACGTCAAGGTAATACATCAATGGGGCCTGAATCACTATCATAATGAATGCTGCAAATGTGGGGCTTGTTTTGTGTTAGTTTGAGCATGTGAGCTGTCCGTGTACATTGGAGTGTAGTATCAGTTTGCCCCTGATGAATAGTTTTCTGGCATTTCATGTGTCTAAACATTGCGCAAGTGTGACTCACGCAGCTGCTGATGGAGGGAAAATTGTCCTGAGACCAACTACTGTGCAAACTTTCAACAACCGGACGCAGAGATATGAGTAATTGTTGTTAAAAAAAAAAAAGTGGGGGGCCAAGAACAAGCTGGGTGCAGCTTCTCCCACTGCAGGTACAGCACCACGTGTACTGATAGACCGGCGTTATTCATGTATTAGCGCATGCAGTCCTACGTTGTGTTTCTATAGCGTCACGTTTCGACGATTTTGGTCAGGACATTGACAGCGTGTAGGATGTTGTCAGCTTTACTCTGCAGATCAGTGCCACATTGGTGCCCTAGTCCTTCCTTCTTTCTCATCTTGTTCTACCTCATAGGGGGCCGCATGCTGTTAAC
The DNA here is from genome assembly GCA_038496675.1 of Rachycentron canadum. Classification (NCBI taxonomy): domain Eukaryota; kingdom Metazoa; phylum Chordata; class Actinopteri; order Carangiformes; family Rachycentridae; genus Rachycentron; species Rachycentron canadum. The sequence continues at coordinate 8,839,444 of CM076664.1, read as the reverse complement.
GGGCCCTCAGCGGTTTTGCTAATCTCATTAGCCTGCTGCTGCTAGCCAGCAAAGACTCCCCCAGGCCTATTCATTATCACTGCATTTAGAGCTCTGTCACTCCAAGACTGAAAAGGATGCAACAACTGCAACAACCAGATTAAAGGGGGGATAAGGAACACATGCACATAGACGTGTGAGTAAATAAGCACTGCAATCCTTCTCTTGTGTGTTTAGTTTGTATTCCTGCATACATAATTGTCTTGGAGTATAAGTGAGAAATGATCCAGTTTTAATACAGGCTGAGTAGTACAGGGGATGCTTTGAACTGCCGAGCACCGGGTGGTTTGAAGGGAGTGTAAGAGAAAGATACAGCTAGAGGTTGGGAGTGAGAGATGGTATAGGGAAAAGACATCTGGTTCATTGGTCTGGTTGGGAATACAAATGGGTCTCATAATTCTGGACAGCCTCCTGCAGTAGCAGGGTCTCGTGCTGAATCTACTGTCTCTCAGTGAATAGGAACTAGGAGAAGGCTGGCTAATCAATAAATCTATTAGCTTTGTGCTGTGGTTTATAGCGGTCTATTTTGCTCCCACATCTCCAGAGCTGATATACTCTCAGCCACCACGCAGCTTGTTCCAACTTAGCTGTAGGAGATGACAGAGCTGGAGAAACGCACCAAAGGCCAAACTATTTCAACAATCCGCGCTAAAATGTAAGTGATACCTTATCAAACTGCAGCTAGCTAAGCCTCTCTCTATGTGGAGAAGATACACATCTCTAGCTACTGTTTCAGAGCCATATCGAGGACCAGATAACTGCACCTGCAATGACAAATTAAACATTGCTCAGGGTTGGACCCACCTAATCGCACTCCAGGCACGGGATGAAAAACACGGTGAACCTCTTTGCCTGGCTACTGTAATGTATCAACTCTATCTCCAGAGAAATCTCATAACTGCAGAGGCACAATAATGCTGCTCCGCCGTCAAGTGTTTGGCTTTAACACGTTTGTTCACATATGTTTTTGAATCGTGAATAATGTTGGAACGATGCCGTGTGTTGGATTTAGTGTTATTAATGTTTGGGCTTTTATTAAAGCTGCTATAATCAGTTTTTAGATGAACAATGGATACTTGTATGTGAAAGGAGTCGTCTGTGTCGATGAATTATCACCTGACTGTGCAGCTCTGCAAAGTGTTTTAGTGTCTTTTGGCTAATTGTTTTGGTTCACAGCCCATAGCATCACTGTTGTGGTTCACTCTCACTAACTTCAAAGCCCTAGAAACCCACTCTCGTGAAGCATTCAGCAACAAAACAGATAGTTCCCCCAGGAGAGAAAAAGGATATTGATGTGTAAATATGCAAGCTGTGCAAGTTGATATGGCTTACAAGTTCATCATATCAACCCAAGAGGCAATCTGTGCAGACAGGAATATAGTAATACAGTGACGTCTAACCAAAAAGTTTATTATATGCAAAGTAAACTTAGTTCAAGATACAAAGGTGCAGATTAAAAAACACCATTTCCTCTACGGTTGAATTCACAATCTCAAAATCTCCTGTGATCATTTACGCAACTTTGCCCTTGAATTACGCAGCTTCCTTGCCTTGTGTTTCAGCAAGAGGCTGCTCTGCTGCACATGGCAGATTTACAGCCTTGTACTGCGGGTTAACTGGAGTACATCGCATTATATTACCAAAAGATCAGTAAAGGCCTGCTTCAGGAGGGTAGCTTTGCAATCCAGTCCTAAAAAGGTTAATTGATTAAAAATGTCACTGTCTGCTCTATAGGATATGTTTATTGAATATTCTTCAGAGCTGAAAAAGGAAGGCCATAAACATTATAGATTTTTTTTCTTTTCTTTTCTCATGGGCTTATTTTCAGCTTCACCTTCTATTTTCATTTTGTAGCTGTAAGTATTTGCAGTTTTGCTGTCAGTGCTCTGAAAATCTGCACTACCTGTTCACGCTCACCATCTTATATTTCACACCAATTCTATACACACAATGAGAAGGCTGAATGAAGCTTATTTGCAGTGGACCCTGTGAAGCCGTCCCCAAAGCCCGGTCAATCCCCTCTGACTCTGGAGGCACTGCTGATTGAGTTTTAAGCACATCCAGGTAATAATGCAGGTCTCTACTGCTACCGTTTGTCATTGACCTTTTCAGTGGGATTCTGTAAAGTAAGGCCATAAACTATTGATCTGGCTGGAAATAAATAAGAAAGGGAGTCACATGGATGCTGCAATGCCAACCATAGCAATCTCATTAACACAGGTGGCCCTGTGCTTACCATGCCCCGCATCCCCAGTCTAATTTCCCTCTTCAGAACAAATGGCTCGAGTGGTTTCATGAGCTCCAACTACCAGGTTATATTAAAAACCATACCAGCACTGCGGCTTACTGCAAATCACCATGCTGCTGGTCATTGATATGCCAAAGCCAATGAATACAGCCAGCATCCAGTAGTTGCGTGACAACATGCTGTGGGCCATAGTGAACAGTCACCTTAATATTGTGGTGTAATGCAAGCCTTGAATGCAGATGGAAAGATTATACGTGATTAGTATTCATAAGGTCACGTCAATGCATAAACCCCAGGACTCGTAAAAGGTTAGTGTTTGAAATAGAAAACTAATGGATGGTATTTTCTTCCATGAATACCATTAGCTGAAGCTGTACTTCTCCACTTGCACCGTATGAGGGACATGCATAAGTTACTGTAATGTTGTAAAGTAAAAAAAAAAAAACCAAACGTGTGTGTTGTTGAGTTTCTCTGCAAGACTCAAGCAATGGCAGGTAACAGAGGCAGTTACTGCAGCAGTATAAAAGCGTGTGCGTATGGCTTCCTTGACCTTAAATCTCAAAATACATCATTTTCCCTTTCAGCTCCCCAACACACACACAAACACGCTCTCTATTGAAGATATGCATACTATCACAACCTCGATGCAAATGTATTTTCACTTTTCGGACCTTTGGGCAACAAATCCCCACCTGAATAGATGTCTTTGCATTGAGAGAATCCGAGGGGGCAAGTATGTAAAACAAAACAAAAGCGACGGCATCCAGTACAGTACTTTAGATCAAACAGTACAACAATAAAACATTCCCAGAAATTACCCCAAAGTTGCATCAACAAAAGCCTGTGTATCATACACACAAAGACAACAAAAACTCATACATACGCTTTACACTGGTAAGATTTGTTGCAGGGAGGTTGTAGTCGATTGCACTGCTGTTAAACCCACCTCCAGTTGTTCTTCGAAGTGTAAAACAAAATGCAATGCAGAGGTTGATAGAGACACTGCAGTTTCTTTTCAACTCTCTCCACAGATAAACATTTCGATGACATTGCTACAACACGTTTTGGCGTTTTGTTGCCGTGACCATCAGCTAACTGTGCTAATGTTAATGTTAACACAAATTTCTGCAAAAAGAATTTATCACAACTCTACTTAATAATTACTGAGTAATTTAAAATTATGAGTTTAATGAGGATCCATCTTATTTATTTAGCTTAGCTTATTAGCACGCTCTCTGTCATGCATAGTATCTGAGTTAATGCTGCGTGCATGTCGTGTGGGATTGATTGTAAGATTTAATTGTTAACGACTTGTATAATCATGGAGTTGTTGTGTAAGGTTTAAAATACTGAGCATAGACATTACAACACCACATCTATTCAAATTAAGGTTTGATTTGTGATGAAATGCGGTCTGACGCGGGGCGTCCATATTTGTTTGGTTTTCAAGCAGAAAAAATATTTTCCCAGTAATAAGTTGAAAAACTGATATGAACCGTCTTTGCAAATGAGAAACTCCTAATTGCAATAAATCCAATATGACGTGAATACAGCATGAGATCCTTCCTTTTTTCTAATGTACAAAAAAGTCACTCAATGGAAAATTTTCATATTATGTGTTTTTAATCAAGTATCTCAGATGAGCCCAGTCTAATAAAAATGAAAGCAAACCATGATGAAGATACAGTAGGTTCTCATTTCCACCACTGCACCTCAGTCCTTCTTTATAATTCATCTTAGCCAGAGGTTTTATACACACATATCAGTACGGATGTTGATGTGACAGGAGCCGCTAATGGTCACAGCAAAAGGTTTAACGATTTGGCAGATCGGTGCCTGAAAAATCAACCATCAGCTTTTCATTAAAAGTATTCAAATTTAGCTATTAATAGGGCCTGTTTGCCTTTTTCTTTGACACTGAAGAAAACCAGCCAGTTCTCGTGGTTCTCATTGGCTTCTAGCAGATTTAGGATTGATTTGCAGTGGATATTGCAGCTAATGATATCCTCAGGAAGCGAATAACACTTAAAATACAAATTTGTGAATCATGTATTTGGATTCACTAAGTCACATCTCAGAGATGAAGGATGGCAATTTTTTTAAACAAATTGAAGGCTACTAATGCCCCGATGTCTTTAAGTAGCTTAACTGCCTCCATGGGCTGTGTGTCACATCCACTGTGGACCCTGTTGATAAGTCGACCAAACTACAATAGTTTAACCTCCTACTGTTTTTGAGACACCTACATGCCCAACATGCACCTGTGTCTTTAACCTCCCACAGTGTCTTTGCCTCGTGTCCCTTCCTCTCCCTCCCAACTTGAAAGCACCTGCTCCAGTTTATTTAAAATGCAGTCAGTCTGACTCAGTGACCGCTACATTACGACAGCTAATGAATTCAAGAAAGTGCTCAGCTCTGGTTCAATTAACTTACTAAAATTTTAAGGCAAGCTAATATTCATAATAATAAGCTAAATATTTTTTACAAAAAGTTATTGTTTTTTTACAGCGTGCTGATCACACACACTCTGATTTCTTGTTAGAAAAGTTGTTTTTACCACGGGGGGTTGGAGGAGGGAGGACTGCACTGGTGGAAACTGTCAAAAAACACCAGCGCCACCTTTGATTTGATATGAACCCGAGTGGAGAATTATGCCTACTTGAACACGTCAATGATGGCAGGCCATTATTATGACTCTGCTTTGGTGAAGACCAGTCGAAATGTATTTGGATGGCCGTTAATAGCCTGTGTGTATGAGAAGCACTGCACCTCCATATAAACAACCTGTTAATGCTGGAAGGAAAGCACAGGGACAGGAAACGGTGGCTTTGTCACCAGGACTTGTCTGACAGATCAATCACCAGCAGGTGCAGCACCGACGCTAATCGGAGCTTCCCACCGTGCGATGGTGGCTCTGTCTGGCTCACCTCATCGATGTCCCTAATCATGTGACAGGACAGCGATCGGCATACAGCCATTCACACAGAGAAAACGATGCCACCATCTTCTGCAACACATGATCCCTTATATGCAGGAGCCCCTTCCTCATTTGCACTAAATCTGCACTCCTGCATAAAAGCTTGGTTTCAGCAGTATTAAGAGTCTCATATACAGGAATTCATTTGGCACTGGCAAAAGTTTTATTCCATTTTCTAACACAATGGAAACAGGCCAACAACATCTTTACAATTCATTACATCCCACACACTTTCTAGACTTCTGCGTTCACACTTTGATTGTCGGGGTATTACCGTCCCCTTCGGTGATTAGAGCTCACGTGGCATATGACCATTTTACTCTACGTGATTTCAACCTCCTTTCTCTGGGTCAGGCAGTATGTGGTGTGGTGAGTAGGTGGAAGTCTGCATAGATTAGCGAAGCTCTGAGGATGTTCAGGTCAAACTGCACCTCAGCACCTGAAGCTACAGGTTCCCCGGCTGTGGGATTTAAAAAAAAAAAAAAAAAAAAAGCACATTCAGCCATGTTATAGATATAACCTATGCTGTTTGCTTCTTACCTAGCTGTGCATCCTCTTTATCATCCGATGTTCCCTAATATACATTACTGGCATGCGTTACAACAGCATCTGATTACATCTGAAGGCTCGTGAATCTTAATGGTTCTAGTGTCAGCCACCTCGGCTGTGTGCAGCAAAACAAAGTCGCCATCTCATCTTATTTTTCACGTTTTTATCAGATTCTTACATGAGAGCCGTGACTATTTCACCCAGGAAATGTACCTGCTGGCAAAATTTTTATAGTTTCTTGTGCTATCTGTCGAAAACAGATAGCAGTTCCTTTATGCACCGCTAGTTCCCGCTTCCAACTTCAAATAAGGAAGGAGTCTTAACCTGGGAAATAGACTGCATCCATAACCCACTCTCCCCTTTCAATTACTGCTGCCTTTGTGCCTTCCAGCATGCACTTAATCCCCAGCTGCCTCAGTCAAGTTGCTTAGCGATGAACATTACAGGGCTGCGTGCCGTTGGATGGCTCTCAGATGTGTGTGCGTATGCAACTTCCTCCAGCCCACAACTGTTGCCGTAGATCAGACCTCTGTGAGCACACCTGTCTGAGAGTGAAAGACCACAGCAGAGGCAGATATAAACAGACTTGAAGCGGCCTGTAGATGTTTGTTCTCACTTGAATCTCACAAGACTGTGCTTTGAAGGAGGAACTGAGAGAAGCGTATTCTCCCGACAGTCTGTTTTAAGGTTGTGCATCTTTGATGAAACCTGGTTCTACTGATACTGTTTTAGCCAGCACCTTAGCACCACACTCATACACACTGCACATGCACATCCACACTCTTTACAGCCTTGATTTCTTCTGAATCAAGGGCCTATAGTGTACTCCCAATGACCTTTTCCGACCTGTTGGTAAGTCAGCTGTGTTTAACTGGATGTTATTGATGTCTGACTTATTCATATTTTATAGCATTTTCTCATGTCAACAGCTCAGTATTGGATTCTCATCCTGCCCTTTGGATCCATCAGCTGAAGCAGCTTGAGCAACAGTATGTACCCAAGCACAGTATGTGTTGTGAAGTCAGCATAGCCACTAGTGTGTATTTGTTCATCTTACGTACCATTAGATTAGAGGTACTTGTGCGAATCAAAACGCAATTCCCTTTCCACTTTACTATCTTGAGATTCCAGTGAACCCTAAATATTTCATCCCCCACTGAAAGATGGAGCAGAGTCGGCCTTTTTCTGGGGGGAAGGCTGAGAGGAGAGGAGGCAGAGGTGGATTTAGGAAGGAAAAAAGATAAACAGTCAGGAAAAGGATAGGGCATCAAGAGGCAAAGGAGACAGTGGCTTGCCAGATTTAACCTGAGCAATATCAAAGAGAAACCTCTCTGAGATCTTGAAGTACTGTCAATAATTTAACACACTGAATGTCTCTGTGTTGTTTGTGCCTCTCCTTCAGACGTGAATACCTTTATGAATAATGGAAACACAAGGAGCAATTCCCGGCAATTCATCCTATCTACTTGACAGCACACTTTAATTCAGCTTTACCATCTCACCCATATGCTGTTGTATATATAAATATATAAACATGAACAATTCTTATTGTTTACATCTATGGTGGGTGGCACATTAAATATTCAATAGATTTCCCCAAAATGTCAGACAGACTTAATTACTGAGAAATCACCTTGCTCTCCTTGTCCTACTTTGCTAGAGAATATACAGTATATATATTTGATTCTGTTTGTTCTGCCTGAGAACGATATCATTAACACAATAAACTGTGTTAGTGTTTGTGGGACTTCAGCAGCCAGTGGACGTTAACACCGCAATTGGTATCTGGCTATGGTCTTACTTTTATGGTCTTACTTTTATAATCATCTCTGGGGTCAGTGACTTCGCAAGACGTAAAGTTCGAATTGCCAGTGCCCAGTCTTCAATCCTCATTTCTTATTATCTGAACTTTGCTATTCGAAAGATACAGTTGAATTCACACTTAGTACATTTAATTTCACACACTGCCTCATTAAAGCCATTCTGGAATTCAAAAGATAACATAAAGGAAAGTCAGATAAACAACGTACGGGCAACAAAAAGTATTCTTCAAGTCGGTTACAAGAGTCACAAGACAAGTTTTCAGGGGAATGACAGGGTCTAGCTTGAGAGCTTCAGTCTATTTTAAAAGCTGCACAGCACCTAAATATAGTTCTGCAAATACGAGCGTGAACATACGGACTATCCGAGGTTAAGTAATTATTGAATTGCCTGCTGTAAATGAGATGACAAACAGGATGCGAGGCAGCTCGGAGGCTTCTTGTTGTCGATAAATTCCAAAACCAACAATCTGTTAGTTCGTCTCTCTGTACTTCAGGACTCTGCTACCATCTCTGTGTCACTCACGTCAAGGCTGTAAATGGATGGAAACAGCTTAAAAATGTATGGTTTCTTTAATAGAAAAAAAAAAAAAGCTGAGCACTGTCATTTTCAGCAAACTGAGTAAATAGTGCATTTTTGGGGAACTATTTTCAGTAGCAGATTAATACATATTTGATGCTTTAGTGGCTTTTTACAGCAGCAGCGTGTGAGCGTGTGCATTCATTTTAATGATGTCAGCCAGTGCAACAGTGTGTGGCTTGATGATGTGTTTTTAATAGTTTTTGGACAACAATTCAGTTCGTTGGCACAGAAGAATAAACTATATCAGGCTCTGGGTACATAGTCGGTACTTGTTAGTCAAAGTAGTTCCCTGCTGGATTTGTTGATTTATTGACTGTGGACATTTTGTTAAGGCTGGGTATATTTAAGAAAATGAGACCCAGGTTGTAACGACATAAAAACTTGGTTTGTGGTCATACTAAAGTTTCCAATCACAGCAGTCTTTTAATAGTAATCTCTGCTCTTTTATCCCAGCAATTAAAAAAAAAAAAACAACTGCCTGGAAAGTGCCTGTGAGAAAGCCCACGTTAGCATCGCGGCACCGTGAACACGCTCCCACGTTGTCCTCCTCAGTGAATGAGCCACTGAACTTCCTTTCACATAAATGCTGTGTTCCTCACTGTTCCTCTTGATTCAAATGGTAGATGCAAAGTTCTAGCAAGAAGCTTTTAAAAGATGGATAAACATGTGAGGAGGGAGAGCAGAGGAGCTCAGTGGCACACTGGCCCTCAGAAGCTCATCAGCATTATAGTCCACATCCTCCTAGCATCGTGGGCACAGGTGGCATTGGCTCATTACTCAAACCCCTATGGTCTCTCTTTCACAGGCAAAGGGAAATATGGACTGTTATTAGCACATCCCCTGCTGCTCCATGCAGTATTTGTGTGGGTCAGGACATGTGTGGGAGACTGCAACAGAAACAAAGCAACGAAAACTGAGAAAATCTAAATAATCCCAGTGAAAGAAAAGAAAAGATTCCACACTTTACTGAGGTTTTCCTTATCAGAATGGAAGAATCTGCACTTCCTCTCATTATGAACAAAAAAGGCTAAATAAATTAAACCTGCGTTGTGCAACCCAACCATCCACCCACGTTCCAGAGGAAAATTTATGCAGACCGTGTAAATATAGAATGGTACAGTGTGCAAGAAAAACAAACAAGCTTACAGGTAAAAGTAGATACTGTATGCACAGAAATAAGGCAGGGGGAAGCTCGCTAGACTGGCAGGGTTTGGTGTCAGACTTGGCAAGATGAAAGTGTTCTCAGTCTCTGTCTCGCTTTTGCAGACACAGACATAGGATACAGTCAGGCCCACCATTAGTTATAAATACATTTATGCAGGCTAAACACAGTACAGTATAAGTTAGAGGCACTTATAGGGCACAGGTGCTTGAACATAATGCATCCAAATGCATAAAAGATTTTGCAGGCAGAGGCAGGTTGTTGTTGGCATTCATGACAACATCTCTGTGTGGTCAGGAGGTAATCATTCACTCCTGTACAGTATAGGCTCCATATGTCATTGCATTGTGCTCCTCACACCAACTCTGTCCAATACCAGAACACTGAATGCATCTCTGCAGTTATTACTGACCACAACAGATGGTATTCAGGCATCCATTTTTTGTTTTTTGTTTTTTCAGGCTTTGACAAGCATTAAATCTTCATCAGCAGCAGAACCAAAGCGTACCATGGCTTTGGAATGAAAAGTTAATAACACTCAACTCAGCTGGTGGATACATCCACATCAGCATAAAAACTCCTAAATTTAAAATAGATTCCTCTTCCTCATCTCACCCACCGACCGGTAGCTGCACAGAGGTTTTTTGTTAAAAAGAGCCTCTGTAAAATATACATTGAGAATTGATTGAGCCCAGCAACTCAGAAACAGAGCAGTCAGTGAACTCGGGCTCACAGCACGGTATGCGTTGCGAGTAATAGTAATAGTTTATGCCTCTGGATCGTTCGAGACTTCAAAGCCATCCTAACCTACTGAAATGCGGGTTAAAGGGAACACATACAACAGTGGAGTATGGGGAATGTAAAAAAAAAAAAAAAAAAAGTAATCCATCCCCCCTTCCAGTTTACCCACACACAGTTGTGGGCTTTCAACACATCAGAATACACAACTACAGTTTCCCAGTCATATTCTCTGTATTCCAGCGTACATCTCGTACACCTGTATGATAAAGTCAAGTCAAGTGAATTTCATTAATATCGCTCACATCACATCAAAATTTATCAACTCTTCCATTTTTCTCATTTTTTTCTTCTCTCTCTCTACCAAGTCAGCAAGGGAGTTATTTGCTCTTTAGACGCTAAATGCTCCACTATGTTCACCAGCTGGTTTCTGAAAGCACCTGTCTATATGATATTTGGTGTAAAGAACGTAGTGTACGATGGGTTTTTAGAGCTTGAAGACAGCTGTGGGTAAAACCAACGCCTGTAAGAGCAGTGAAAGTGAACCAACGCTGAAGTTGTGGAAAATAACAAATGCCCTTTTTCACGTTGTCGCGTCGTTTTCATTGTTCTTATCATTATCAAAAAATATTGATTAGAGCCGTTTATTTGAAATCACTTTTTGTAGAGCTTCAGAATTGGTGTGTGGCTTTCCAGTGTAATCCACATGTAAAAAAAAAAAAAAAAAAAAAAGCTTAAGGTTGTTCCTGTCAGTTTCACATACTTTGCTTTGTGCAGGTAATAAACAGCTAGATAACGAATTACCACTGACCTGCATGTGAAGTATTTCTGATAACACTGTTGTCAGTTGGTGATTCACTCAAAACATCATGATGGCTCACTCGCTGGTTTTAAAGCTGTGAAATTCTCCTCAGTGGGTTATTTTCAAAGTCCAATGTGAACCCTGCAGTGATTAGTAATTACTACTGGGCCTTTTGGTTCCTTTAGCAGAAGGACTGCGTTCACCACTTTCTCCCTCTTTCACTCAGAATTTCAGTGCTTCATCCTCATCACCTCTTTACTTCCCTCAAGGCACAGTGATTTGCAAATAGGACGACAGTCCTGACAGCAGTGTTAAGCAGAGGCCTAGCTGTCCTTCTGAAGGACAGCTAGGCCTCTGGTCTCTTGGGAACCTACTTGGACAGAGGACAGGGGGGAGGACATGCTGGATTCATCCTTAGTGATGATGACAGCTTTTTAAACACTTTAACTGAACGCAGTAAGTGACAGAGAGAGGGGAGTGCCCTGGAGCACAAATCGGGGAGGCTGTGTGACTGCACTGAGATGAGTCCTGGAGGGAGGGCACAGGACTGGCCAAAGCCTCTGCTGGCTTAACCCGGCTGTATCAAACCCTTCCCTGTAATCATTGATGACCAGGGGAAAGATTCACATTTTCAAAGTCAAGCATGCAAAATGAAAATCTCCCTCTGCCTCTGTTACCAGCGCCAATGGGCAACATGAAAACCTCACTGGATTCATGTTTTGTCTACCGCACTTTGTTGTGCTCCGTGATGTTGCCAGTGGAAACGCACAATGTCGTGGTGACTAATGCACCTGCCCATGGTGGTTCAGGTGTATAAGTACTCTCCTCCTGAGAACGGCCATTTCCTTCCAAACTCATTCTCGCAAAATATTCTGCTGCACGTCACCTCTTTGCCAGCTGCTGAGAAGTGATGGGTTATCAACACCCAGTAGGCTCTTTGGATGGCTCGAGGTTTGACTTGAATCAGCGTGGGAGCGGCGTTACAGTGTGGCTGTATAAATTGTAGATGATAAGACATGTTTTAAAATATATGCAAGGATAGTGCTGTGTATTCCAGACCGTCCCTTCCCTCATATTTTTCTCCCTCCATCTTTGAAATAAATTTCCCTGGTTGAAGGATTAAAAGGGTATTCTGCATAAATTCCAAACCAGAGCTGATAAAACACAGCACGATTACACATTGGCTTGATTTCACAGCTCCTTTAGCAGATGACAGCTGAAAGCAGCTTTGACATTCCATCATTTGCTGCGGTGGTGATTGCATTTTACACTGATTGCACTTATGCAGCGGGAGCTGATACTGTCTGACTATATAACAAAAGATAATTTAATGAAAGACTACGCATATGATGTTTTAATAATGGTTTGGGAGTTAAAGCTCTCTCTTTTGTTGCACTTGTTACACACCTAAAAGTGGAGAAAAGTGAGAATTCAAATTCATAAGTTGAAGCTGTTTTTTTTTTTTTTTGTTTGTTTTTTTTTTCCATTTTAAGCAAAAAAAAAAAAAAAGTATCTTATAAAATGTGACAACCTGCTTTTTTAATTAAGAATGAAAAGTAAATATGATTCCTTTTCTTTCCAGTGGAATTTGATGCCATTGTGTATTGTCCCCGACAACAGCAGCGGCTTTCTGTTGTGTGTATTCATCATCAGCTAACAAATTAAAGTTTGATTCAATTTGCATTTGACTCTAGTGCCGGTGACATGGGCTGCATTAAAACTTATTTTCTGCCTGATAATTAGCAGTAAATAGATGACACTTACTTCCAGTAATGAAGCAGATGAAAAATACCTTAAATGAGTGAACAATTAACGGGGATGTGAGAGAACCGGGGCAACTATTAGACACTTCCCCTCGCATCTTTAATGGCATGAGAAAAGCAGCCGCTCTGATTGAAGGTGTCATCCGTCACATTTTCCTGAAAGCCGCTGCTTTCAGGAAAATAAATTCCCTATTTTCTTCAATAAGAAACCACAGTTCCTTAGAGGCAGAGAGGCAGCAGCATGTAGTTCCTCTCAAGACTGACTTCTCGCACCTTTTTCCCCCTTTGGTTCCTGATTTTCTTTCTCTACATCTGTCTCGCTCTGTCAGCTGGAGTTAACATCACAAATAGTCAGCGTGTTTCTGGATTGTGATGGTATGGCAGGTGGTATTTTGTCAGTCCTGTCCAAACATCACAGTATTCCCCTAGCCTTCCTATCATGCCTTTGAAGCTGTGGGGCATGGCATCTCTTCGACCTCCCAGCAGGCCTGTGGAGCTGTAACGTGGGACAGTATTGCTATGCTAAGTCTCTGTCCTCACTCAATCCTCTCTGGAGCACATCAGAGTGATCGGAGACAAACTGTGCCGTTAAATCTCTCTCCTTCCCATTGAGGCAGTGCTGATCCAACTTGTGTGGGTGTGCGGAGGGGAGAGATACAGACATGATTCTTCACCTCACGATTTATATACGTCCAATGTCAGCTTTCAGCAGCAATGCTATAAGGATTTAAAGTGGAATTAAGGTGCGGATATCGCATTCGTGGGCGTGGAGCGTATCCGAGGTCACCTTGCAAAACAAGCCTGCAATTAACACTTGGCTTCTTATTAACCGTAACCATAATCATTACATGTCAGTCAATGGGCCTAATCGCTTGTCAGATGAGAAGGTTCATACCGCTCTCATATCCGTGCCTGGTTGTGAAGCTAGGGACAGTAGCCTATTAGCTTAGCTTAGCACAAAGATTGTAAACACGGGGAAAACGGCATTCTATCAGGGTGGTTGTAATCTTCAGTTTTTATTCAGTGTTTCAGAGACATGCATTGGGGTTTGAGGTTCATAGAGGTGCTTCTGTTTTTTTAAGCCTCTTTCTTTTTCAACGCTTCATGCTCGGGTATCTCCAAAACATATTTGTAGCACGCTACCATGCTAAACAGCAGTGTCTCAACATGCTAACACAGCACTTGCGTCCGAGCACAGTTGAGTGCAGAACAACGCCGCCGTTCGTAATCTAATCTGACGAGTTGCTCTTGAAAACTCAAAGATCAAATGTCAAACCCTTCTGACCGAGCTGAGACCGTCAGACAAATGGACTCTACAGAGAGTGAAGGAGTGACACAGTAGATATTTATCTTAGACTGCGCAAAGGTGAGAGGCTTCAGTCTAGCTGTGCATGGAGAGCTCTGGAGAACAAAGTATCTTAGATTGTAGATTCAGGTAACAACATGGTTTTTAGACTTTGCCCTTCTAAGGATATAGGGATAGTAGTTGTTTATTTTTTTCTATCCCATGATTTTGGTTTCTGATTTTTATAGTCTTAGTGGTTTTGCCAGTAAACTGAAGCCATGGTTTCACTGCTTCCCTGTTTTTTATCTTCATCTTCTCCCGACATCATCAGATATTGCCTATCAGACTTTATTTTCCTCCGTTGTATTTTAAAGCGAGGCCACAGTGTTCCAACATGCTCCTATCTGTTAGATGTCATTGGACGAAGAGAACGCTGAACTGAAATGCTAAGTATTTTGTCCTCATTCATTGAGTTAATAAATTTGGAGGATGTCAGTGGTTGACAAGGTGCTCTCTCCTCTTTAATAATTGCATTGGTTGAGCAGTGCATAAGTGCCTCAGGACCTAGGCCATTTATCAGGTTTAGCTTTGGGATGTGGCTGAAAGAATGTAGTGATAAATAATTCACCTTGGCTTGAATCAGACTCAGTGCTACATGGAAAAGGAACAATTTTGCACATGTGAAAGAATATGGTCCTGCACATGCAGTGCACGTATTGCATGTATTGAGTTTGTGCTGCACAGTTCTCATAATTTCTACATTTAGTATTAAGATCATTAATTTCACTTGAGACTTTTTATGCCCATTCAGATGGGATTTTTTTCTCTGTAGGAATTTGGCTGATATTAATAAAACATGTCCTGGTCAGTGACTTTAATCCTTTCTGGGGCACTCAAGTGTATGAATTTTCACGCACCAGTTAACACTAATAAAAGCCCCAACTACTTACTGACTGGTTCTCAGTTTACCTGTTGGTCCTTCCATAATTCAAGTCTCATTTTGAAAGGCACTAAGTGTTCTTCATTTGTAGTTTTAGTGCATTGAACTTAGTTCTCTTTCTGACTCCTGTGTGACAGCTGAAGTTGAGTTGATCTGCCAAACAGATCAGTCAACTCGTGATAAAGACAAGGAAACAGAAAGCCACCGTGAGAATAACGTCCTGCAGGCTGATTAATTGGGCTCTTGTAACGTCTTGTTACAGGTGATTGTGCGCCTGTGTACAGCCAATGATTTTGTTTTTTTAAGCTACATTTATTATTAATTAATTCACTTCATAGAATTAACTCGAAGTTATAATGCCATAATATTTCATCTGGTCATTTCAAAAGTACATGATGTAGGTTGTACATTATTTTACAAAATCCTTGTAAATGGAAACTGCTCCTTTCTCGTTAATGTCAATATTGGTTTAGGTTAATACAATATTGCTCCTTGTACAATATACTGATTGCTTCCAGACAAATGAGCTTTAGAAACCAGTTTTTAAAAACCCACATTATTAAACTGTCTTGGCAATTTGACACAAGAGTGACTTCCTATGTGCTTGTTCCCTATGTGCTGTATGTTGTGTGGTCACATTTATTCATCACGCAAGGACCTGCAAGTAAGAAGGAGGCTGTATTTATGCAAATGCATGTTAATCAGTGTTGTTTATAAAAGAAGTCTGTTTGAAAAATGAGACCATGATTTCAGTATGATTAATCCATCGCCCTAGTGTGGGTGTGTGCACTTCCACATGTGTGCATATTAATGCGTATGTGCCACTCTGTCATCTTCAGTGACACACCAGCTAGTTGATGCAGGGATGTGGGTGTGAACACATCCACCCCCCTCTGATATCAATAAGTAAACCTTTAAGCTAATGTCATCTCCAGCTCCTTCTAGCAACAGATGGGCTGCATAACTATAAGAGGGTGTGATGGTGCACCAGTGATTTTAATCTTTGTTCAGATAGAGCTGCGGTGCATTTAATGATGACTTTATATATTTCCAAAGTGATTTATTTTGGGAATGAGCACAAGACAGAAATATCTTAAAATGATAGCTGTATCTGTACGTGCAGTATTCATTTTCTGTGCTGACGTGTGGGAGGGTTAATCATTTTTGGTGGAGTGTTTTTTGTTTTTTTGTTTTTTGTTTTTTTTTTAATCCATAAATGCAGATGGGCTGGGAAATCCATCTCCATAACTCTCAGTGAAGGTCTGCTTTCTTGTCTCACCACTCTCATTAACAAGACACATGGAAGTCCTATAGTGCCTCTGTGGCACGTGTTGAGACGTTCATCACAGTAAACAACCCTTCTCTCCAAGTTGATTACTGCTGTAACTTATGCCCACTTTTGCAGATGCAGAGCCCTAACTCATCTGTTCATCAGGCCTGTGTTACCTCTCAGCCGCAAAGAAGCAGCATGAAGCTGAATGGCCCAGATAACGCGTTTTATTCACCCAGGGAAATAGCAGCCATAATGTTTACCCTTTATGATCCATCCCCGGTATGTCGGCCTGGGTGTTATCGAGTCACCTGGCAGAGGACCTCCTATTCACCCACCTGCCTTTCCTCCATTCCTCAAACACACTTCTAATTAGCCAAATGTTAAGATTGGCTTAAACACAGCATGAGCTATAAATCTTGCTAAAAAAGTGTTTAAATGAGATGCATAAGTCTCATGAGAAATTGAATGCATCCATAACTACACAGCACAGCATTTGTTGGCCACTGAGTCTAGCAGGCTTTTACAATCATTGTCTATTTGAAGCATCGTAATATCATGCGCCGTGCATCATAACTGGCAATTCCCTGGGTAACATAAATAAAGAACTCCTGAGGGCTTTTGCATAAATATGCAGACCACTTTTTGTTTAGGCCGTTCAGCAGGACATGCTCATTATATCACAGATACGCATTTTCATCCCTATTTACAGAAAGCAGACAAGCTGCTCCAAGGTTGAGTCAATAGACTGCACCTGTACACCAACAGTCATTGTTATGCATACAGCAATGTGTCCGATGTGATCCTATCTTTAGGATTTATCAGGGGTCCTGTGGTAATTTGCAGCGCGTATCATGTCCGGCTTTGCAATCTAATAAACAACGACGCGAATGATCAGTCAGAGCACAGGAGAGCATGACACAGTTTCATAGCGCACGTGCTGCTTTGCAGATTTTCCCGTCGACACACCCTTCAGGTCCACGACTGTCATAATGATTGGCTTCTGCCCTTGTTTCTCAGTAATGGTTATGACTTGCATCCATGTGCTGCAATGATTGGACTGTCTGGGGCTTGCTTTCAAATTACAGTGATTAAAATGAAACTAGCTACATTAATTCAATGAGCAAATATTCATTAACTTTTATTGAATGCGGGGAAACTTATTGAGACATCCGTATTTATAAAGGAGCGCTGTTGTGAAACAAAGTAACAAAGGTACATTTCATAAAATGGTAATAAAACTGGATTTGTCCTTTCTTATTCAATAAAGCAGCTCTGTTAGACACCACAGGCAACCAAAGTGCTAATCACAGACCATCTGTCATAGATTTGACTGATGTATAATAATGGCACATAGACTTCCTCCTTTAGTGCAGGTCCTCAGGGACAAGGTGCAATGTATGATTTATTTCTCTTCCTCTAAGAAGTTAAGTAGCTTTAGAAGTTTTTCACTTTATCTGTGCAGCTGGGAATTTATTTTTCATATATCTAAAACTCATTTTGAAAACTTCCGAGCATTTTTTATCACTTTTATGCTGCTGTTATTTTTCACTCAGTTGCTTTAAACCAGGCATGATATTTCTCTTTTGGCTGTCAGTCTTGTTTATTATTTCCGGATTTTCCCGGATTATCTGGAAAACCCCCAAGACCTTCACACTGCAGTAATTTTCAATCACATACATTATAAACCCATTCACACCAAATACCTTTTTTCATTTCTGATCATCTGTTTAGTGTGTGATAAAGCTGCAGCTGTATAAAGTAGTGACTGTTTCTTACTCTGTGGCCCGCTCAACCTCCACCATCCACCCAGTCCTGACCTGCCGAGCACTGACCTTTGTCTTCAACACAGTTGGGCTTGAAGTGCTCTGCTCAGCCAAGTGGGAACACAGAGCCGTGACCATTACTCTTTCAAACCCCTGGAAAAGTCTAAAAAGCAAGTTACAGTTGTCCTCTCTCATCCTCTCTTCTTGCATTTTTTAAATCATCCAAAATAGTTCTTGCTTTAGAAAAAGAAAAAGAAACATTATGCTCCTGTTAGCATCTCAAATGTTGCTCAAGGTTATTGTCCTTGTCATAATAGATTAATAATTAACAAATCCCTAGATTAAAGATGGTGAAACAAGTGCTGCTGTTGCAAAAGTGTAGGAAAAGGCCAGGAGATGACAACGGGGGGAGCAGAGCGGGGTAAAAGTACTAAATATAAAAAAATGAGTTGTACAGGGAACAAGAGAAGAAGGGAGTTCATTTTGGACTGAATTCAGCTCCCAGTGGCAGTGTAACTGAGCGCAGTTCCAGTGCCAACAGCTGCTGAATTTTGGTTGGAAGTAATATTGCCTGAGTGTGTTACAGTTCACAGCCCACAGCGAAGTCCACGCCACAAACCCTCCCGAAGCGAATTCCCTGCGGCAGGATTTCTTTTCCTTTCCTTCCTAGAGGCTTGAATCGGCTTTCACTCAGCTCTCTCACTAAAACTGAACACACCAACGGTTCGCCTCAACCACTTGGATTTGTGTTTTCATATCTATCTATCTCACGGTGCAGGATTTTAAGCTACAGGAGCCAATTAGCTATAAAAAGGCTAATCATTTGTCTTCCGTTGGAGATAAGCCTCAGCTGTCAGGAACATCCACTGACGGGACCGGTGTGAGTTGGCGGCAGCGTGGTCGGACAAACGGTCCTTGTCTCTAGAGGCTTCAGACTGAGATGACTGGCCGCTTCTCAGGCCACAGGCCAGACCTTACCAACATCCTTGCGATTCTCTCCGCTCAGCTTGTTGACTGGAGCACACAACCACTTCTCGCTGTTGTTTTTGGCGCTAGCACACACACACACACACACACACACGTGGATCTGAGGCCTGAATCTGCTTGACCCACCTTACACTAATGACACTGTTTGAGGTGGACGTCACTGTGTAAGAAAGTACACACAGAACTATGAAGTCACACCCGTCTCCAGCGTATTCAGGTGTTAATGCATGTGGACTAACTGTACCTCATGTCAGCTGCTATAATAAAATAAAACCATGTCAGTTGCTCTAAGAGGACCTTTGTAGCTCTACTAGGCTTTGCTAAGGTTTACTGACACTATGCAGCTCACTTCCGCATCCACACACACACACTAACACACACACACAGCATAAAAAATGTAATTATGGGATAGGAATAAGGCCCCCCCCCAGTAAATGCGATGCAGTTGCTGATGAGTTTATTACTCACGCTGCCATATTTGTGATTTATCAGGGTTTTACGTAACAGCCCAGAAAAGCTGCACGGGGGGGGGGGTTTATAGGAGTTTCATTCTGCACCTGGCTGTTAACGTGGGTAGAGAGCAGCTTTGTTTATGTGACATTAAAATGAGCCTCCTTCCTCTGTGTGACTTGTGTTAACCTTTTTACGTTCATCGATTTAATTCACTAAAACTCCCTGTTCTCTCCACAGGTGTACGCGATGAGATCTATTTATACCCGTGTTGTTCGTTTACATTCTGCAGCAAAATATCTACAGTATTTTGTTCTCCAATATCACACTGTTGAGGACCTTCGATTTGAACTTAAGTAAGCATTATTTCTGCTCAGAAAACACTTTGCCTGCATTTACCCATTACTGACTCAACGCTAGCTAGACCCCAGTGACTCAGCAGGTATTAAAATACCATGAATCAGAAGTATTAAAAAAAAATATGCTCATACATTGAAATAGCAAGGAAGCCTATCTTCCTTCCAATTTCTGAGTGTAGTGCAAACTCAACAGCATTCCCAAATGTGGAATAATGGGGCCATGCAGCTTAAGTCACAAATGGCTGGTTGCTAACACTGTGTGGACTTGAATAAGGGGAAGTTGGCAGTGTGTTTCCTAGCAACACCAGCGCTTGACTTTGAGTTGGATTCTTGTCATGAGACAATGCGAAGACACAAAATACTTGTTGATTTGTTACATGGCCCAATGAGAGCGAATGCCATTCTGTTGTATGTCACCATACAAGAGATGACAGCATGACTCACAAAGCATCTTCCTAAACACAGCCTCGCCTCTCGTCTCTCTAGAAGTAGTTTCATCCTGATTAGCTCAGTGTTCACTCCAGACATCGAGAGTGTTGTCTGCTTTAGAAGCAGGTCAAGCACTTCCTCTCACTTTCTTTAAAGTAACGTTTCCAGATAACAGAAACCAGATGAGTGCCTTCCGCTCGCTCCACTCCCGCTGTGAGTTACAGTTGTTGCATGCGTCGTCATCGTCAACTCCACTCAGAGAGATGTGACTAACAGCAAAGTGACGTTGTGTTTATTTCTGGGTTTAACCAACATGGACCCGGGCATCTCGACCAAACAACCCCACTTAAGCATTTTGCGTTTCTGTGAAATCCTCGGTCCCAGTTCGCGCCTTTAAATCCAGCAGCCTCTCCTGAGTTTGGAGCTGAAGGATCTGTTACTGATCTCCTCTCGCTCTATTTTTGATGAAACTGTTTTACAGCCTGTTTGTCATTCTCAGTCTGTCGTCACTCAGCCCGTGCCTCCCTGGCGGGGTGCGACGCGACACGATTGCCGGATCTTCTGCTGGTAGTGGTTGGAGTGTGTCTGTGTGTGTGTCTGTGTGTGTGTGTGTGCAGATTGAAACCTTGGCATGCCTCTCAGCAGTGCATAGTGTGTGAATCCAGAGGGTGTGACACTCTTGTCAGAACATATTATATAAAGTGTGACGTCCACTGGAGAAATTAGGCCAAAGATTTTAGATGTGCCGAGCGTGCTCTCATGAGACGACAACATCTGCTGTCACAGACTCACATCATCAATCGTTGCTTTGTCTGGACTGTATGGCCCAAAAAATAAGTATGTGAGCATCGTGTGTTCATTTATGTTAGGTCAGCCACTTTTTTTTTTTTTTTTTTTGGATGATTTTTAACAGAAGTCCTAATTAAATTAGGATTAATCACACACTTGAGCCAAATCTCAACCCCAGTTTAAAGCAAAACTGCCAACCACAAATTTGCTGGTTCTGGCTTCTAAGACGTGAGCAGATTTATTTGTCTTATGGGAAACTGAATCTGTTTGGATCAGGCAAAACTTGGTGCTCATGGGAATTTGTATGGACATTTTTTTTTTTTTTTTTTAATAAGATGAGTTAAATTATTAAAATAATAATCAGATAAATAAACCATGAAAACAATGGTTGGTTGCAGCCCTAACACTGTCCATCAATTTTCTAAATGCAGGCATCATCCAGTGTTCAGCAGACCAATGAATTAAACTGTGCTCATGTAAAACCAATCATATTCCAGTCTGTTAAAGCTGTCATTTCACTTTTAGGAAGTCTTAAAATAGTCACCAGTCTCAGGGTTCATCATTATCATCTCTCCCATCGCTGACTCTCTGAGCTGCTTCTCCTTCTGGCCCCCTCCCACGTCCCCTTCACTCACTCGAGCTTTATTTTGCCCCCTCACTTTTCCTGACATTTTATTTATTCATATCATGCAGCACAATGTTTTTCTGTTTAGTCTTTTATTATTCAAGCAGATCGAAGCAGATGTTTGTTAAAAATGATCAGTCAGTTCTTCAGCGAGTGGAGGAAACCCCCTGAGCCGGAGAAGTGTGCATCTGTTTTAATGCAACTTTTCTATGCATTAAACCAGGTGATGGGGAAAAAGAAAGATGTGCATGTGAGAGACGACAATGACAGGTAGCAAATATGAAATAAATCATAGTCCAGTTCACCTTATCATGAGTGCTGCAGCTACAAATCTGTGAGGCGCAGTGATTTATTTTGTTTCTCCTTTTTTGCAGCTGTCATGGTTTCAGAGTGGAGTCTATATTACAAAGTAAAAGGGAAAAAAGGAGGGGATGAGTGAGAAAGAGATCGTCTGACTAAAAGAGTTGAGAGGCAACCGAGTTGGAACTGTCTTGACACTACTTGTCATCCAATTGAAAGCTTTTGATGTGAAGAAAACAGAATGGAAGAAAAAATAACTCCTGGCTAGACGCTGAGCCATGGGCTTACTTTGAAGACCCTCAGGTACATATCAACTTGTGCAACTTAGTGCATGTGCATGTATGTGAGAGCAGTGCACGTTTTCTGTGTGTGTGTGTGTGTGCGTGCGTGCGTGTGTGTGTATATGTGTGCAAGAGATGATACAGACGTTCACACTGCTCTCACTTTCACACTTGGGTTGTGTGAGTGCTTTCAGACGGAGCGGGTGAGGCGGGGGGATAATGAACGCCCCAGTATTCCCCTCAGTTACAATGAAAGATGTGGATTGAGGTCACGTTGAGCACCACTGCAGCAGACACATCAAAGGGCCTTCCTGGCTTCGTGCAGCGATGTGCTGTGTGTTTACAGTACGCACCGACGTGTACGCACATAGGAGCATGGCAACCACTAATCTCCAGGGAGGTCTGCGTGTTCTGTATGTGTGTTTGTGTGTGAATTGGCTGGCTGCGTCAGACAGATAGAGCATGTTTGGTGGGGGCAAGGCATCAGGAAAAAAAAAAAAAAATCCTCTCCTTCCATATTAATAGACCCGCCAGTCTGCGTAATTTGAATCATCCATTTTCTCAGAGGACTTCCTTATCTCTTTCTCTCTATGTCAGTAGCGACTCACTCATCTCTTCGTCATCTGGAGCGGATGTGTCGTACTGACAAAACTCTCTGGGTTACTGTATGCTGACTGATAGTAAAAGCAACACAAAACAGTCGTACCGTTCTGCTTGAAATCAAAATCTTAATTTGTAATCGTAATAATCTTCTGACATCTAAATACGCCCAACGGCTCGTGGATACCTGAACATTTCATTACGCATGCTTTTTCATGCTTATTTTGGAACCAGACTGCAGGGATTTGCTTCCGTCCCTGGGCTGTGACGATATCAGATTTTCCAAAAGGATTCGCGAGAACGATAAAATCGCTTTTGCGGCTAATGAATTAGACTAAAGTGCGAGTGTAGGGAGGTGGACAGAGAGTGTTACTGTATGAAAGCGAACAGAAAGAACAATTACACTAAATGTAACGGCAACTAGATGAACTGATGGGCACAACTCCACAAGACCATCATCTACCATCACGATGAGATTATCATATGTGTATTGTTGACATGATATCAATTTCATTTTTGAAATGTCACAGTTATTATTAGTGCTGGTAAAAAAGCGAGTTCCTGGCTCATATTCACGCCTCAGTTCATCACAAAGGTGTTGGACGGGGTCGAGATCAGGGACGTGTGCAGGCCAGTGAAGTTCTTCCACGCCAAACTGGGAAGCTCAAACCGTAAAAAAAAAAACAGCCCCCGGACTATTATTCCTCCTCCATCAAAAAACCTGTTTTCCTCCATCAGGCAGCTAGATACAAAATTTATATTCATAACCTTCAAAAAACACATTTTCATTGTATTAATCCAATGGTGACACTTGGTGTTGCCTCTGGTGATCGTATCCTTGTCTGGCAGCTCCACGCTCGTCGCGGAAACCCATGTCGTGAGGCTCCCAACGAGCAGTTTTTGTGCTGATATTGCTTCTTGAGGCAGTTTGGAACTTGGCACCAAGTGTCGCAACCGAGGACAAATTATTTTTACACGCTTTGGGCTTGAGGACTCTGCGATCCCGGTCTGTGAGCTTGTGTGGCACACTGCTTCACGGCTGAACTGTTGATGCTCCTAGTCATTTCCACATCACAATAACAGCCCTTGCAGTTGACGGGGGCAAATCTGGACAAAATTTAACAAACGGACATCTCGGAAAAATGGCATCCTCTGTTCTTCTTCTGTACCGCTGATTGCAATGAGTTCGTCGTTAAAGATCGTGCTTAGTGCTCATCCTCTTGTTAGCGAAGACTGTGATTGAGGCAGCTACAAACTTAAGGCTACATAGCATATCAATAAAAATGTAGAAAAAGGCATATATTTACAAAACCTTTAAGCCATGAGGCAGAACACACGTCTACACCATTAAAAAAAAAAAAAAAAAAAAAAAGTCTTGCTTAGTGGTTTTGTTTTCTATTTGTTTCACCCTGAAAATGTTCAGGTTTGGTGTTCATTGGACATTCCTGGTGTGTTCCAGAGTGAGAGTCTCTCTACGCTGTTTACTTTATTACCCGCCTCCTCAGTTGGCAGCACGGCGCTTGGTTGACAGCAGAGGTCAGGGGCGGCTGCTCTTGGACGGACCAGAGGAGGATGAGATGGCTACGCTCGTCCTCAGACCAGAGGGAGAGAAAATGCATTCCCCTGCCTCTCATCACTTTCTATCAGGCAGAGGAACAGCAGGACGGATTCACACACATACAGATATTTGATAGAGAAATTGTCTTAGGAATCCAGCCTGCTTCTGACTTCACTTGTCTACTTGAGACTTGAGGCTATTAGCTTTACAATCTCATCTCCTTAAAAGTTTGCAGCTTGCTTCCTTTTGAGGGGAGTTGTTTGTGTCGGCAAAACGCTGAGTGAACGGCAGGGCCGATAAGCCCGAATACTCCCAGACTGACGAATCAGCACTCTGAAACTAGACGGAGTAATCTCGACTTTTTTATACACTTTGGCTCAGATTGTCATTGCTGTTTTTCTTCCTCTCTTGTTTCAGTGAGCGTGCGTGCAAAGGCTGTCCCCCAGCGGGCCTGTTAAGCCATTATCGGTCCTGTCTGGGCTTTTATGTTTGCCCACAGAACACAACCGGTGTGCCTCTGGGACAAAACTGCTGACTGCCACAAGCTCACAACCTCAGCCTAAAAGCTTATCGCCCTTACTCTTTGGGCCGGGATTATGCAAATCGGACACTCAGGTAAAGCATCAAACAGGCCTGGAGTTTAAATGGACTACTGTGTCTCACACAGGGCATCTGACGGTAGCAGGTGCACAGTGTCACTGAAATTGTCCACAATACCACAATTACAGCAACAGTGAGTCAGCTTCATAAATATTCTGGATTCTGCTTCAGTCATTTCCACAGACACTTTCCTCTCACCTTTTGACCTCTTCCTCGGCATAGGGGATAATTAATTATTCTCAAAGCCTTGGCTATCACTTTGGACGCAGAGACGACTCTGGCCGTTCATTTCTGGAAATGTGGAGGATTTAATGGGCAGTGGAGCAGTTAGTTATCTATAATCACATACAAATTACACATGCTGTTTTTTCCCCTCGGTGTCAGTATCTTTAAATGTGAAAAAATTAGTGCAGTTAGAATAAAAAACAAATGAAGGATTGACTTATTTGATACCTTGTAGACCATCATAGAGGGATAAAATGAACCAATATAATGTGAAAAAAATATGTTCTCAATTTTCTGGTGAATAATCAAATATTTCTTTAGGGGAAGGGGCTTGTGCTGGAGGATGTTTGAATCATTATTTCACTATTTCTAAAATTGCAAGCCACATCCTTGATTTCCATGCTCATAATCTCTTTTATATTCTTTTTTATATAATTGCATGCTCAGCTGTAGCATTATATTATATTTCATTATGAAAATTATTTCTTGAAAAGAGCCTCTAACATTTATTCTTTCTGCTCAATATAAAGCTATGGATTCTTCTTCTTCTTCTTTATATAATTGTGTGCGCACAAATGACTAAAGACTACAGTGCATTTTTGTAATTATTATTATTATTGCATAACCACTGGAACAGTATGATACAAATCTGGACTGGACTGGACTGGACCGGACTGGACTCCAGTATCACGACTCTTTCCATCCACTCATAGTTAGCATTGCTACTTAAAGTCACGCGGCCTCAGACGGCACCAGAAGTAAGCGATCACTTTGAAATATCTGTCATGTTTAAAGCTGCATGAGATAATGGAATTAAAGATTGACACGGTTCTCACATCAGCTACGATACACTGAACCCCGTCTCAGCTCGCCGTCTTCGCCGGCTTCATTAAAATGCTACAAGCTAGCGCGCAGCGGTGTCTCACTTTCTGTCACCATCCTACAAATACAACAGTGTCAGGCCATGCAACGCTGCAGGGGAATAATGTAGTCTCCAAAGCTTCAGAATACATCTCCCCCCCCCCCAAAAAAAAGCCAGCTTAATTTCATTTGAAGAAGTATGTCAAACCATCTGTTTCCAGTTAGAGCGGCCAATCAAACTCTGGGTGAGACATTGAAAGAGGAGTCACGAGTACGTTTAGAGGCCTCCTGCGCTCCTGCTTGTGTCTGCAAATGGCGTAAATGTCATTTATATCTGTATGTTTAATGCTCGTGAAAGGTGTTTTTGATTAAGCATAATTCAACAAGTGGCTGTCCTCATGCAAAGGTACATGTTTTGTTTTCTTTAGAGGTCATAATCTACCTACGTATTTTAGGTGGTAAAGTTGAACTCTGCCTCCATTTTACTTTTGTGTCTTTTTAACATATGGAGGACGAGTTAAGTTGGCTCAGTTCACCCGGACCTGAAAACATCGGGGTCAGGTGAGTGGTGAGGTGAGTGGATTTTATAAAAAAGTAAAGATTGTGTTCCCCGCTGTTCCAGCTCCAGCCAGACCCTGTCCCCTGCTGCTGAACTTATTTCTCTAACCCTTCAGGCCTGCATTTTCTCTTATCGCTGCCTGAACTTGGGAAACTACGAATTAACAAACTTTACTTCTTCTTTTTGTCTCAAGCTGCTTATATTTTTGTAGCATTTGATTTTAGAAGTTTTTCCTCTTTAACCTGCACTGATAGGGAGAGACATTCCCTCCTAGTCAAAGCTTGAGAAATTTCACACAGCCTCATCCGTGTCAGGCTGTTTTCCTCAGCTCCTCCTCTCCACACCTCCACACAGTTCTGGAACCAAAATCCATGGCACACGCCTGGCTGGTTACGTTCAAACCAACCGTTCCCGTCACCCACTTTGCTTGTGTACATGAGCACAGGAATTTTAAATTCTCTGGCTGAAGTTTCCAAACTGGCACGTAAGAATTTTGATGCTTAATGAACTGTGTCTCGGGTCGTCTTCTAATCCTTTTTAATGCCAATATGAGCTCTGTAATGTCCTTGCTGTTAGTGTAGGAAATGGTAAAATGTAAAATTAGGTTATCTTATCCAGGGAAGAACAGTTATTAAAAGATGTTGGTTTTGTTCACACATCCAAATGAAATGAAAAAGGAAAGAAACCGACAGCAGGTGCAAAGAAATCTAAGATTAGTTTGTTGTGCCGCTATTATTGTGGAGGACTTTTAAATTGTATGTTTTCCATGGTGTCATGAGAAGGTCAAGTTGAAAGCTGCAGCAGTTACATTGAACCTGGACATTTCCCAAATGGCTTCTCAAAAACATGAAAAAAAAAAATAAATGTTAAGAGATCAAGAGAAAGGTCCTCCTGCCTCACTGCAGGCTGAATCAGTGAATTTTAGAAGACAAAGGCAGTCGGTCTAAGTAAACACAGCTGCCTGAGATGCAGCCTTCAGATGCTGGTTCAAAGTCCAGGTCTCCCCTCGCATTTAGGTTAGGGTTGAACTGAGCTTCTTAGGCAGCAATTACACCAAGGCCGTGTGGAAACCCCACCGTGTTCCACCAGTCAAACACTATTGTTTAATTGAGAAGGTTGAGGTGATGGAGGTGAAATTTAGAAGAAGGAGAAAAAAAAGATGTCTTGCCTTAGAGTTAGAGTTTAGGGCCATAAAACCCCTCCTTACATATGTTATACCTCTTAATGGGTACTGCCAGTTCCCATAAATCAAGACTAGACCAGGGACTCAAATCTGGCTCGGTCTAAATTATATTTAGTCCAATAAGGTCAAGTGAAGGCCTGTTGTATTGCCCTGGTTCATCTCAGTAGACTCTCTACCAGCTTTGCCTACAGGGTGCATCACAATCATCTCAGCATTAATGTGTGTTGTTTTTTTGTTTTGTTTTTTTATGCCTCCATGCAAGTAACAGCTGGCTGGAGCCATTAAGTTTTCAGGTTGCCCATCCGCGTGGCGGTTGGCGGTCACTGAGATCACTGTGACCTCATGTCTGTCCTATTATTTTAAAGACCCAGAGGGAATTTCATTACATCTGGCACAAACGTCCACTCGGACCCCGGGATGAACCGATTAGAATGCGGCTTAGGGAAAGTTTGGTGCAGGTCCAGGTTGTATGTGCTGAGCACATCCAGGAATTTCCTCTTTCCCTTAATATTGAAAGGGCACTTTTGAATATTCTTGTCAATTTAATAAGAAATAACCTGGGGATCTTGATGGTTCTGAGATCTGGCGATTGGTGGAGATATGTGCAATTGAGTGCCATTCTAGCTCACCATAGTTTGTCTGGTGTTTAGTCTATCATCAATCTATTCATGGTTAGAGCTTTAATCCATCTGATAGTAGTGTTGCGCACACATCACAATTCCAAAGGTAACATCTTCAGTTGTATTTTCCACCGGTCTATTTTGAATCAGCTGGAAAAGATGGGACTTGTAAAGAGCCTCTAACACACGGACATAATGATCATCATTTTCTTATCTTCAAACTGTGTAGCTGTTATAACACTCTGGAGGAGGAGTGGAGGAAAATGGTAGAAGAGAGAGATAAAAATGGGTCGAGGGAGGTTCAAAAGACAAAACGAGGGATCCAAAAATAAAGATCAAGCCTGTTTGATTGTGAAAAGTGTGTCTGTTGGCATCGGTTTGAATGGTAGCGCGTCTCTGAGTGTGTCTTCACAGATTGCGTGTCAGTAATAGCTGTGTTTGACAAATGATGTGGGACGAGAGCTGAACTATTGACGGCTTCAAAATAAAAAATAAAAAGTTCAACTGGAGCACTGAAGAAAAAAAAAAAACTAAAGTCTGTGACAAAACAGCAACAAATGTTGAGCTGCTGAGTCGCTGCAGGCTGCTCTGTCAAAATGCAGTGTATACTGTAGGTGGCAGTTCATATCTGCACTGGACTGTTTCTCTTTTCCTTCCTTTGCTTCTATATTTAGGTCTTTTAGGACCTTGTGTTACCAAACAGAGAGAAAGTTGTTACTCAGCATGTTTGCTATTCCATTGGTTTGTATTGGATTATTGTGTTCATACACATGAGCCTGGTGTTATGCTGCTGCTGGTGAAATCAATCGTTAGTTTAGAAATTACTGAGCGAAGGCATTTTCTCACAAACCTGAGATACGAGTCCAGTGTGAATTAATTCAGAGAGGATTTACAGAGGTAAAAGAAAGGAAACCAGTGAACAGACCTCCTCCTGTGCTCTGTGAATGAGGCAGGAACTCGGCCTGCATGTGTTTCCATTCTGTCTCTACATCACAGAGGTTTCTCTACAGACTTTTAACCCCCTGTGCTGCAGGAAACGGAGATGGGACAATGTATTAATGGCTTAAATTACACCTTAAGATAAACATATCAACAAAAATCAACAATGCACACAACTATCATCAATATTCCTCTGGTTTTTTCAGTTCTTAACCTGCTTCTTCACGACTTTTTTGTCCTCATACATTGAAATAATAAGCTGCTGAGACATTGTGTTTGGTTTGAGAGGATACATTAATGTCGGTGTCTCAACTTTAATGCACATTCACAAAATAATAAACCCTATTGCTGCGAGAAGACACTTTTAGAGTCATTGTATAGAGACTTGTATTGGTTTTCAAAGACATTTTGGGAGAGTTTTAGCCTTGAGATAAAAAAAAAAAAAGGCACCGGTCTCACATTTACTGTCAGACCAGGATTAAATCCATTTAACAAATCTGAAGTCTTATAAATCCTGTCTTGCTGTTTTGCATTCAGCTTCCAGCAAATGTAGCAAAAGTCAATAAAAACTGAAAGATCCATCTGAGGTCTGTACTTGGTGTTGGCTGAAAAGTCAGAATAAGTTCTGAGTAGGAGCCTATTAATAATTCAGAACCTGTACCTACAGCATGAAAATAAGATCAGCAGCAGACACTTTGTTTGATTAGAAATGTGCCTGGTACATTGACGCATAAGGTTACCCTGGTTGCTTTTCTAAACCTCATTGTTAGAAAGTTATTGATCCAAATACTACATCTGGTAGTATTTATTTTTAAATACAATGAGTTACAGGTCAGTGTTTCTCTTAACTGAGGAATAATCTCTGGCTAAGAGCAGACGCTGGCCCCCATAAATTGTCATTAGGGGCTTTTTGGCAATTAACGTAGACCATTAACATAAGGTGGATTTCTATCAACCTGTTTTTATGTGCATTTTTAATTTGTGCATTAAAAAAAAAGTGGAGTGGATTCGCCAGCGGTTCAATGAGATCAAAAAATATCATAAAAAAGTTTTTATGCTTGGTTGAGAGGGTTGGCAGAGGTGTAAAACCACGAGGCAGTAATTCTAGTTGTACTAAGACTGAGACGGTGAACTGTGCAGAGCAGAGGAAGAGTACATGTACTGCTCAGCGTTTCGGTCACAGCCACTGCTTCATTGATGACGTGCTGCCTCCTGTTTTGGTGTTCAGGGCTACAACTGTCCTTTTCTCAACTTAAATATATCTGCTGTTAATTTTTATCAATAAATAAATTGATTTTTTTTTTTAAATCTATCTATTTTATCTATAAAACATCAGAAAATAGTGCAATTTTTCAGACTCAAAAGTAACATCTTTGGATAGGTTGGTTTTTTTTTTGTTTTTGTTTTTTTTTGCCAACCCAAGGATCCAAAATCCAAAAATGCTCAATTAGTAACAAATAAAAAGTAAATAAATGTCAGGTTTGGGTAGGTCCACCAGTGTGTTTTAAATCAGCTGGAAAAGATGGGACTTGTAAAGAGCCTCTAACACACGGACATAATGATCATCATTTTCTTATCTTCAAACTGTGTAGCTGTTATAAAACTCTGGAGGAGGAGTGGAGGAAAATGGTAGAAGAGAGAGATAAAAATGGGTCGAGGGAGGTTCAAAAGACAAAACGAGGGATCCAGAAATAAAGATCAAGCCTGTTTGATTGTGAAACGTGTGTCTGTTGGCATCGGTTTGAATGGTAGCGCGTCTCTGAGTGTGTCTTCACAGATTGCGTGTCAGTAATAGCTGTGTTTGACAAATGATGTGGGACGAGAACTGAACTATTGACGGCTTCAAAATAATAAGTTCAACTGGAGCACTGAAGAGAAAAAAAAAAACTAAAGTCTGTGACAAAACAGCAACAAATGCTGAGCTGCTGAGTCGCTGCAGGCTGCTCTGTCAAAATGCAGTGTATACTGTAGGTGGCAGTTTATATCTGCACTGGACTGTTTCTCTTTTCCTTCCTTTGCTTCTATATTTAGGTCTTTTAGGACCTTGTGTTACCAAACAGAGAGAAAGTTGTTACTCAGCATGTTTGCTATTCCATTGGTTTGTATTGGATTATTGTGTTCATACACATGAGCCTGGTGTTATGCTGCTGCTGGTGAAATCAATCGTTAGTTTAGAAATTACTGAGCGAAGGCATTTTCTCACAAACTGGAGATACGAGTCCAGTGTGAATTAATTCAGAGAGGATTTACAGAGGTAAAAGAAAGGAAACCAGTGAACAGACCTCCTCCTGTGCTCTGTGAATGAGGCAGGAACTCAGCCTGCATGTGTTTCCATTCTGTCTCTCTTTCTTGCTGCCTGCCAGCTAGCACCTTGTATATCACAGAGGCTTCTCTGCAGTCTTTTTACTCTCTGTGCTGCAAGAAACAAGAGATGGGACAGTGTATTAATGTCTTAAATTACAGCCTAAGATAAACGTCTGTGTATCAACAAAGATCAACAATGCATACAACTATCATATCATTTAAGCCCCTTGTTTTTCCACTTTTTCAGTTCTTTACCTGCGTCTCATACAACGTCTTTATCCTGATACATTGAAATAATAAGCTGCTGAGACATTGTGTTTGGTTTTAGAGGACACATTAATGTCGGTGCATCAATTTTAATGCACACTCACAAAATAACAAAACCTATTGCTGCAAGAAGACACTTTTAGAGTCATTTTATAGAGCCTTATATTGATTTTTAATGATGTTTTGTGAAAGTTTTAGCCTTGAGATAAAAAGGCTTGAACACTGGGAACTAGTATCACTGGCAGCGGTCTAGCAATAAATGTGAGACCAGGATTAAAACCATTTCACAAATCAGGAACCAAAGTCAACAATAACATAAATAAAAATTACCTATAGATAAGATGATGATCTATAGATATGTTGGCTGAGAAGTCAGAAATACATTTTGAAATATTGTAAAAAGGTTTATTAAAGTTTGATTGAGTTGTAAAAGCAAAATGGAACAAAGTGACATAGAAACAGACTTGGCATATAAATGATGACATTTGAAGAGAGACTGAAACATTAGAACTGTGTGGAGCAGTAAGACGATTGTAATGATCCTCAAATGAACACGTGAAACAAACAGGAATGTCTCATCATGTTAAAATTTCAGCTACATTTGGACGGAAACTCGCCCTCCAATTATTTTTCATTGTGTGATTTGTCATTGTAATTTGACCAAGTGACAGTCAGTTCCAGGTAAAAATGAGAAGCGATGGATGCCCCCCCTTCGCCCCAGCTGTCCATTAGCTATTATCAGTACCTGATTCAATCTGCCAATGGAAATAGACACAAAAAAATCCCCTAATTGCCTCCATGAGCTGTGTGTCACAACCACTGCTGCAGCTCCAGCTGTTGGCTGTTCTGATAAACGTGCCAAACTACAGTAACTAGTTTGCTGTTTTTTTTGTTTTTTTTTCTCAGAGTATTGGCACAAACCTGTTCATTTTACATATCTTCACCTCCTGCTTGTCTTTATTAGTACTTCATCAGTCATCAAACACAAGCCTAGTACGGTAACTACAGTAGTTTTGGCAGTAAAAGCTGTAGTTTGAGCATACACCTACAGGACAGGCACAATTTAAGCAGTAGCCTGTAATGACAACAGAGTGGAGTATCTTTGCACTGGGTTTGGTGGCAATAGCAACACAAAAGACAAAATTATTCCCAAAGCCGAGTTTGTCTAAATGAGCTCGATTTTCTTCTTTTGTTGCTGCCAGCAGTTTCCTACTGTGTAGGGCTCTGTGCCCAGTTGTTTTCTGATAAAAAGAAGCTTGTTTGTTTGTTTCCACTGAGGACACTGGCAGTAATACCAGTGGTCACAGGGTCCCACAAATAATTTATGTTGGTCCAAGGAGTGCAGTAGTCATAATTATGCAGGAATAAACAGTATTAGAGTTAAATAATTAAACAGTTTGTGTTATTTTCACAGCAATTTAATAACAATCAAATTAATTCCTTCCCTTAATTGTAGTTAGATTCTGACTTTAGTTCTTGCACATTAAAAAGAGCAATTAGCTCAGTCAGATATTTTCTCATTTGTGCATTAAATAAAGTCAATACTCATGGAACGAGTTGTTCCATAATAATGTTTACAGACTTACATTAGTTTACGTTTTATATTTCTCGTCAAGCAGAGAGTTAGAAATTCTGGATGCCAATACTGCGTAATGCAAAACGGGTGCTGGGAAGATGTAATGTAATGTAATGCCACATAGAGAAGTATAGCAGTCATACGTATGGAGTGGAGTTGGGAGAGGAATGATAAAATACCCCAGAAAGCCCAATCTCCAGTCTCAGCGGTTCAGAGAAGATTGTGTTGGTTTAAAGCTGCAAGGAGCAAACGACTCTAACTATAAGAAGAGTTTCATTCCAAATTTCTTCATAACCACACAGGAGAAAGAAAACTGGCTTCTTGAAATTCATCGATCAATATTTAAAAACACAGATGGTTCTGTTCTCAAAAGCTGAGCTATTTTGTGTGAAAAGGTCTTAAGAAGACTGGAGTCAGCCACCTCTAGCGGTTATTTGATCGAAATATGTATACGTTATGTTTCTGAAATGATGGATTCCTTGATTCAGAGCCACACCAAGTGTTTTTAAATGAATATGTTAAATAAAACTTTCTCCACCGGCTGATGCAGGAGGCTTCTGGACTGACAATAACCCACAGTTGTATGTGTCAGGATAATCCACTGGCGTGTCATTTGTTTCAGTTTTCTTTGGGTCAAACACGACTTCACAAAATAAAGTGAGTGGCCGTGACGTCTTTGTTAGCCCACAGTCTGTCAGAGCTGTTATCAAGCTGCTTGAATTCCACAAAACTGTCGGAACTGGTTAGTTTGTTCTGACGTGATAATGTTATCTGCGATGTATCATACAGTAGCTATATGACTTAAAGGAATGACCTCCATGATCCAAATCAGTCAGGCTTCAAGAGCTGAAGCAGCTCAGATCTGTGGCAGAAACCCTGAGGGCAGTTGGAGCTGCAGCACAGCCTCACTTCTTTTCTTGTTGGACCTACCCTTTGATACAGCGAACCACTGCATCCTGTTGTCCCTTGGTCATATCTCATTAGCACTATCTTGGTTTGAATCCTATCTCAACGGGCACTCCTTCAGCGCGTCACAGCAATGACAGGCGTCCTTGTCGCCAGACGACCCCACCGTCTCTTTGTGGATCTCCGCCTGCATCTCTGACATGTGCATGGGGACGAAGGAGCGCCATCTTCAACTAAACCTCTCCAAGACTGGGCTCCTTGTCACCCCAGCCAATCAGTCTCTCCATTACTGTACCAATATAAAAATTGCTTCTTCGTCTCCATCCAAGTTTGTAAAAGAAACCTGGCTACTGTGTCTGATGACTGTGCTTTCTCTGACCGTGTTTCATCCGTCTGCCGGTCGTGCCACTTTGCCCTATGCTACAACAGAAAAATCAGGTCTTATCAAAATTCAGTGTGCTATCCAGCTCTTGGTCCAGGCCATAGTTAGTTTCCCCTAGTAGATAGTCTAGAATCCAGCCACCTGTTTGGTCCTTGATACACAGGCATACATCACTATTTTTGCTTGTGGTACCAAGAGAAGCTACTGAGTCCTATCCAAGCAAAGGTGTCTCTATCGAGAGAACTCATATTTAACTCTTCTGACTCTACATAGACATTGACTACATAGAGTGCAGGGGTAGACATAGATTAGAAAATATTTTTTCTTAACCAGATGCCTTATATAGATATATATAGACATAGATAGATAACAACGTTGTAACTGAAATCAAGCATGCACAATGTCATGAAACAAAGATAAAAAAATATATAATATAAAATATCAAAACATTAATTTTATATTGATGATTGATTACCTTGATTAATGAATTGATTCATTATATACTTGCTTGAATGCTAAAGTGCTACCTGTGTGAAATGTTGAAGTTTTATTTGAAAACATAAATAAGCGCTGGACTAATGACACAGTATGAAGAAAGAAAAACAAAGGTCCAGTCACTGTAGCTCCCTGATGCAGTTTTAATGAGATATCCACCAGTGACGTTTCGAGCTACATGCTCTTCTCCAGACTTCAGACCAGTGTGAAGAAGAGCATGTAGCTGGTGGATATCTCATTAAAACTGCATAAGGGAGCTACATTGTGCAGACCTTTAATTTTCTTTCTTCAACTTTTGTTTGAGACAGTGTCATGGAGGCAAAGAGTCAGCCTTATGGTAATTTATCAGACTTTAGTGTCCTGTGGATGCTTCAAATCTTTTCTTTTAATTATCACAGTCAGAATCATTAAAAAAAAATTTTTTTTTTTAAATAGAAATGTGTTTGATGCACAGGAAGAAGATTTTTCCAATCTGACCCATTTCTTTCTGGTAATCACTTACAAAGAAACTGCAGAATGTCAAAGATGAGGTCTGACCTCTGTTTCACTCATGCTTGTTGTGTCCTTGTAGTTGTAATTGGAGCCGACCAGGAAGAAAATCCTCCCCTTCAACACTTTCATTAAAGCTGGACGACAAAAACAATTCCACTCACAAATGTCAATGGGGATTATGGCTTAGTCTGACTAAGACATCATTAGTTTTTCATCCCGTGTTGTGGGCAGCTGAGCTCTCAATGCTGGCTGACAAAAGCGCACACACCTAAACTGCACACACACACACACACATACACACACACATGCACTACTGCCATAGAGTAGAGAGTGTTGAAAGGATCTCAGGGCCTTCAGACTGTCTTGTCATCCTCTTCCCCTCCCTTCTGTGTACGTGTTTACGTGTGTGTGTAGATGTCGGTGATGGCTCGACTTTATGTCACAGCGGTTTCTCCTTCAGCTGGAGGCCTCCGTTTTATGATGGAGGATCTGAAGGTGCTGGTTGTCAGATGCTAATCCACCAGGCATAGCAGCTCTCCTCCCTCACACACAGCACACACCCGATCCTCCCAACGCCTCTCAGGGTCACTTACGCCTTTGGTTGCCGCCGCCGCCGCCTGTGCTCTCTGTTCCCACTGTTCTGCCTTAGCAACATCCCCTCGAGCTGGAGCCCCGGCTCAGCGGCTGGCTCCAGCACAGACGGAGGCAATCGATGGATAGATAGCCGCGCTTTATTCTGCTCTGCTCGTTGTAGGAGCCGGATGGAAAAGAACGGACTCTTGCATTTAATCGCAAGCCAGCTTGCCAGCATGAGTTCAGCAACAAAGCTCACCGTATGTTGATTACCAAAACACGATTTGGCGAAACACAGTGATTTGCATCAAATCACATTACAGTAATTAAGGGAAACAACGTAAGGATTATGGCAATTATACTATATTCCCCCCGTGGCTGCGTTGTTAGACCCTGTGCTGTAATGCAGACTGCCTTGATAACATGAACGTGCTCTGATTAATTATCTAACCAATGGCTTAAACAGACGCTTTCTCACTCTGACCTGCAAGGGCTCATGCTTGTTAATCACCTGTGGGATTCTGTTGGTCATAAATCACATGGATTCAAATCAAATTTAACAATACAAATCCAACAAATGTATTCACTTAGCTCGGGGGTGGAAACAGTATGGGAGCCACATTCACATTATACACATGGTGCATTGATGATTTGAATTTTCTTTTTTCCATTAATCTCCCGCTTGCTCCTCTTTCTGATTCCTGTGCCTTCTCTGTTGTCACACATTCATGTTTTTTCTCCAAACTTACGACACACATCATTCACCTCTTGCCTCTCTGATTGCGTCCTTCACCCTCCTACTGAGGATTAGAACATTATACTTTCTCTGCGGAGACCTGCTCCATATGATTTAGAAATTATTCATCAGTGAAACAACACGCCACGGGCAACATGATGACTTTGAGGAGAGCCTTTCTTTTTTGTTTTTATTCTCTAAACTAAAACAGCATTAAAAGCAAAAAAAAAAAAAAAAAGCTTTAAAAAAACACAAAAAGCCTTGTGACTGATCGATCGTGAGGGCTGTTACAAGGTCTTTGTGATGTGTGGACTTCGTGGTGGCTCACTGGCCCTGTGTGCTTCTGAGAAAGGACTGACAGCATCAACAGGAACTGGGGATGTGCGCCATGAAGAATTGATCTGTGTTGGACAGGAGATGAAAGAGGCGAGGCAGAAAGGACCACGAGAGAGGACAGACTTCTAATTAAATTGGACAGATAAAGGGAAGATGAAAAGCTGTGAGAGAATATGTGCCATAAAAGGTTTGACTGTTTGAATACAGCTGCACTTTCATATTGGTGATATGAGAAAGGTAAGAAAAGTACACTTGAGAGAGTTGGGTATTTGGGTAAGTGGACCAATGGGCAATAACTGAGTCCAAAGGTGTGACACAGACTTATGGAGCTGAAGTTGAGCTGTAATTACAACATTCGTCCAGCAAAACGTCATAACAAGGTAATTTCAAACTTTAACATTGATATTTTCAGGAGCAGCTCGTTGTTTATCTGCTACTTGAAACATACGAGCGTTTGCCGAGTAAGATTTGACGTGCAATAACTTCTTGAGCGTGTGGTCAACAGTGGGTGTCGCCAGCGGGATGTAAAACAAGTATTGGTGTATTTGAACCAAGCACAGATGATGTTACTCTTTGGGTGAGGACGGTCTTGTTTTCAGGCACACTTTATATCCAAAATCAAAAGTAACAAGAGGCTAAACAAACTTCATCTGGTAACTGTGGTACATTCACAGACAAGTGTTTCATCAGGTAAGATGCTGCAGAAGCAGAGGTATCAGGTGTTATGTTAAGCCAGCTCTCAGAGTCTTCAGCAGCAGATGTTGACAGAGCTCGGCTGTTCAAACTCCTGCACTTAATTGGCTAATTAGCAATCAAAACTGAGGTTGTTTTGCATTCAAGTCGTGAATCATTGTCAATCATTGTCAGTGTTTTTACACACTTGAAGCAGTTTAAGGAAATGTCGAAACTATAGATACTAATAGTTATACTCTAGTTTAATATCACCAAACAAAATGTTTCTGTACATATTGGTGAGGACCAAGAACAGTCAAATATTTAAAAAAAAAAATTTTAAAAAAAATTCTATTTTTTATTCATTTTCCTCATCCTAGTTTTAGACTATTACATGTTACGTTAACGTCTTGCTCGGCTGCCTTTGGTTAATATGAAATTTAACTTCACACTTTGGCCACTCTTGTTAAATGAAAATATGTTTTTGTAGAAAAAGCATGTTCATATTGCTTATTAAAGTAAGGCTTGAATAAAGAACTGCTTTAGTATCAGTACTAATTAATGATTATTTCCATTATTGATCAATCTGCAGATTATTTTCTTCTTTCTCCAGATTTTTGCATCTACCAGTCAAAAACAAAATATACAGAGTTTAGTAAGAATCAAATTACTGCACTAAATACTTAAATCATCATATTTGAAACCATCAAATATTTAGCACTTTGCTTAAAAAAATGAATAAAACAACTTTTGTTGTTGATTTATCATCTGTTGATTAACTGACTGATTATTATTATTATAGATTATTATTTGTAAACCAAACACTTTTACATATTTGTCATCTGCTTTAATTAGTAGGGAAATGAACATTTATGACTTATCTTTTGTATCTCAATGAGAGTATAAGAATAAAGAACAAAGAGAAGCTGTGAGGAAGGAAATGGTTCGAAAAAATGTGACGTCCCTCTGCATTTCTTTATTTTCATCGGCTGCCACCCAGAGGTGAGATGTTTGAGGCGATGAGCTTCGGATGCTTGTGATAGCTACGCACTTTAGTTTGTTAGGAGCGAAGAGAGAAACGGAGCTGCTTGAGGGCTCATCACCCTTCAGATTTCAAATCACTGTATCTATAGCCTCAGTGTGTATTCAGACCACACACAATTGACTCGCCATCACCTTTTATATCTGAGCCACATGCAGATTGCTGAGGTTAAAGTGGTTCTGTGAAGTAAATGAACAGGTCAGCCCATGACTTTGTGCTTCAGCGAAAATCAATTACGACCTTAATGAGGACTGGATCAAATAGACTAAACTCTGCTTCGTGCTAAATGAATCACCCATTTATTTATACACCATGATTCTCGCCTTTCTCTCTCAAGCTCCGTCCCTCTGTCTTCTGTCATTCTCCCTCCTATACTATTCATTTTTATAAGATTCCTCTCATCCTTCAGTTTATATTTAGCTCAGCTTCTCTTCTCTTCTCTGACAGAGTTTGATTCACAATCCACTCAGGTATTAATGTGACTTTTCCATCAGCTTTTCACCTCATCTTGTCTTCATCTGCTCCTCCCTCACCACTGAGACAGCACCACTCGCTTTTCATCCACTTTTCCCTTTTCGTCTAAATGACACAGAATTGCATCAACATCCCATCTCTTACAGTGAGTGTTTTCCAGCCGGTGGAACAAATGTTGAGATGAGATGGAGGTACACAGGCCCAGACAGGGTGGGAGGGAAATGGCAACCTAAAGCAAAAGCGAGTGAAGGCGAACTTATGCACTCAACATGACTGCGTGTCTCAAAGTTCAACTCGGACAGAAAGGTTAGATAAGACGTTCTTGCTGTTGTGTAACACATGAAGAATACACTCCTTTCTATGCCATTTTATTTTTACTGTAGCTTGGCTCTGAGGGCAGCCTTCTCTTTTGAATCCTCTCTCTTTGAATATCCTCCAAAGAAATGGCCAAACTAAATTAATGCTTCACAATTTTACCAATCAACACCACATTCAGGAAAAAAATAATCCAATTCAGAACCACTTTTATCAGTAAAGTCAAATAAAAACCAATCCTCTATCACCACAAACACTTTGGTTGAAAGGGTGAAAGCAAAGAAAAACAGTTGTGGAAAATCTGTGAAGGAATATTCAGGCATTAGGTGTTGATGTGGCCAATTTGCAAAAATGAAGACAGACAAGTATTTATAGTATAATAAGTTTCTTTTGTGATCTCATCAAACACAGGCACGGTGTGGCAAAAGCAAAGAACTTCAAATTTTCACTTTTATTAAGATCCAATTTGTGACATCAAACTGTGGCAGAAATGTTTGTGAGCTGAAGAAAAAACTGGGAGTTTAGATTCAGGTTGACCCGGGCAGAAGAATTTACTGAAAGCTTGACATGCATCGAGCAGGAAAAGGCTACGCTTTGCGCCTACACGCTTAAACGTATAAAACACCTTAGTTACCATAGCAACAGCAGGTAAGAATGGCTCCAGCTTGTGGAAAAAAAAAAAGTGAACAATTGTATAACACCATGAGGCTTTTATGACCCAAACTCTTGTTTGAATGTGAGCCTTCAAACTAACAAAGGAGAAAAAAATTCTTCTCACTGTCACCTCCATGGCTAGCTAATTTATTTATTTTTACAGCTTAATTTATAGATATAACATCAATTTATTCCAAAAGCCTATTAGCAACAGCTTTGTGTTGGACAGCTACTGCAAACTCATTTTAAATATCTAAAAATATATCTACCAGTTTGATAAATCTGGGACTCAGAGACACAGTGATAGAGTGTGACTACTCCAGTCCAGTCATTTGCTTTGGACTCTGAACTGCCTTTCTGTTAAGTCCTGCCCATCTTGTCCCACAACAAACTGCTGTTGTGCTCTTGACTTGTTCCGATGCTTTGTGAAGCTTGAAGCTTTTCTGCTGTTATCTTCACAGGCTTTGATTTGTTTGTTTGCAGTGATTTGCTTTAAATGCTGCCTATGTGTTGTTCAAGTCTTGCTGTTTGTTTCTGAGGTTGCGCCGTGTTCTCCCTCGGCCTCCATACCAGACCCTTTTATACATAAACCTCTGGATGAAGTGATCAAGTACATGCATTTCCATACAGCAATGTATATGTGTTTGCAGAGTAAACTTTGATACTGAGCTGCTCTCGGCTTCCGCGGCTTTTCGTCGCCTGTTGTTTCTAATTCAGAGTTGTTTTGCTTTCTCAAATGTCAAATCTGTCTGAGCTCCACAACCCAGCAACCCTTTCTTAAATCCTTCCTCCCAACAACAAAGGCAAGAGAAGAGGAGAGGCGCAGAAGGTATTGCAGGGGACAGTGGAGGAGTGGATGACAGCATTGACAGTCGCCCCAAGCAGCAGGGGTATCAAACTTAAGAGTTTTGTCGTTACAAGAAAGACTGAGCTGCCTGACACTGTGGCCTCAGTGCTGCGGTTCAAACTGTCAGTCAAACCCTCTGGGTGCAACATAGAAACACTTGGAATAATAAATGAGTTGATGAGAAATCAGATGACTTTAAACAGGTAGTTTAGCGTTTTGATCACATTCTGTGTGTGGACGTCGGTACTACTGATGCGCCTGACTCAATATCCACATAAATACTGGAAAAACATGTCAGTCCTTATTAAGTCAAATTCGTCCCCGAATGAGGACATAAACATTGGGTGGGGGGGGCTTTATTTGCAGTATTTTCAGTTAAAGTGGGTTACTGCACTGATACCAAGTTAAAGTTCTCGAATGTCAATGACCCGATGTTTTCTCATCCTGTTTTCACATTTTGCCTCTTGCTTTGTGGTCCGAACAGGCGTTGAGGACTCAATGCAAGCTTAACTTTTGATCCCCAGATTTGATAGGTTGATAGGTTTGGCTTTTCCTTTCTGCTCAGTATATTTTTGGCTGTCATGTATCCTAATGTTAGAAGGCTGTAAAACTCCAGCCCTGCTTCAGACTGTTTCCAGTCGCCTCCAGCCAGCAGTCTGCTGTCACCCATAATTTAAGGAACAATTTGCGACGGCTTGGCTATTCGATGAGGCAGGCTGAATTGTGGGTACAGAACAGGGTCAGACATCCAGACACTTGAGAAATAGGAGAACACATCCAGAGCTGTTTGAGGAGAGAAGGGATATATTTTATTTGTATTTTATTTCTGCGTGGTTGTACAAAGCACAAGTGACGGGAAGCACGAGGAGGGAAGTGGTGGCAGAGAAAGAGACGGAGAAGACGCAACGTGAGGAATAAAAATCAGACATTAGGTTACATTTTCCTGTGTTTGAAAATTATACAAAATACATCTTATGACTTGAAAAAGATCAAACTGCTTAAAAACCAGAACTTCTAAAATAAAAAAACAGTTATGGAGTTATGTAGCACTTCACTTTTGGAAATCAAAACGCAGTTAAGAGTCTTCTTGGGATTATATAAAAGGAATCACTGCATTTATTGAGGCTCATGGAGCAGAAACAGAAAGTATATACAACCCCCACTGCCACTGTAAAGCAATAGCACTCAATCTGAAAAGAAATGCAATAAGCTCTGGGACAAAATGAACAGATGTGAGGCTGGAGGACAAAGCAAGACCACAATATTCAGTTGCTTTGACTTTGACCATCCATCTGCTTATAGGAAATGA
Organism: Rachycentron canadum; assembly: GCA_038496675.1. NCBI lineage: Eukaryota > Metazoa > Chordata > Actinopteri > Carangiformes > Rachycentridae > Rachycentron > Rachycentron canadum. The sequence goes on along the minus strand of CM076664.1, from coordinate 8,796,757 downwards.
AGCCTGTGCACAGAAGACAGCGTGGCACACAAAAAGCCTCAGGTCGACTCACTGTAGACGCTGAAATATTTTGTTTTGTCTTTTTTTTTTTTTTTTTTTTTTTCGTGTGTGTGTCTTTTTCTCTCATCTGTAGGGGTCATTTCTGAATTTTATCAATTTCACAGGGCAGCATCATCATCATGTCAAGGGCGTTGACAGAGCCCTTTCTTTCTGTGAAATGAAAAGATGACTTCATTATTGGATGTTCAAAGAAATGCTGCAAGAAAGAGGCAATATGATGATGCGAAATGGGAATTTCAGGTTAAATTTTTAGTGCGTTTTGGTCGCATTGGAGCCCCTTTTATCTTTCCGTACTTTTCTGTTATGGGCTTCGAGTGTTCCTGCAAGGGAGGTTTTGTGTGGTGTGTGAGAGGGTGTGTAGTTAATAACATATGCAGGAGGGGTCTCTGAATGGGAGGTTGTTTTAATGATTTAATGGACCATTCAAAGGATTCATTCCACTGGGAGCCATGGCGGCTATCTGAAAGATATGAGGCTGCCACTTCATAGCTGGAGGGGATTCAGGGGAGCGTGTTTCCTCACATCAGGCTGTACCTGTGTTTACCCTGCATTTACCCGTGGAAGCATGTTTCATGATGCACGCTGAATATTGCCCATATCTAGACTGGAATAGCTCAGCAGACTTGTCTTGGGCTTTGTTGCACATTTTGACAACTCCCCCAGCGGATTTTTTACTTCCTCCTCAAAAGACCTCACACCAAGACACCTCTCCTTCTCAAGGAAAAAAAGATTGTTAGATTTCTGTCCCATTTCCCCCTCTCCAGTTCATCTCATCCTCCATCTCAATTCTCAGCTCTCCTTGCGGAATAGCAGATGGTTTGATGCCAGAAAATTGCTTTTGCACATAAATGTGGAGATTGAGAAAAGGTGTTTGTTTCTTTGGTGATTCTGCAGTCAGTCATTCTGCAGAGAGCCCGGCTGCTAAGTACGTGAAATGCCTTTGATCATATTCAAGTCTTGTACAACATCTGAAAGTAATTTGGAAACCAAACTGTGGCGGAGCAGTTGCGTAAGTGATTCTAGTATTTGCACTAGTGATCACCATGTGAATTACTGCAGGGAAAAAATTCATTCATTTTGATCAAGGTTTCATTCAGCTCATAAGGTGACGGCAAACTCTCCCTTCTAGAAACTTAAAGATCAGCATAAGTCTCTCGTGCCTACCCTCTGATGGGAGGACACCATCTGACTGCCTCCTTTGCTCCCGTTATAGTTACTATGGCAACGAGAGGCAGCCCGACAATGAAATATAACTATGAGTCATAATAAGCTACTTGCACAAACAACCCACTGGCTCATTTATATGGGAGGACTCCCCTTTAGTTCAGTGTTTGGATCGGATAATTGATGGTAAATTGATTAATCGGTAAATGTTTTTGTTCATAATATGTCAGAAAATGAAGAAGAAGAAGAAGCCTATCATTATTTCCAACAGCCGAAGATGACATTTTAAAGTTATTTCTTTTGTTGATCAAGAGCATGAAACCCAAAAATTATTCCGTTTACCGTCAAGAGCGACAAAGTAAAATTCTCACATTTGAGTAGCTGGGAGCAGGAAATGTATCATTTGTGTTTAAAGCAATTGTGTAATCGTTGAAAATGTTGCCAATTAATTTTCAGTTGGGCAACAAATTGATAAAATGACTAGTTGCGGCAGCTTTAATTAGTTTGGTATGGTGGATGTTTTATGGTTGCGATCGGGAACAAAACATGCACCACAGTCGCCAAATTAATTCAGAATTGACCCAGATTTCAAAAGTGAGCTGATTCATTATGCTGATTCTATTATTGGGTTTCTCCAAAGCGTAAACTTTAGCATCCACTTCCTGTCAGCGGAGCACGCAACAGAATTTCCCATTGACCACAGCATTAGCAGACCTCTGTCTTTGTATTTTCGATGCATTTGTTCATGCTCCGTGCTCTTAGTACTGCGTTTGATCTTGATCTTTGCGATATCAGAGTCATTCGGCACAAATGGAGCCAGTGGGAGTGAAAAACAGTTGGTGGGGGAGGAGGAGGGGGGGTGTTGTTTTTCACATTAAAAATATTCACACACACCATTTACGGACATCACAGTTCGGTGAACTGCACATTAATTCAGGGTCGTAGTGGCTTAGTGGCGCAGCAGATATTAATCTTGCCTCACATCCTCTGCCCTGCTTCCTCACTGTCCTGTCACTGGATGTGCTCTCTGCACAATGAGCCCAATCAGACGGGAGCTCGGGCTGATTTCTCAGTCTTCACTGCAGGCCTGTATCATCAGTCGTCAAACGGCCTGGTTTTTATCCCTGTCAAAGTTAAATGTCAATGACACTGCTGCCCAAGGTGCACCACTCACCTTGGTAGACCACTATGCTTATTGACATTCAACTCGTAGGAGAGTACAATCAGACCGCATCAGACTCGGATGATTCATCTACGCCCACACAGATACCTGGCTGTGGCATACACTTGTTGATTTCATTTTCTTGTGTAAACCACCAAGCCCTCATTTTCTTCTGCAGGAGACAAACACAAGCGCTTTAACTCTCTTCTTGTTTCCTCGAACGTCTCATTTTGTGATGGGAGTATATTTATACAAGGCTGATTTTATTGTGAACCTTGTTTTGTCTACTTCAGGGCAGGTGGAGTCCATAATTTGATAAGATGTTGACCCTCTTGTCTATTTCACTCACTTGTTGCTTCCTTCCCATGTCCCTGGCGCCGGAGTTGCTGCTGCTGGTGAGCGTACAGTACATGTAGGACAGAAGGGCTTTTTAACTGCCATCAGAAAGCCATACAATCTTTACATTAAATATTAGATACAGACCTACCGCTGCTCTCAAGGCCTCAGGTAGAAATGAGAGAGAGAGAGGGTGAGGAAATAGATGCAGAGTGACAAGCAGGAGGAACACAGGCCTGAGGAAAATGCTTCTGTAATGTGTTCATATTTCAGGTTTTGTTCCCCTTCAAAGTGACCTCAGCTTTGCCCGTTGGACACAATGTACAATTTAATTATATATGGATATCAATCAAAATATGCCATCAAATAACAGGATACAATGACGGGCACAGACAAAACCTGAGGCAGCACTGATGATGATGAGTTGTATTTACATTTAATAGTATTTAATCACACTCTGGCCAAGTTCACAGAGCCAAAACTAATGCAGGCTAATACCACAACCCTGTGATAAACCCTCCATTATGAAGGGTGTAATGGTCAGTATTAGCTGAAAATGTTGCAGGGAAGTGTTTAAACTGTTATTTTGTAGGCTGTAGTTTGTGTTTCTGTTGTTTTAGCCTTATATAGGCTTCAGGATATAAATGCACATACTAAGATGAGTGCATACTAATACTTGTTGGCGTGAAGACAATTTTTATGCTCATGTCGTAGCGCTGTGTATCTGGTATCTGACAAGCCTCCAAATTCACAACATGCAGTTTGGCATAAATCGCAACCGAGATTTCATTCGACTGTGTGAAATGGGCCTGGACCCAGATCAGAATCTGCTTCACCAGCGTTGAATTTCAAGGCACCGTCATTCAGCAGAAACTCCTCCCCACAGAAAGATCACTAGAGTATAGATTTGACACTGGTCCAGGTCTTTTTTTTTTTTTGTAGTTTTTGTTTTGTGTACAGCACAAATCTAAGGCGACTGACAGGATCTGCGACTTGTGGGCACTTTTAATGTGACATAAACCTGTGAGATCACGTTGGGAGTTGTTGGGAGTAATTTGGTAAACACCTGCTGTGGATGAGTGAAACAAAAATAAAAAAAAATAAAAAAAAAAAGATGCCATTTTGGTACCAAGAGCTTTAAACAAAATGAAAAAAAAAAAAAAAAACATTCAAATGAGAAGATAAAACACTTTGAGCCCTTCTCGGAGGACAGTGAGCACGGGCACAATGTGTAGTGTTGTTCAGTGAACTCTCTGTGTTCAGGTTTTCATTTAATAAATATTGGTATTTCACTGAAAGACTTTGATGTTAAAACGAATATCATTCTCAAGGATGCTAAAGCTTTTCTTTCAAGAACATAAGAACAATTGAGGGTTCATTTCATCCTGGTGATTTCCATCCTATTCACAGGCCAAGAAGAACTGGAGAAGCGACAAAGTGCAAAGTTCATATTTTAGTCATGGCCATCACTCCTGCAACACAATGCTTGGTGGTTAAAAGTAACATTGAATAAGGTAATTTATTTTCCACAGAGATATAAAGATCATGGTGGGAGTGCAGCTGGATGCCTCATTATTGAGCAAAAGCCTTTGTAACGCTTCATAATACAGCCCATAATTTACAGCAGGGATATTCAGCTTGAACTAAAAATCTATCTAAATAGATAAATGTTTAAAAAGTCGAACTCTGGGCACACATCGAGCATCTGGGTCTGGATCTGGATCACAGTCTGTCTGTTTGTAGTATTGCTCTGATTTATGTCATTGTATGAATGAGGTACCAGAATACTGTCTGGTTCTTACTGGGAAACTAGAAAGAACAGTCGATTCCTGACGTTACATCCCCCATGTATGGTTCTTACTGTGTAATTATAAGAATTAAATGTTATAAATGATTATGTTGCTCATTACGCATCTCATTATTGTTAATTAGAAGATTACCTCTGTTAAATCCATCCATATTATATTACTACATGACTTTATTATGCCACAGTTTTACCTCTTTAGTTGACAATAAAAATCCATAACCGTGCACTTGAGAAAAGTATGTTTGTGTCCAGCGGACGCTGTTATGTGCCGCTGCTTTGCTGCACGAACGGGAGGAGCACGACGACGAGGAGCAAAATGTTAAACGTGTTGACACGTTTTTCACGTCCCTCCTCCACATCGTAGCGCGCAGTAGACAACGTGTTAATAAATCCCTAGAGTGTGGGCGTAAGCTTGTCTGCTAACAACCTCGTATTTTCTCCTACGTACAACTGAAACTTAAATGTGTATTTGGCATCATATTGTAAGAACAACACAACACGTTGAATTGTACATTAGGAACCTGGTCATTAACGACATTTTCCATCAGTTTATTATTTATTTCTTCTTTTCTCTGAACTAGCCAATTACGCCCTCACTCTCCACGGCCTTGTTTTCTTCCACTCTACTCGCATTTAAACGCCGGCAGAATGATCCGCAAAACAAAATCACGCTGTAGGTTGGTTGCATTGTGTTTCCAAACCCTCTACAGATGCTCAATACTGTTGATGCTGGACAGCAAGTCACACATTTGATGGCGAAGGACGTTTTGCGATAACCTCCCATTACCCTTCCATCATAAAGGCAGCAGTGTCTATGTGTACATCAGCACGCCTGCATGCGTGCTTGATCAGACGCTAATTAAAAGTCAATTAGCCCACAACCCAGTGGGTGACTGACCTCTCTAAACACAGGAAGGATTGGGGATGTGGAAAGCTCCCCAAGCTCATTATTTACCGTGACACTGTCCTTCTCCCTCTATTTACTGCAAGCTCCAACTGTCTATCCACCTGTCTGCGTTTGTGCCTCTGTCTGCTTCATTACTGTATATGTTAAACACCTCGAGCAGCATCGCACGCATGGTGAAGAATCTAAAAGCATTACCTCATGGTTGTTCTGGACTCTCGCGTCCTCTAAATGAGGCATATAAAGTGCCTGCACTTATCTCTTCGCATTCGTTCATTTTTCTCTTCATGACGTTGAATTATACTCATGTGAGCTGTTTTTTTTTTAGCCTCGCCTTAAAAACACAGTGGATTGGTTGACTGAATGGCCCCCTGCTTCGGTCTGGTGGTTGTAGTGTTGTTGAGGTAAGATAAATATAGAACACTCCATCAACACCCTACCCACCATCTACCACTAATACTCCCTAATACTGCAGTTTATTTTCTAGCGTAAGTAATTACAGGCTGCTGCAGAGAGAATTGGCCAGAAAGTGTGGGCTTGACAATCTGACCGTCGACAGGATCGTCCCCGCGCTGCTTTGTGGGACTGGGAACAAATGTAAGAGGTTGTTAATGCAGTGATGTGTAAGTGTTTTAAATCCTCTCCCATGAACCATATTCACAGACCCGTGGAATTGATTGAGCTCTAAGAGGGAAAGAGAGACTCAGCCCGTGATGAAAGACGGATGTAACAACCTTAAAAACAGAACCAAAAAAAAAGAAAACGCAAATGAAACTAACAACTATTAAGTAAACTGTAACTCTGCTTTTTGGATAACGACTTTCTCAACAAAGAAATGTTGAAAATAGAGATGGTGCAATTTTTTTAATTGAGATTAACAAAACAATAAAATCAAAATAAGCTGATCGTGGTAAATTTCCATCAACAGGATAATTGGGAAATGATGATAATTGTTTATATCCTCACATGAGTGACTAGCTCAAAAATGCTAGCTCACCAACCAAGATCTTAATTTCAATATTAAAAAGGATGTTTACTGAACGAAGGTGTGTCCTCTTCGTGATGCAATAAAAACAAGAGTTTAAAGTATATTTTCATGATTATCTTAATAACATGGTGGATGAAATTTCCATCTTGTCCGGTGTCTATTTGAACACTTTAACTCGATGAGATAAATAAAGTGAAACCTAACAAGGACCAAAAAAAAAAAGGCAGTGATATCGCTGTTTCTCTTCGAAAGGAAAGGTGACGATGCCATGTTGACACCAAATTTTTGAAAAATGATTCATAGGAATTTGCTTTGCACAACTTTTCTAATTCCATTAGGGAAAACAACCTCCTGCTAAGTTGATACACGGCTGTGATATTACACCAACTACTATTAGACGTACCACCTGCTGCTTGTCTTTTATATTAAATACTTCTTGGCACGAGAGAGACTTGTAACGTATCAGTCTCAAACCTTATTATCACTCTCATTAAGTGGCTGTGATGTGATGATAATGCATTGCTGTATATTTTTTAATTGTTCATTATTAATATCAATTCAACTTCAAGGCATATTTTGTCCGCCTACTCTATAGCTATAGTGAAAAATATGCAGGAGATTCTTCTAATTCATATGTTGACATCTGGTCAAAAGGAAGAATAATCATGTTTAGGTGCATCCAAATATTTTTGATGTCAATGATAATTACTCCACCTTTAAATTGAAGGCTTTAATTTATTTTCTTGTCAACTCAACACAGGTGGTGTTGGCTTGTACACTTCCTGACCTGGTTTGAACTCGAACACATAAAAACAAACACTGTAGAAGATATGCAGCCAAGTATGAAACTGAATGTGATGGATTGCATTTGTGGCAATAATTGAATCACTTAAATGATGCTACATCTGTGTTGTTATTAAAATACAGTGATTGGGCTTAGCCTTGTTGGCATTGCAGCGTTCCATGATTCTGACTTGCATTTTCTTTTCAAGGATGAAGGTCAAATGAGAAATGTGTAAATCAGACATTGAAAACTTTTTATGCCTTATGGGATTTGACAGGGTGGATAAAGTGCCTCAGTTGCAGCGTAAAAAGATGCAAATCAGTGATTGTGATTCATAACCAGAAACGTATGTTGATGGAATCTGCAGAGTAACATTAAAGTTTGCTGTGCGACCTCATGCTGACATAAATTTGGGGACCAGATGCATTAGTTAGACTAGAGGGTGGAGTGTGCACCTGCTTGTAAGATGCATGTTCCAATAAGGCCAAACATCCGAGCTGGCTTAAGAGTTTCCTGTTACCGCTCTCAGCGGTTGAAAGCAGGCTGTTAGCGTGGCCCCCGCAGAGATAACTGGGTAAATTGAAGGACACTCCCTAATGGGATACAAGCAAAGGAAGTGAGAAGTGGATCTGCGCTTCTTATCACTTCAGGGTTTCACTTCGGCTCGACTTCCCGCAGGTATACATTAGCAAAGACGAACATTTAGTGAGGGCTGCTTTCCTTACGTATAAAACCTATCAGTGGAGATGCTGTGAAAAGGCTTTCAGTGTACCTCCCATCCTGTCTGAGCTCCAGGGGACACGCCAGCTCTCTTACTCGGGCTGAAATGCCTCATCAAGCCCTCTCTCTTTGGGCAATTACAGCAGGGTGTGATTGAGAGTGAGTGGAGTCTGAGAATGACGACACAGCCGGAGGCAAATTCTGCTACTTGACTTTTTCTTTATTAATGAAGCTGAAGGTGGTGCGGGTAATGCACAAGGTGTTTTGAAGGTGGTATACGTTTTTATATACGCTACATTATTAATATTTTGCTGTAATATTAATTATTTTTCCTGTTTCGAGGAACACCTGTTATGTACAGACTACCGAACATTAAATTATTAACCCATATAAAAGAGTTCTCTGCCATAGTTAGCACTGCACTAGAGCAATGCTGGTGTCATGATGGACAGTTAAACACAAAAAGGAATCAAAATTTGTTGCAACAGATACAGACAATATTCTCCTTTTAGTCCACACGTTGTTTTGGAGATATGAAGTCAGAAGGTCGTAGGTCAGAGTGGACGGATGGGACGACATAATGTCAGAAATTTACACTCGACTCACTTATGTATCTTTTAACCACGACTCCCATTACAGTAGATAAACTAACCTTAACTAAGAACCTGTTTTAACCCAAATCAGGAACGGTCCCTAGACTTGAACAGTGCAGTAAACAATAGGTGTTGTTTTTGTGCATACACCTATAAAACATTGTAAAACAGATGTATTTTTCAGCAGTGATTTGTGGTGATTTAGGAAAACAGACAAATAATGACCCACGGGTGCTTCTATGGTCCAACAGCATATTTTGTTGTTTAATATGGAGGATTTTTTTGTACAAAGCAAAAGCATCAGGTTCAGCTGTAATGTTTTAAGACCTTGTTACCTTATTACAGCTACATAAACCAGCTTATAAATGAATCGCGTCTTCATGCACAGCTCTCTATTGAGTACATCTATCTTCGGCCCTTAACCCTTTTACCTATTGAAACAGTTTGACCCTGTTATAATGATTATTCTGTACAGGTCCTAGTGACGTCATTATCTCCCTGTCCTTCGACATAAAGGGTAAAATGCATAGGCGCTGGCTTCAACCTCTGTCTTTTACAAACAGCCCAGAAGCTATCTAAAAATATGTGAAGGGTTTTCTTTGCAGGAATCACTGGCCATTTAATAGGCGTACAAATGTTTTTCTGCAGGCTGTCTCCCAACACGGTGAATTTTGACACTTACAACACCCAGTTTTGTTTCCTTTATCACACAATCAGGTAATTAGTGTTAGTTATGAGCCAGTATCCAAGAGATAATGTGATTAATGAAATGGACGACGACGCCGTGTGTATGTGTGTGTGTCTGTGTGAGGCATTACAACACAGGTTTGCTTCTTAAATGAGGCCAATTTTAATGAGTAATGATAAGACTGCAAGACAGAGAGAAATGAAAACAAAAAAAAAATACAGAGATGGAATACGGAGAAGGAAAAAATAATGAGTAGACATTATCTGCATGACCTGCAGTAGGCATGGCTCACATTTGTGCGTTGTGTGCGCTCTATTCTCTTGTGAGAATAATTTGTCCTCTGGTGTTATCAACAAATTTAAGTGCTTATATTACAAAGGAGAGGCTGCTCTGTTGGAGCCAAAATCTTGTTTTGTGCACTTTCATTTATCACTTAGAGGGGTTGGACACTTGTTTTCCATTTGCAGTCTCAAGCAAACGGCATGCTGACTTGTTGCATCTAAATGCACACAAGCACAGACACAGGATAATAAATATTCATACAGCACCCTCATCCACAAAGCTGTGTGGTTCCTTTAAATTTTACAATCACTAAAGACGGGCACCCACAGTTGTGCTGCATATTGTGGCAATAGTCAGAAGGTCATTAATCTTTTTTTTTTTTCAATAGATCATTATTAATCACATTGAGCCACCGCTCTGCCCACATGCATGAAGTAAGAATATATATGTCAGCCAGAAGATGTCAGGTTAATTATTTATTTATTGTTATTGTTATGCCTCTAGGAACGTGTCCCGCTATTTGCTGCTTTTTTTTTTTTTTTGCTTTCGCTTTGGCATAATGAATGTTGTGTGAGGACTCCCACTGGCACACCTGCTGACGATGATAAAGGCTCAGGGAAGGGAAGATATGTTAAGTGCTACTCCCTACGTTTGACAAATGCTGCGCCGTCCAGACCACAATCCACATAAAAATCTACGGGCTATGTGAAATTGAAATCCAGAGCTTCCAATTTTACTTATGATAAAACATCAAAAAAGTGTTATTGCCTTAGATAGCAGCAGGACTAATGACCCAGCAGCGTCAACAAATAATAAAATCTGATCTTCTGTTGACACCACATTCTAGTTTTGTGTTATTTGTTGCTTAATTTTCAAAATAAAATAGCTACGATTTAGCTGTAAACTATTACAATACTTTTACGATTTTTTTCATGCTTAATGTATTTGTGTTTTAAAGAAAAATGCAAAGTAATAGAAGAAGGTAAGTGGGGAAAAATGCTTATAAACAGATGTCAATACTCGAAAAATTGGATTCTGGTTTATACTGCATATTGGTTGTATTGCAAGTTCACCTGTAGTTTTCATCTGCCTTGGAAATTCACTTCTAGCTTCTAAGCCGAGTCTGTGAAATTCGAGAAATGTGAACATCTACATTAGAGCAGCTACTGATACAGTGACCTTGCCAGTGAGCTTTGTCAGCTGTTTCAGTCAAAAATGAAAGTTTAATCTCAAAACTGCCCAAGATGCAGCTCTAACTGTCAATGTGGCCTTTTTGCCAATACCCAATAAACCTGGCTGTGTTTGGGGCCATCCACCTTTAATGGGATCATACAGAATGAAAAAGAAATAAGACCAATAAATCTCCAGATACAGACAGACTATAATCATTTCGCACACGTTGACTGGAGCATCTTATTTGTACTGCTGATGCAGGTCAATGTACACTATCAGCATCTATTCAAAAAGTATGAATAAAGGAGACAGAGTTAGAGGAAAGATAATCCAGTCTCCTCTCAATGGAGTTTACAGACTGAAACCGAGAGAAACCATGACCTCCAGATTTTTCAGCTTGTCATGCTGCCTAGTTCGTTGTGTGTTCATTAGAGCTCAAGTATAGTGTATGATATAAATGGTGTAAATGGTAATGTAGATGGAGAGGCTGAGTCTGTGGAACAGATGGACGTGTACATGAACAGATGGACTCACTCTCCACCTCTGAGCATTCGCATGTCTTTTGGGGAGAAGCCTTATGACTTTGTGCTGCTGCAGCGTGGACTCAGCCGTTGACTCAAGTTCAGCCATTAGGAAAAAAAAAAAGGAGGGGAATCAATACCTTTCTGTGTGTGTGTGTGTGTGTGTAAAGGTGGAAGGGCGTGGGTAGGAGTATCAGAGAGATTACATTCAAATTCAGTGTTTGTCCTTGATTTGAGTGAGGTAATGTTCTGTGATGACTGCTTCATTTAGTGAAGGTGATTTATGGAAAGTGACAGACTCTCCCTGCGTCCCTGTGATTCCCTATATTTTCTATCCTTAATTCCACCTTTTTTTTTTTTTTTTTTTTTTTTTTTTGGTGAAACCAGTGTTTCTGGCTCCTTATGTTTTGGAAAGGCCAGCAGCTGGTGATTGAAAGCCTGACATTTGTCAGCTTCCTGTGTGTAGGGGGTGCAATCCAAGGTGGTACTTGCCCAGTTGTTGACATTTTCTGAGTCTGAAAGATTTTTTATTTTTTCATGAAAGGGGGAATGTAAGAGTGTGTCCTTTTCTGTCCAACAGCTGATAATGTCAGGGGAGCAACTTGGATATATTGACATATTCCTAATGTAACTACGTGACAGATCAGTGTTACCAAAGACTCTAAAAACAAAACCGTGTTGAAGGGTGAAACTACGGGCATAACAACATAGACATCATAAGTTATGTGTTGTTTGATGTTGTTTTGAAGACATAATTGTTGCATCACAGCCTAATAAATCACACTGGAGTGGACTGAGCCAATAGTTTTCACACTGGCATGAACAGATTGAACCAGATGTAGCAATTTCACGTTGCCGTGGTTAATTACCTCTCTGGATATCTCCCTCAAAATTGGTTTGCTGATGTAGGTTGAGTTCAGCCTGGTTCAAGACCACGAAATCACCACCCAGTTGGTGAAGAGCTTTACAGGGTGTAGATGCTTACATAAGAACTGGGTGGGTGTGCAAGCTAGATTTTAGACATTGATGTCTTTAGAAAGACAAATCATACGGTTTCTGTCACAGCAAATCTTTAGTTTCATTCAGGTCCAGGTAAAGAAAACGTCTAATTGCGTCGAATCTTACAACGTGCAAGATAAACATATTAGCATTTCACACACACGTAGCATTTTACGCACGCTTCTAATAAATTTGTAACCAGTTCTAATTTAAAACCGTCATATCATCATTATCACACATTTAATCAGCTAACTTTCTGCATAACTAACGCACTTCTGACGGCTGTTTCTCTGCAAATGCAAACTATTGGGACGCGTTAATATGTAATGGCTCCTCACATGTGCCACCTGATGGCCCATGCATGTCCCTTTATGCCAACTGCATGCTGACTAAAACATCATTTTTTTCTTCTTCAGGTGTTAAGTTAGTCTTGTAAGTCTTATACCAAGGTCCTAAAATCTTGTTGTTTGTCTGTAGTAGAGCTGTTTGGTACAATTCAGCTTGTTTATTCACATCCTCAGCGGTGGCCATAGCAACCAAGGTTAAAGTGGGGCCCCTAAGGAGATAGGAGATGGAGACGGGGACTGGTCGAGGGAGTAAATAACCATAACAAACAGCCTGTGTCCCTGTACCTCATGGTCAGTCAGTTACATAAGTTCTTTCCTAGTAGGACAGAGGCACTGAGACGTGAGTCAGGTAAATCATGAGTGAGGCCCTGTTCAGAATTGGCAACAACAAACGTCTCAAGTGATCCAATTACAAGTGGACGGCTCTAGGTACATCAGTTCAAACCCGGCATTAAAATGCTTCTTCTCATGCGTTTCAAGTGACTCCTTATGATCAGATCTCACTCTATACCCAGATAAACATGTAGAGTTGTTGTTTTTAGTCAGTCTGACAGATGGGTCTGTTGTCATTGTGTGTGAGAGACAAAGATGGAGCAGGGAGCGGCGGAGCTGAGTCAATCAATGCGCCGCGCTCTATGATAAAATAAGATTCTCGCCATTTGAAATAGTAAAATATCTTTGGCTCATTATGAAACTGGGACTAATTAGTCTGCTGCAGAGGACATCGGTTGAGTAGGTGGTCCTTCATTGTGGCCCAGGACGCATTTGCACTAAAACTGTTAGAAGGCACCATGGGTAACCTTCAGACCTGGGTGGCCTTACACACATAGGACCTGCTCATACACATACACACTATGACTGATAATCTGTTGATCGATCTGTTTTTTGCTCTAAAGAGAAAACACACGCTCATGTACACACTCAGCACAGGGTGACAATAATTTAATCAGATCTCTCACGCCCCTCCACCCACTCGCTCTATTCCCTGCGTGTGAATTTGACAAACTGAGGGAAAAGTCTTTTTATATATTTGGCGTATCTGTTTCCAGTGATTCCTACTGTTGCTGTTCATCTATTTCCTATCACTTTAACCAGTTTCGTACGGCTGAATGAGACTATGCAGTCATTATCTGATTCCCCCCCTCTGCTCCGTCCCCCTCCGAATTCACAAGGAGTCAGACTTCCACCGTGAGAACTCTGGTTTGATGGATCATTATGGGGGGAGACATCGCACAGTTTTGGAAATGCAAGATCAGCTATATTCATTTCTGCAGATGGCTCCACAATTACACTTAAGCTGTTCATGTCACTTGTCATCTCACAGCCGCTGTAATAATGGGACCCGTTGCTATATTGTTATTTCACTGCTATGCAAATCAGATGCTCCTCTCGCAGAACGCTGCCTGCCCTCCACAACAGGGCATGGTTTATGCTCAACATACACAGACCGTTAGGTTTATGAGTGCAGGGATTAGTAAGAGCACCAACCTCACAGACAGAAGTGCTGTATCCTCTGAGTGTCCTTCTCCTTTGATCCTCTACATGAATATCAAAGAGTTCTCCGTCACAATAAAAGCAGGATATGACCTGTGATAATCCACAGCTTACCCAACAGACAGAAGACTTGCTTCAAAATAAAACTCCACCTAAAATGTGTCGTTTAAGTATGAGACACTCAGCTGGAGGCAGCTCTGCAGAGGTTTTAGTTTGCACCTTTGTTAAAAAAAAAAACAAAACAAAAAAAAACACTGGCTATGTTCAGCTTTGGCCTGACGCGGCTTTCAGACGAAACGCGATTTGAACTGTGCTCACCCTGCGGGTAAACACACGGTTGGGGGTAGTTTTCCAGACTTCTAGTGAAACATGTCACTACTTAGCAAGAAGCTTTCGCTGTGTTTAGAATTGTTGCCAGCAACAAAGGTTGATCTCTCCAGTGCAACGAAACAAGCTCACTAGCCACGCTAATAAGAAGAAGGGGATCAGCAACTCAGAGACTGTGGGGGATGGGATCCTCAGATCCACGATCCAAGTTCAATCTAGGTGTCATATCTGTGCCATCAATGTGACCATCAGACCCGTCTGTAGTAGCAGTAGCAGCTAATTCTCCACTGTCCATTAATATGTTACAAACAAACATTTCTTTTCCTTCTTAGTCCTTTCAAACACTGAAGCTCAGCAGCAGATACATGATTCCATACGTTGCTTCGTGCCCATGAGCCCCCTGCTCTTCCATTGGTTTAAAGACGTTGCTTTAATTATGCTGCAGACTGTAATTATGCAACAGGAGTGGTTTTGTTGGATGTTTTAATACTTGTGTTCTGCTGCCTCTGAATCCATTGGAACAAGCACACATCTAAGGTGAACGCAGTCCCCGTTCGTAGTAAACAGCAGAGTCACCTTTACAGGCAACAGACAGAGTCAAAAGATATAGATTTTTGGGTGAAGTATCACTTCAGGTTTCATCTCAAAGGAGCATCCTGCTCCTCGATATGTTGTTTTTGAGGATGGCTGTGAATTGAACTACAGTTCAAGTTGTCTGGGCAAGTGAGTGAGACAAAGGAGATTCAGAGATTCACAGTCATGTCATGTACATTCGAAGCAGGTATGGGCTCAGTACCTGAATGACACGAAGGCCTGGTGAGCTCCTTTCCCGGGGCCATGTTATTGGGAGTCAGACTGTGCTACTGCGGCAAACGTTTGCTGTCAATATTTATCACAAAATAAAGTTCATGACGGATTGTGGTACTGTAAATGAGCAAAGACGGTTGTGTGTTTTCGGTTTGACTAAACCCTCTCAAGCCGTAGCAGTATCTTACAGCCTTTATATCATATATCAGTCATGGACATCATTAATGAAATTAGAATAAACGTAGCCTTGATTTCATTCAGTTTACTTGCATTGTGTAACAGAGAACCGCACCATTGCAATCGCCCTGCTCGGCTCTAGACGGCTTTATATTTATGTTAATTCACATGCTGATTAAGTTGTGTGGAAACGCCCAATTGCTTGGCTACTAACTTGCAAATAATAGATGCTGTTTGCGTGTGGTTGATTATTATTTTTTGCTAATTTTATGGTAATTATAGTTTTTGCACAATAGCAGGCGTTCAACGTGATTCTGTACACCAGGGAGTCCTCCTACTCGTGATGCTCTTCCTGTTTGTTCAATTTGACTAATACAAAAAGGCAAAAGAGGTGAAGTAGTATAATACTGATTTGGTATTTTCCTGCGTTATTTTCTTAACTGGCAATAAAAGAAGATAAGCACACATTTGCTGATAGACCTGCCCTTGCCCTCCCTCTCGTGATTGCTGTCATATGCACACGGGCTTTAAATTGTGGCCTAAAAATCATTAGCAATCTCTGTGATTAGTGGTTATTTAATTTCTGTCAGCGTCATTTCATGGACCAGTGACTCTGTTGCACAGTAGATATGAAATGCTGCTCTAGTAAGGCTGCAAGCTGCTGTCAGGTCGGTATATTACATAGCGTTATTATCCCAGAGTTATTCTTCCTCATTTCCAGAGAAACCAAAATAACTAAGCCAAAATCACAAATTCGTGAGGGGGAGTCACTAACACAAGGACAAAACTTGGCTACTGAAAGAGTTACTTTCTAAACAAAGACTTTAATTTATCTTCTTTTGGCCTGGTGTTATTTTATCTTTTTGAGTGAAAAACACCACCTTGTCACAATGTCAAGATAAGATATTTTTTTTCCGGGACAGGCTACCCAGGATTCTTATAGAAAAAGGTGAATCTCTCTTATAGCGATTCGCAGTCTCACATAAGCTCACACAATGCAGTTGTTCGTGTGCATGCATATATCTCCTGTGTTCCTGTTCCACCATGAATAAGGTAAATCAGGTGGATGAGAATTTTTCCAGAGGGAGTAAAAAAAAAATTTCAACTGTGTCCTCACAGGAAATGCAAGAAGGGGAAGGGGGAAAAAATGAACGATTCAAGTTGAAATTTATACATTTCTACCACAATTTGGAAAGATTTATCAAAGGCTAATGTATTAATTTAGGGGCCCGTAGAAAATCCAGGTATGGCGGCTTCCCTCTGTTTATAAGCAATTAATCATATGTGTGCAGCCAGGGAGCAGAGAACTCATTTGCACATTTGTCATGACAGCTTATATATGGACATTTTCAATACTCGCTGGAGAACAATAACTTAAAAGTATGGGGGGAGGAAGTCAAGTTGTACTTTGCCCACTCCTCTAAAATCAGTTTGCAGGTTGCCAACGGGGAAGGTACTGCAAGTCAGTGAGTCCCCAGTGACCAAGTCTAAGTCCAAGCCACCAAAGCAGAGTCTGAGTTGAGTCATTATTACCTGAGTGTGAGTTTGAGTTATTAAAATTGAGTCTGAATCGTTCCGGGATGGGCTGCAGTGCTCCACTGTGGCGCAGTCAAAGAGCTGACATACTAATGAAAAAGGCCTGCATGAAATACTAAAGACACGTGTGTGAGGCACATTAGCAAATCACATGCACACGCAAACATGCACAATAAAAGACTGAGTCCTCTGAATGTAGCCAGAGCTGAGTCATCTGTGCTCAAGTCCAAGTCAAGTCACAAGCCCTGAAAATCAGGACTTAAGTTGGACTTGAATCTGAGTCCAGGACTCCAGCACTCGAACATTGTTGTATGTGCACAAGTCTGGCCTTGTTTGTCTGAATGTATTTTAAAAAGGAAAAAAAAAGAAATCTATTCCCAATAAGACCAGCAAGACAGATGAGCAGTGCTGTTTCACATGTTTATGAATGGGCTCATCTTCCTCCCTACACGCCGTGTTGCACACAGCCACCTCCACATACGAAGAGCCACAGGAGCTTGGCTCCAAACATGGATGTGGATTAATAAATGGAGCAAACCTCAGCAAGAATATTTGGAGATGTGGTCACTGTAGCTTTGCCATTGGCAATTTATCTACCTTAAATGGTACTAAAATCCTTTTTTAGGGAAGTTCCAGGTTTGTTGTTTAAGGAGGACAAATAGTCCACAGTCATGTCATTGGCTCTGAGGGGTTGTGCATGGGTCACTTACATGCTGACCAATCAACATGTAATGCAACATATGCATTCGGGTTTAGGTTTAGCAGGTATAATGTTTACCAGGTTCACAGTTAATGGTTCAAAAGCAGTTGACAAGAGACTGTTTGGCATGTAAGCACTGGATGTAATGTTTGCTCATTAGCATCAAAAAACGCAAACTACTGAGGGTGTTCATCAGTTTTGCTGATATTTGCTCAGTCAACAAACACTGGACAAATTGAAAGTCTAACCTGATGATGGCGCCGAAGGAAAGTCAGACGTTCACAAAGGTGTTTACAGTTTATTTTGAGACGGTGATGAATGTCTGTAACAAATGTGATGGAAAACCAATGCAACAGTTGTGTTGCATGACATTTTAACTAGAATTATGAATGCGAACCTGCTGGTGATGCTGCAGGAAAAGTCAAGGGATCACCAAAGTTAGTTTGATTCATCCCCTGGGAACCGCAAATGTCTTGACAAAATTCAGTGATTATCCATCTGGTAGTTTTAGAAATTTTTCAGTCCAGATCAAAGTGGTGGAGAGGCTGACAAACATACATACTGAGACAGGCAAATTGTTTTGATTGCAGATCCCTCTCCGATGTTTCACCTGAAAAATAACAGTCTCTGCCCTCTTTAAGGATGAGTACGATCTTGGCAGTGCATTAGGCACATCTTAGCAGCCTTTCAGAAATGGCATCCCCTTCCCATACCATTGTGAGGGAGACAAGACATGTCATCCAGTCAGATGAGTTGGTTTCCTGTTGGTGATCTGGCCCATTACTCAGCCTTGCATCAGCCCCGGCAGAGACAACCAGACTGTGACAGGTACGATAGGGCCGCACTGGCCATCAGCGAGAGGTGACTTATTAAAAATAATGACTGGGCGTGTGTGATGTGATTGATGAGTTTGTGGTGACAGCTGGAAGGCCATAGCTATATCTGGACACACTCTCCTCACTGACACGACTGACGTGCCGGGAGAGCGAGACAGAACACGTCATTTTAATATTAAAATTTTCTCCAGCACCTGCGAAATGAGAGGATGGTTGAAGGGAAGGAGAGCGATACAATTATTATTCAGAGAGAACAAGATGTTTGACCCGAAGTAACTTTCCCTTTATTTGATGTGTTTCTAAGGCACCGCTTTAACCTGTGGACTTTGAGGAGCACGCACTATAATAGAGAGAGGAATGTAGTGGCACAGGGCACCGAGGCCTAAAATAAATACATTTTAATGCACCTTTCTGTTGTCAACAGAGACATACTGGCTTGGAATCTGTAGCGCCTACTCAGCAAACCTTTAAAATCTGCTGCAGAATACTGAACAGGGAGACACTGACAAAGTTTCCCGTAAACCAAAGGAAAGATTTTCGAGCTAGAGGTGACTTTTGGTTTTAAAAAATAATTCAACATTTTGGGGAGATGCTTATTGGGTTTCTTAGCGAGGGCAAAGACTCGTACCAAAGGGAGAAAAAAAATTTAATTGACCAATTAACCTCTTTGTCTTATTCATTTAATCCTTACATAAACAGAACTAGTGGGAGTTATGAGTTGCAATAATTTCTTGGTGAACAGTTTGAAGCACTGACTTCCCTTCCCTTCCACCTAACGTGCCCATAACCTAGGAGCCTGGCCTTGCGTGACGCATGTACGACACAAGCACGGCCCTGTTTGTTCCTCGTGGATGACATTTGTTTCCCTGGCCTGAGGGGAACAGGTCTGACTCACTCGTCGATGCAAGATTCGACTGTTTCGGCCAATGAGATGCGCCGTCCTCCTAATAGCAGCGTTCTGGCTGTGCCGGCCTCGTCTGCCGTGTCCAGCCTGTTCTTCTCCTGATAAAGACAGATCAGCTTTTACTTAATGGTTAAAAAGGGTTGATGGAAAATTTCCAAATTGTTGTGTCTGAGTCCAAAACAACAAATCATACAATTTACCAAATTGGGGATAATTTTGGTCTGGTACCACTGCTCTTCTGGCAGAGAGAGAGCAAGTTAGATGTATGTATCCCAGCTAATAACAAGACCCATCCCCATTTGTCATTATTATTTATTTCCTACACCAACCCTGATCAAAAAAAACTGACAGAGTTAAAACAATTGTTTCACTTAGAGCGGCTCTCTTTTGCTGCCTCTTGTCTTTATGCTGAGACACACTAACCTCATCCTGAGCCCAGTGCCACACAGACATAAGATCTATATAAATCATCTCATGTCACTTTTGGGAAACATGCAAATAATCGCACTACTGACCTATTCCTTTAAGGCATCTTTGGAACTGATGTGAATGGCCTTTACACGCTGAACAGTCAGGAGCCTCTGTATATAATGATGGATTACAATGCAACTCCCTGATCCGCTCAGCTCCCCCTACATGCTCTCTTCTTGGCTGTATCCTCTACCTACGGTCTCATAATGGGTCAGACCTGAAACCCAAAAGAAGCAGATTCTTGAAAGGTGGCAAACTTGAGGAATATTCAGGTCTCCTTATTATGGAGGGTATCTAAAGAGGAAAAGATGAAAGGTGTTTGATGATAAGGGGCCTCAGATGCTGGTGAATCAGGCAGGACATCAGACTGAGCTGACCAAAAGCAGCATGGTAATGGATCATGTCCTCCCGGCAGAGGTGAAAACTGCTCTGTTTTTATGACTCCACTTGGTGTAAAGTCCATTAAGTCAGCTCTTAAATTCTTAAACACATGATCCACGCTGAAAACGATAACCCTGTTCAGAATCCATCCACAGGGATTTTATTCCCTTTTTCACTAAAGGCGTGTTTTTATCTTCTGATTCCTGATTGCTTTCTCACTTTCTCTATGCCCCTCCTCTCTGTTTTTTTACTCTCTCATGTGTTCTTTGTAGTTTTTATCCTCATCTTTCACCCTCCCCTTCCCCTCCTCCCGAGAGCATAAATATTAAGCTGGCAGCGGTGACTGCAATCCTTTGTGTCCTATCGCAGCCCCTGCCACACTTATGTACTGTCTAGTATAATAAAATATTGACTGGCATGGCAAAATTACGTTAGGCTGCAATGATAAATACGATCCATAAACCTCCAAACACGTCACATAAATGGCGGAATTTGTTTAATGTGACATGAAATACGTTTCAGGACGTCAGGGTGTTTAAGTTGCGTGGGAAGCCAGTGTGGCGTGCAGGTAGTTGGGGTGGCATGCATAAAGCCATAATGATGAGTTAGGCAGCTCTATATGTGTGTGTGTGTCATGCTCAAACCCTTCCATTCTCAAACTCGGTGCCAACCCTGTCGCTAACGCAGCAGCTCTCTGCATTATTTATCCCCACAGCAGTACAACCATTTTAACTGCTGCCGCTGCTGCCGAGGAGGCAGCTGAGAAAGTGCACACCTTGCAACTCAAAGACCTTTTTCATAAACTTTACTCCTCTCTTCTTCTCTCTGTAAGCCTCAAAGATAAAAGGCCTCTCTTCCCCCTATCCCCTAACCCACAGCCTCCCTTTTTACTTTGGTTTTATGATAAAACCTGGATATGGATATTGATTTGTCAAACAATAACACCAGATCACAAGTGCTTCATAAGAACTGATAAAACTGGCTGGCTGACTGTTACGCTTCACATTTCAATTTACTCGAGCACTTTTCACTTCACGTCCCGACTGCATGCAAAGCAAACGCGACGGAGAAGAGAGGCATCTTATTACCTGCTTATTCTGTAATGGGAAAACTACGAGAGAGGTGATGGTGGAATGTCATCCAGCAAAATACGAATATAGATCTCACCACCTCTTCCCTAAGCCTCACGGAAAGGCACGTCAGTGTTTCATATTGGTGCATGAACACTACAGCTGACAGAAAGTAATAGCCGAGTCAGCATGCAGTACCTGATTTACAAGCTCTTCAGGAGACTATGTCCATTTTCAACCAGGTTTTATTATCGGAAAGGCAAAGGCAAAGGCAGCATCATCTGTTTATTGATTTTTAAGAGACACTGTCCTGTCAGCATCACTGTATCAACTCAAATAATGAAAAAAGACGTTTGAACAGGGGCCAACATGGCAGATATGGCAGAGCTCTTTCTTGTGCTAGATACAGCTTTGCTGTGTCAGTAACACTGAAAGTGGGATTTATAGATATGGTGGTGCGTTTCGGGGTATTTTGATGGCCTGGACGCTACATGGGCAGAGGGAGATAAGTAAGGGGCCAGTGGGAACGGGAGCACACAATTAAGATGAGATAGCATCCCCCTTTCTGGAGAAATAATCTGCCCCATTTTTTTTTTTTTTTTTTTTGGCATCACGTCAGCGAGCCATTTGCAAAGCTGTGATAACAAAATAGGATCGTACGAAGGAAGGCAAGTGGAAATCAGAATAGACCGTGAGAGTCCAACACGAGGAGCCTTCTTCAGTCAAGGTCAGATATTTAGAGATACAGTGATTAAAACTATTCTCACTTCACGAGTACAGATTTTCTTGGTTCATCTGAACATATATTATTAATTCTTTGAATTACCGTGGAGCATGCTCAAGGATCTCACTTGTGAGTGGTTGGCATTAACAACTGACCTTTCATCTTGACAGGAATACACGCTAATGGCGATGTCATCTTTGACTCCTACTCCGCGGGAGGCATTACACGGGGAACAGGCAAGGTCGTGCCACGTTTGGAGCTCCGTGCTTCCAGACATTCGCACTCGCAGCCGTGAATAGCAATGAGACATGTTTTGTTGGTCAAGAGGCATTTTAATTGGCAGCCGAGCTGTGCGTGCGCTTGTTTGCAGGTCGACTCTCAGACCTCTGGCTTGGAGTACGAATCTAATGTGATATTGGCAGCAAGTGAGTTTGACTTCTGACATTTTATACAGTACCCTGGCTCAATTAAAAATGCAACAACAAGAACAGACAGGAGCAGCACAAAGTAGTCCCACCATGGATTAAATTTTTGTTTTTTGCTACAAGGAATGAAAAGTTAAAATATTTTAGTTTTAAATAAAAATGTTCACGTTATGCTTTTTTTTTTTTTTTTTTATCACGACATTTAGGAAGGCAGTTGCACATCTAAACTCTAACACACAAAGTTAAAAGTGATAAAAGTCAAATATTCACTTTCCTAGAGAGAATTTTTTTCCTCTTCATTGGCTTCTGAGTGAAGTCTCTAGCTCTTCAGCTCCTAAAATGCTCCACTGTGTTCACCTATTTTGTCGGGCTTTTTTTTTTTTTTTTTGCCTACTGAGACTTAAAATGTTGAAAGAGAGTGAACCAGAGTGTGAGAAAACCAACACAGTCAAGTTGTGGTCTATAAAGAGTTGAGTGACAATTCTAGTTTGCAACTAAAGTGATATGTTTGCACTGTGTGCGTCAATCTGAGCGTTTGTCTACATACATTTTTTTATTAGTGCAACTTTAACAAAAAAAGGGATCATACCCCATATTAGAGGTGTGATTTACTTCTTGAATGAGAGCTGAAAAATCTTTTCCACCCATACGTGTTTTCCAGGTAGGAACGTGCTTCCTGCGCTACTCTCCATTTCCAGACAGACTTGAGAACTCATTACCTTTTCCCATCTGACAGCTCCACCTGAGGCAGCAGATGAGCTGGGAAGTGAGAAAGAGGGGGAGACAGCGACAGGGTCAGCAGCAAGGATTTGCAAAATAACAGAGCCCCTCTGTCAAGGTTTTGTTAATGTCTTTGTCATCCTGTGGCTGAAGAGGAGCCTTTCTGTCTGGCTGAGGTCTAATGGGATGTTGACCCGGCCCTAGTCCTGTCTGTCAAACATCATCAGTCTTGACAAAGGGAGTGAATGAGGGGTGAGCACTCTCCCCTGAAAACAATTCTTCTCTATATAAGGAAGTCAGGGGCTAGAGAGATGCTGCTAGTAGAGGGTTGGGAGCCAATTGCTATGAAAAAAAAATCAGCAATAATTTGCGGGATATTAAGTCCAATTTTCACACACGCAAATACATGACGGAATAGCAAATGACTGCTGGGTAATTACATTTTATGCTACAGTCTCCAAACAATTAGCCAGCGAGGGTTAAATGGACACCTCGGTCCTTGGAGGGTTTGGATACCTGCTCAAATGAAGTCCATCCAAGGCATCGTCAGAAAATATCATTCAAGAAAAGTTCAATTGCTGGATCTCGAGAAATGAGTGTTGGATGTTGGGTCACCTCCATACGGGACCTCCGTATTGTTTGTCCTCTCTGTGCTGAATAGTCTGTGTGAGTGCAGAATAATCCTTCACCACATCCTGTAGCTGCAAAGGAGGAGTGATGCTGCCATGAATATTTATCTGCTGTTCGCTTCATCATGCTCCAGCAAGTCCTGTGTGTGTGTGTCATTTATTTTGTGCAGATACATATCTGTCGGGAGCACCTCTGTTTTGCAGAGGTGAATGAACTTGTAATGTGGTGCTTCATATTCTTCCGATTTGCTCCACCTCTATGGCAGTATGCTATTAGCTCATCGATCAATCATGTTGGTAAACCATCCATGAGAAGGCCAGTGTCAATAAAGGAGGAGGAGCATGAAATGAAAAATCCATCTTAAAACACTCCAGCACTGAAAAACCAGCTAGTGGCAGTGCGCTTTGCCTTTTATTTATTTATTTTTTCAGCAATAAAAAAAAGTGTCTGGCCTGTTGTTCTTTCTTTTCTCAGAATTTCATACCAATCCCAAACATTCAAGGGAGAATATTTAGTTCAGAAGACAAAGAGATAAATTTTAATCTCCACTAACACAAGACTTTATAGACCACAAAAATAAAATGGTAATTTATTTTTGCAAATCCTGCTGTGTGACGACTGGAGCGCCTCAAGATCTTTATTTAGTGATAACACTAATAATCACAATCATCGTTTCCCAGTCAGTTGACTTGTAAAACCAGCAGACCTCCTGCTGTGGTTAAAATCATGTGGGATGGAGGGTAGAGATGATAAGAAGGGTTGACAAGAGCATCTGGGGCCGAGGTCAGTACGTGTGTTTTCTTCCCTGTGAGCCTTGAGCCCTGAGTGCTTCCGTGCAACAAATAAAAACGTGTGGCCTCGATGAAAAGCCTGCATGTCTTTGTGCTTGTATACTTACTGGCTATTGTCATGTTAGCCTGTGAAAAGTTTGTAGGGTTTTGACCCCTAGTGTATCAAAAGCTGTTTGCAGATGAATTCATCAAAGAGGAATGTGGTGAATTTCACAGATTTTTGCTTTATTATCTTACTCTCTAAGTCCTGAATTTATTAGCCCACTACATCCCGTGGTGGTGTATAGTTCTTACTTCGTTTTAAGTCTCAATTAGCTTTCAGCTGACATTCAAAATAAGCGTTTAACACTGTGTTTCAAATGAGTCGAAAGAGAGTTCATCGAGGTCAACAAACAGTAAAATTATGAAATGAAGACCTTAACGTTTCAAATAAGTCACATAACAATCAGGCCCCTCACACATGAACTATGACAGCGATGTGGTACGCACCCCAACTGAAGAGGAACGTGTCTGCTGCTGCTGCTGCTTTGTCCCTTTGGTCAAGCTGTGAGAGGAAGCAGCTTCTGAATCTAGAGCCAGACCCTGTTTTCCTGCTATATCTGGATGGATGGGAACAATATAGTTTGTGGGTGGCGAAGAAAAAATTATGGCCAAACACATTTAAGCATCACTAAAGGTTTGGATGAAATGTCTTCTCCCATCTATAGTATACCAGTAAAGATGTAAGGTCAAACTTTAAGGTGTTTTTGAGGTGTTATTTAATGTTTGTTGATGGCAGCGCTATTACATCTGCCAGATATTAAAATCCACAGATGATAACGGGAGCGAATGTGCTGTAAAAACTGACAGCTGTCAAAGAGCCAGCTTTAATCTTGTTTTTTATGTACATGAAGCCCATAAGCTCCCAAACATAAGATAGTTTCGATGAGCAGTAAACTTTGATGTCAGACACGCATCTGCAACTTGCATAAGCACAGACAGGCAGAATGTTGCACATCTGTAAGTCTACAGAACATCTGTGCATCTTTAAAATGTGATGGATCATATTGTGGGGCAGTTTAAAGAACATGCAATAGATACTACTCCTTCGTTCCATAGGCCTTTTTTCACAGCAGACGTTTCTGTGCGTTGAAGTGGGAAGGCCGCAGGTGTTACTGATAACACTGGGGGTGGCCCTTGATCTTGCCGGAGACAAATATGTCAGAATGCACCGGCACAGAAGTCGGGGTTTGCTTAGCTAACATTAGTCAATAAACCAGTGGTTCTCAAATCTGGGGCTGCTGTCTCTAGTGGGACATTTGTTTACTCGTTACCTTTTGTTGTTACTGGTGCTGAGTGAGTCTGACAGCCGAGCAGAAGCAGCGTTGATTGCCCGCTGTGCCGGTGGAGTGCGCGCCGTCCATGCCAAAAGAAGCCTGCAGAGGACTCGCTGAGCTACCCAGCCCTGCACCCTCCCTCTCTTCCTCCACATCCACACAGTGGCAGCAACAGGGGGTCGTGGTGGGACCGGGAATTATCCATATTTTAATGATGATTGGCTCTAAATTTTATCCTCTGTTGGAAAGATTAGGGGTTAGTTAAAAAAAACATTCCTGCCCAAAGCCCCGGCGTCCCGTCGTTGACAACGCCAAAAATATACAAGCATCCTAATTTTGTTTTGACTTGAGAGCACTCTCACCGTTAAACAACTCTGTTGTAAGATTTTAGAATTGGTTTTGTTTAGCTGGCTATGACCCCATATCCATTGACTTTGCATTAAGAACTTCAAACAGCAGACCTTGGCCCACATGAGACATCCAGTGTTTGCTTTTTCAGAGGTTTGTGTATTCTGTAAAATCACGTTTTACGTATAATAACTTATTGGCGTGAATGATATTAATAATTCTGAGAGTAAGTGGTAATTAAATGGAGGAAAGCATGAACTGCATCTGGGTGTTACCTAGACAGTCATGTACGATTGCATGTCTGCATTACAAGTGGTGTTAATAAGCGTTCTCATTATCTCAGTTCTGCCCACACTGTGATCAAACCTCTACGCGCCGATTAATAAAGAAGGACCGATGGCTAACAAACACTGAAGCGGCGTGAGGGGATGCTTCGATGTGCAGTGCCTGAGACACATAACGGATGTAGTCAGCCAAAGGCTTAATCTCTGGAGCCTGACTTGGCTAATATTACGTATTTTGTAAGACTTGGAGATGCATGCTAGTGCTCGTGCTAGCTCAGTTCGTACGGGCTCTTTTTATTCTTCCTTTGTGCAGGGATCTTTTGCAGATTTTTCACTGGTTGAACCTGTCAACTCGTTGGCACATTCAAAATGTCTAAATGTAATTTTCAACTGATCCAGAAACCTAGTGAGCTGACCACCCCCGGATGTGGTCTATTCACATGCTGATAATACAGCAGTCCTACAATAAACCCTACTTCTGTGACGGCTGAAATTAATAGTTTTTGTCTTAATTGTTGTTGTTATTTCAACTGTATTTTTATTCAGGAAGCTGCCCTTTGTGTTGCTTTTGTGCTGTTTCGGGTTATAATCAAGGACAAAATTTTAGAGCAGCTGAGTGTACGGTAAATTGTGTTTCATTACCTGGAGAAAATGATTAGAGTACAACAACTTATACTTATACTTTCTCTAACAGTCAACACTGTAGCTCTGCGATCATATGTCATAGAGCTGATTTTCAAAGCTTGATGAGAAACTTTACATTTTGCTGATTCGGGTCCAGGGAGCATTGCTGCTCTTGGTTTATTAAATTGTTCCCACTAGTCACTTCCTATCAATCAGTCAATGCAGCATTGAAGTGGATACTTGTTATGGTAATTACTATTTATGAGTGGAGTCTCATCTACATATATACATGGTGATAAATAAAGGAAAAACCAGAGCAAATGAGTGGAGAAACATAACGAACGCAGAAACTTCCAAGGGATCATGCTCTGCGCTCAGGTTTAAAAATGCTGACCAGGCCCAGCTGCATCATGGTAGCAGGAGGAGAAGTGACTTTGAATAAGGGCTGATTGTTGGGGCACGAATGGCAGGTGCTAAAGTCGCAAAAACTGCTCACCTGGCTCGTGTTTGACCCCACATTTGATGTTCGTGATGCTCCAACATCTGCGTGTGAAATGTAATGAAGAGCAGAAGGGAAACTCTGCCACAGGTGACTGAGAATGTCAATGCAAGATGTGATCAGACTGCGTCAGCAAGAACAGGCTGTTGACAATTACATAGAGTCGGATATTATGGTAGGGTTACACTGCATAAACCCCTCATTTCAGAGATTTAATGAGATGCACATTTGAGAGTTCAGTGGTGCTACTGGTCTACAGAGGTGTGGGGAAAAATGTGAGGTGGTCAGATGAGTGCTAGATGCTTTACCCCTACAGAGAATGGATCTCGTGTCTCTGTTACACTGTGAAAGGGGGGGTGGGGGGCATTTTGCTAGCAGATCAATAGGGAGCTGTTCTGATTGATGACCTTTATCCTCTGAAGCATTTCTGGGGAAAATGCCCACATCCTCATTGGGCATGAGTTGTCACTCAAGGGTTCAATGATGATGATACCTGAACTGAACACCCATGGGTGATTTTGGGCCGACGTGTTAGGCAGCAGTCTGCACCACCGTCATCAAAACACCACAAGAAGGAATATCTTTTGGAAGACCAGTGTTTGTCCCACTGAACCCGTGGTGACCCAACACCTCATCGAGACACACCTTTTCCCCTCACTTTGTAACCTGTCCGTGTTTCTCCAATAAGCTCCACTTCTACATCAGCTTTTATTCATTAAGAAAACAGACTGTTCGCAGTGTTTGCATATGACCTCTTTGTAGTTTGGGGCAGTAATGTCAAGGTGCTCTCTGCTTTTGAGAGATTACATGGGAAATGGCCTGTTTTTTAACTTGTTGGTCTTTTTGTGGCTTCTACAGTTCCTTGGCTTTACCTAATAAGAGCTATACACAATTAAGAAGCTGCGGGCTCCCAGTGAAATGAAAAGAAGATAATGTGGGGATGAAGGAGAGTGCCTTTCTGGCAGCCTGCGTTTATCGCCAGACCTGTCCTTCACAGAGACACACTTCACAGAAACACCTGACCCGCAGCCACGGGGGGGTGGGGGTGTGTGTGTGTGTGTGTGTGTGTGTGTGTGTGTGTGTGTGTGTGTGTGTGTGTTTCACTCTGAAATAAAAGGGGGAAAAAACTCATCACTGCCAGTGTGATCACAAAGAAATGACTTTAACCCTTTCAACCCATTTAGGTTCTTTTCAGAGGCAGCACAGCACAAACCTGAGCTCACAGACATAGCCCACATTTTTGCAACAATCAGAGCAACGTGACATCTGTATTCACTGTCCGATGAGGATAAATGCCCCGAAATCTGTGTAGAAATGATGGGAAAGGGCTGAACACCTTGCCATCTAATAATTTCACGTTGAGACATTTTTCACAGTATTAGACATATTTGAGGTCACTGGTTCGTGGTTTCAATGAAATCAAGATAAGGGAGATAGACGTTGATCCACCACGAGTAATAAGACTAAGCAACATTAGTCCGTCACAGAGATGTAGTGACAGTTCTAAACTGTAAGGAGGGAGAACAAAGCGAAAATGAAAAGTAAGGTAAACAAGCGCTGATGGAAGTTTTGCTCTGTCAGTGTGCAGTTACCACATGTATCTTCTACAGTGCTACCTTTTATAATTCATCACTTATGAGTCCTCTCTCCATCTCTGTCTCCTCTCAGGTGTTCACCAGGTATGGGAAGTGCTACATGTTCAACGCTGCGGAGGAGGGGAAGACGCTCCGCACCACCATGAAGGGAGGGACGGGAAACGGCCTGGAGATCATGCTGGACATCCAGCAAGACGAGTACTTGCCGGTGTGGGGGGACACAGGTAGGTCGGACAACACGCTCACCTGTCTGACTGACTTTAAACAGATCAAGGTTCGCAGTCCCTCACCATCCGCAATCACATCGCCCTGTTGCAAGCCAATACTCACGAAGGAGCCAAGGAGCCTAAAAAAGGCTTCATTTACAACATGTGGTTCATGCCATGCGATCACTGCTGTCAGGTGAAAAGGTGATTAAAACTTTTTTTTGTTTGTTTCTACTCGTGAGGCCAAGAATGTCTTTCCTCAGTGCTTGTATTCTTTCTCTACATTATCTGATCTGTGGACCAGTAGTATTTTGTTATTGAGTGACTTTTACGCAGCGTTTAGACCAACACAAAGAGGCATAATATTTTATCTCACTGGGCCTCCTTCTCCCACTCCCACAAATACTATATCATTATGTAATATCACATAAAAGATACTTTTACACAGGTTGCAACTCCTTATTTACTACACCTCTGCCAACTCTTCTGTCTTTCTATGTCATCCTCCTACTTTAGGTACATGGTCATTTGAAGGAAATACAAATCGTATCATAAAGGAAAGGAAAGGAATATGTGCAAAGTGACTCTGAGATGAGGAAAATCAAATGAAGTATTTAAAACATTATTTCCCCAGCTGTGTCCCACACTGAGCGTTTGAGCTCAGAGCCTTATTTTTCATTCAGATTATTTCATTATGCCATAATTAACACAGAAATGATTGAGTGTCCCCCTGATGGTGTCACTTTGAGGACAGTTTCACACCTGGAAAATTGTGTTGAATTTTAAACAAATAAAGATGCAGAAAATGGAGTGCAGGTTTTTACGATATCAGAGGTGATCATCAGAGATGCAGTTAATTCTGTGCTTAACAACTGCTATTGCAAAGCAGTGTTGTCTTTTCATTACTGCTCCCACCAGTAGTGTCTTTTCTAGAGTATCGTAATATACAGAGTCTCACAAAATGCTTATTTTTTAGAGCACTGGGACCTTTGATAGTCCACTTCAGGCATCTCTTATTCTAATGATAACCATGGACTTCAAGTCTACATTAACAGTATCCGCAGCACCAGTCCTGAGTGGCTGCGATGATATTTTTCCTTGGAGAACACATTTCAGTGACCATAATGCATATTCAAAACCCTTTCAAGTCGAGCACTTAAGCCTTTGTTAATCTTTGTTATAAAGTAGTGTAACTTTAAAATCATCCTCTAGTGGTTCCACAGTACAGCTCATTGAATGGCCGACTCACGTCTGGACCAAGTGGAAGGGCAGACAGGGGAGTTCCCAGAGCATCTAGCCAAGCTTTGAGCTGCCCAGCAGATGGACATTATTTACTATGGGCTCAGATCTAAAGAAGATCAATCATCAAAAAGCCCACATGCCTCATTCACACATGTGTTTCTCTATGGACAGCAGGTCCCACGGCCCACTGTCCGTAACACCTCCCGGTTTGATTCCCATTTGAACGGGCTACACTCCAGCCAACACCCTGACAGCAAGTGGAGCTCCGTCTCCTAACAGGCACCAGTTTCCAGTGCCCTTGTTTATCCCTCTGTGGTTTAATTAGCCCAGATGAGCTGAGTCAGCCTCAGCAGGGAGCACGCTGTCTCCTTAACTGAGCCAGGGCTCTTGGCTGTGCAGGCATGAGGGGCACACGCTGCACACACTCTTCCCCCATCTCTTTCCACCAATTACCCCCCCCCCCAATCTAAAACTTCTTCCCTTCTGTGGCTTCTCTTAGTGAGCATCATCCAGATGCCATCAAGTCGGTCTCTGGGGTTCTATTAGCACACTGCTCTGCCCTGGGAGCTTCGGGGCAGCCATGACACTCCTCCTCACTTATCACGATGGCAAACGTTAAAAAAACATGTTTCAAGTTGTGAAAAATGAACAAGATGGATTTAAGTTTGAGTGGTGGTAGAAAACAGATGGCCTGTTGCCTGGATACCAAGCTTTCTCCTCACTGTATTGCTGAAAGATGGAAATAATAAATAGGTTGGATGTGTCTGTCTGTCCAAACTGTAGCTGAGCGCATGTTATTTTATCAAGCAGATATTTTCATGGAAGGTACCAAGAAAGTGATTTGGACTCTGAATCTCACCGTCATTTACCCACAAGTGTTTTTTTCCTTCAGTTCTGTTATGGAGAGATGAGATGGAGAAAGGCTGGAAAGTGTAACCCTTGTTTCCACTGATGCCTGCTGCGTCTTTTTTCAAAACATGTTTCCTCTCTGAGCTTTGGTCCCAGACACAAGCTTAACGTTTTGTTGTGATTGCTAATGTCATAAAAAAGCTCGGAATAATCATTTAACATTGAGTAAAAATAGCCTCCAGCACTTGGAGGCCAACAAACAGAAGTCAGAATTCTTTTTAGCATCTGTGAACTCAGCTCACACACTTTCAAAATCTTCAGTTATTATAATTAGTTCAACTCCTGTTTTGCACTGACCTTTTTTGAAAAGTCATCTGAAGTTTGAGAGTTGGACAGGTCCTCTGCGAGATCAGATTCGTCAGGCAGTTTGGATCAAAGTAGTGGGTTTAGTCACTCAGCACCCACCACATGTTTCCCTTCAGCAGCAGAGCCACAAAATGTTTGCAATGTGCTGAAAAGCCCTTCAAACACGTCCCAGCCTATGAAACTGCGATGACATTCAAGTCCCATTTCTTCTTCTATCGGAGAATAACATCTTTTTATTTTTTTTTAATCATACACATCAGAGAGTTTTGTTTTAGATCGAATCAGCACTCAAAACCTGACATTTCAGAGAAAGCAACCAATTACATTCTGCTCACCCACTGAGTCTGAATGGGAGAGAGATGCAAAGAATTATGGCGTTATTGAACAATTTTTTATCTCCTCCCTGAGAATATGAGACAGGCCTGTTACATGGCATTTTTTCATAACTCTCTTTTTCCCATTTGACGTACATTTGATTTTCTTTCTCTTAATTGCTGTTTTACTTTCCACTAAATTTTCATCTGAACTTTTCTGCCTCTGCGCCGAGTACAGCCAGAGGCGTGATGTTTACAGGTTGTCTGTGTGGCTGTACGTCAGCCCCATTCTGCGATCTCAGTCGCGCCTTGAGGGAATTTCCCTGAAATTTGGCGCAAATGTCTATGTTGGCTCCAGGACGAACTGATTAGAATTCGATGGTCAAAGGTGAAGGTCACTGTAAACTCACAAAATACTTTTTTGTCCGTAACTCAAGAACCCAGAGGCAAACAACCATTCACGCTCACACTCACATCGAGAGGCAATTTAGAGTCACCAATTAACCTAACGTGCACGACTTTGGACTGTGGGAGGAAGCTGGAGAACCCGGAGGGAACCCACGCAGGCACAGGGAGAACATGCAAACTCCACACAGAAAGGGTTCAAACCCACAACCCTCTTGCTGCGAGGCGACAGTGTTAACCATTGCCGCCCTATAACTCAAGAATTCAAAAGCTGCTTATAATGCGATTTAACACAAATGTCTAAGGAATAGTGGTGACATTTTGCATCCAAATGGTCAAAGGTCAACTTCACTGTGACATTATAATGTTCTGCAAAAACACTTCTGGCCATTTTTCATCTCAATGTCAGGAAGAGGATCTTTTCCTGTAAATGGTCGGGTTGGTGGAGGCAAACAACCACAAGGCAGTTATTCTCATTTCTCAGTTGTTATCTTTACATTGCCCCTATGTATTTTTTTCCGATACAAATCAATCTTTTATTTCATTTGCAGCTACAGCACTTTGGAGGTGAGCAGCAGTGGGACTCATCACCAGCCCGTGCTTTCTGTAACCTTCTGTTTTCTGTCAATGTACCATCTCTCATCTGCTCTCCCATTATGTAGGAAAGTGAAGCACAATCAGCATTTCAGTGCAGTGCTAAAATCTCAGCATGTCTCTGCACTCTTTGTATCTGCAGTTATTAAATCAGGGAGATACTGAAGAGCACTCTGAGAAACGCAGAAAGCAGCAGAACCATGTTTGTTAAGCAACAGGTTAAACCAAGTGCAAAGTGAAGTGGAAAGTCCCTGATCCTTTTATCTTTCTTACTTGTGTCATTTCCCATTGTGGTGTTCGGTCAGTGTGATATATGTAGGTGGCAGACTATTGCACTTCCTTCTTTAAAAAACTTAAAGTGGTCATACCAGACAGTTCTTACATTGGTAAGGACAAATTGAAGCAGCAGGAGATTTCTGTGTAATTTTAAATAATACCAGTATTCAGACGTTATGTTTCTTTCACTATTGCTGATATTTTCACAGCTGCAGTATCAGAGTGACTGCAGCTGTCTCTGGAGGCAATGCAGTGCGGTTTAAGCCATTTTCTTTCATTTTCATTCTTGTTGTAAATTGTGATTTTTCTCAATGGCTGCACAAACTAAATTTGCACCCAACAGCAAAATTATTATAATAATATTTTGGGCAAACAACATTTTAGCTCAGCTTGATTTGACAGTTTCTTTGTTGCTGCCTCAGTTTCTAAGTTAGACTGAGATTGGTGTACTCTTTCAGATAAAATGTCTCCTTAATGTAAATTTCAAGAAAGATCTGAATTGCTAAATTTAAACTTGGGCACTGTGGAAGTGTAGAGAAACAGAGTAACGAGAGTATAAAATCCACAAAAGTCTTAAGAAAACATAGAAACTATAACATTTACAGTTACGTGACAACATGACAAATGATGAAGATGATGTTATGATCTTGTAGTGAGATTTTGTCAAAACTGAAGTTTGGGCCTGCTCAGTTTATATGCAGTATTTTTTGTGAATAATATTATATTTAGTGCACAAATGGACTGCACAGAGGAAAGAATACAAAATATATATGTGAAAGCATCAGGTATAGAAATCTACATTCAAGAGTTTGCAAACTAAAAATTGATAAAAGCATCAAGCTGTAAGGGTTAATCCTCTGTCTACCATGAATGCCGGTACATAATTTCATCACATCCAATTGTTGTTATTTCACAAATAACCAAACATGATTGATCACTGCACTGCTCGCGTGGCTCAAGGTAAAAAAGAAAATAAAATACAGAACAAAGAGTCAAGTAATAGTACGTGGTGTCAACACAGACAGATTCTGAGGATATGCTCGTTCACCTTGATATGAAACCTTGCTTCATGTTTAGCTCTCACATCAGAAACACAATGCAGACCTCTCATGAAGCCTGACATGCCTCATCCTGACCGACAGCAAGTGGACAAATGTGAGATGTCGTGTTATTGACAGACGTGCCTGTTGTTAGCAGACAGGTGGAGAGGAAATGTCGATGCTCCACAGAGGTGTCTAAACAAGAAAACACATTTCCATATATTCCCCAACCAGCACAAAGACATATATGATAGATATTTTTTACACTTATATTTTAGATATATGTGCATAAACAGTCATGCATGCACAGACCTGATTTTTCACTTACTCTGGTCAATCGTCTCCTCTCCCTCTCATGTTTTTCCAGAACAAAATGTGCAATCACTTGAAATTCTGAAGGAGAACAGAGGTGAGAGCAGAACACCACCTGAATTCACTGAGCGTCATACAAAGCAGCAAGATCTAAATTATGATTGTGGCTGCTGATAGCATCCTAATTTAGTCCGCCTCTCTTATTTTGTTGAGTCATTCTAAGTCAAATGAGTGTGATAGTGGTGATGAAATACACGGTAACTACAAATCTATGGAGCTATCTTTGATTCTGCCCGAGCCCTGGTCAGATATAGCAAACATGGTTATCCCAGATCTTCTTAATCATCTTTTGATAAGGAAAGTTGAACTGACTGCAGCACAAACAAACACAGCGAGTCCTGTTTGATCTGATCTCTAACCCTCACGCTCACATGAATAATTTCTCTTTGTTCGTTCAGACAGATACAGTGTGCAAACACGCACACATCTCATTTTCACTCTCAGCAAGAGATTATTGTCTCGTGTCTCCT
Source organism: Rachycentron canadum (assembly GCA_038496675.1). Classification (NCBI taxonomy): domain Eukaryota; kingdom Metazoa; phylum Chordata; class Actinopteri; order Carangiformes; family Rachycentridae; genus Rachycentron; species Rachycentron canadum. The sequence continues at coordinate 8,761,436 of CM076664.1, read as the reverse complement.
GTGTATTGGCATCCATTTGGCCATCTGGCTTGTGTATAACAAGCCAGTTTAATGCAGGAAAATGTCACTGAAACAATTTGTAGATTATTGATCAGTTGATTGAGTAAAACATTTGATGGTTCCAGCTTCTCATCTGAGAATTTGCTGCTTTTCTTTGTCTGATATGACAATAAACTGAAGATTGTTGGGTTTTCCTACAGTATGTTCACATAGATTACACAATTAGAGATAAAATCCACACTGGATATATAGTCAGATGAGGTTTAAATTAGCCTCAAGAATGATCAGATCCAATCCAAAAGGTGCTCGACGTCAACAAACACCAAACGATCAAACAACACTAGCATCACCATGGTACCTTAAAACCTTAGGGTGCTTTGCCCGACATTTTCTGTAACTTCTCTAAAAGTGATAATCACACCCAGCACATACAAACAAGTGAGAAGATAGGTAGAGTTTAAACTTCTCTCTCAAATTCTCTTTATCTGAACAACCTCTGTCTGTTTCCATTAGCACAGCTCGGTGCATGTTCCCAGGAAAGACGCCTTCGAGTGTAGCCAAGCGCCAGCCAGCGGCTAAAACCACTTTCATCCAAACTAGTTTTTTTTTTCTCCCTGAAAGTTCTTGTAACGACCCACTACGACAGAATTAGATCAGAATTACATTATTAGATTAGATACCTGGATGAGATGTGATTAGACTGAATTTTTACCCCTGCCAGCTCAGGACAGAGTGTCCTGGTTACCAGGAAGATGTGTAGGACTGACTTTTGTCTCCTATGATTTTTTTGCTGTGCAACACTTTGTCTATAGTTGCCTCTTCTTCCTTCTTTCCTTTCATGACTATTAGTTATTATTAGTTCAGATGTTTTAATATTAATCAATATTCACTGCAAACATTTGACATCAAGTCCAACAAATATTCAGCTCATATATTAGCAAGTGGATGTTTGTGTTACTGTAAGTGATTTGGTTGACAAATGCACAAACACACAACAGCTGAACAAATAGATGCATATTCATGTGCAGGGGGCTGGTTATTTGAAGCAGTAAACATATTAGTGCTGCTAATTAGTTACCAAGAGCAGCAAAGCTATGTTTTGGAAGAATATAATTACAGAAAAAATTGTTATGAACTTCAGCTCATATACACAGACTGAAATTAACGATAAAGCTGATGCTATTTTTCTTTTTTCTGTTTTTTTTTATTATTATAATTATTAGCATTACCTTTATTCTCCTTTACAAGACCAAACCAGCAATGGATTTTGACAAGTATTGCAACTCATACCATTGTTACAGAACTCATTTGCCTTACAAATACCATGAAAGACGCACTAAAGAGTCACACAGACACACAGGGCAACGTTCCTTTATCACTATGAACAGCCATTGTAGTTGTTGTCTCTATTTCTATAGGCTATACTATACGCAAATCCTTGTTTGTGCTGTTTAGTGTTCATTGTAATGAAGGAATATGTCATCCAGCAGAACAGTATGGGTTTTTTTTTAATGACTTTATAATCGTTTTTTGGATAACAGCGGCTAATTGTGGAAGATGTAGCTGTGCTATCACTGCTAATGCAGCATTTATCCAACAACTACAATAAACACATATAGCTTTCTTTAACATGTCATATTAGCACATTTTATGTCCACTTATGACCAAATGGCGGTCATCAAATCGCAAATGAAGGATTTACCTCTGCACATATTTTTGTGCAGTTTTGTTCCCTGACATTTTTACGAGGTTTGGTCTCAACCATTTGTGGACAGGAAACAAGTCTGTGTTAAAGCAACAACAGGAGCTGTGTTGCTGTTGGGGGGTGGGGGGCTGATGCTTACACACAGAGATGAGTGAAATACAGTAAAATACACAGCAGCAACAGATTGATGTGCATAAAGGCCTCTCACACACCTTGCTACAGTTGCTACAGTGGAAACTATTATCTATTATCTTTTGTTGTACTCCAGATATGTGGCATTCATGTTAGAAAATAATCCACCAGGAATGTGCTTGCGAGTCTAGCCTCTTACCCGAGAAACTAATGTTGCACTAAAAAACTTTTTTTTCCAGTTTTAACACCACAAAGCCTCGTCCATAAAGAAATTACCTTTTCAGTCATAAAGTGTGAGTTAACCTGCCTCTGTAGATTGTCTCTGTGTAGCCAGTTTGGTCTGGTTCTGTCTGCTTTCTAAAGCGGGGCCAAATTGGCAAGCTTATGTCCAGAATTTAGCCTGAAACCCTGATTAGTTGGAAGTGTGTAAGTCTAGTCTGATATGATCTCATTTTGTAACCTGACTTTATGGCCAACAGAATGCAATACAATCTTGTATGTCCTCAGCTCACCCCCATCCCCCACCTTTGGGGTAAACACTGACTGTGAGCCAGGCCTTATCACCCAGCAGCACAGGACCAACTCTCTAATGCTCTTGTGGTTGAATAGGATCAGATCTCTGCAGTCAGGTGCCAGAAGATGGAAAGTCTCCTCAAGCTGTTATAGCTACAAGTTAATACCCACAGTTTGGAATAAGATGTCCAACAATGAAATATTTAGCCATACAGTGACAGCTTCTTAAAAGTAGAAAGGACATTAAAAAAAAATGACAAGTTAGAGAGCTGGACAGTTTAGGATGAGACGTAAATGACAATCTGTCAGCTACATACAAGTACAAGACCTTCATTACACAGGACGTGATACGATATATTACAGGACACTGAGCGGACACTGCACTGCACAGCACAGGACACAAAAATGATTTAACTGCCCTCTACACACACATGGGCAGAGAGTCAGCAATCTGTCATCACTTTTTACACACCCAGTTTCTGTGTCCCTCTGGGACACGCATCCTCAAAAACACAACACACACTTATGCATGTGCACTTTCTATTTCTAAAACACTTACAGACATGGACTCTGATTATCTCTCTCACACAGCCAGTGTTTCTTTTCACACTCTTTTACACACACACACACACACACACACACACACACACACACTCTTACTGTACGGTGTTTTCTCTAAGCCACAGCAAACGCACACAGCCAAAGAAAGCATGTTTGATCCCTTCATCTGTGAATGCATCCAAGCTGTCGCCATATCAGTCACTGCAGATGTTTGATTGATGAGTGTATCAGTTGGGGGATATTGTTCTGCATGTGTGTGTGTGTGTGCGTGTGTGTGTGTGTGTGTGTCTCTGTGCTCTGTTCATTTGCGAGGCTGGCCATGCTGAAAGTATCTGATGTCTGCAGAGCGCCCCAGGGTGTCCGGGTTGTCAGCAGGCAGTAGAAAGCCTTGACTGAGTATCCAGGAGAACACCACTGGATGTGAAGACATGGAGAAAGACTGTTATCGATTTCTTCTCCCATAAATATTATGGCTCTTTATGTCCTCGCCTGTGCATGTGTGTGCGTCAGAGTGCTCTGAACGACGGAAAAAAGGTCCTTTCATCTATGGAGTCAACACACAGTCTTCCTCCCTACTCGCGTTTAATGTCAAGACAAATGGGGGACAGCATGTCTCTGAGAGTATGGTATAATAAAGATGGTCTTAAAAGCCTGTGGCTTTGAGCCGAAGGCCTCAAATTGATTGCTAAAAGGCTGCTTCAAACTCCTTTGTTCCCTGAATAGTTTATCCGAACCAGTCAAAAAGCCAAAGATATATTTTTCTTCACATCTCTGTCTGTTTATTGACTAAATAAACCATGTGTCTCTTTTCCAGAGGATACAGCCTTTGAGGCAGGTGTGCGGGTGCAGATCCACAGCCAGGCGGAGCCACCGTTTGTTCACGAGCTGGGCTTCGGCGTGGCCCCCGGCTTCCAGACTTTTGTAGCCACACAGGAGCAGAGGGTAGGTGTCCCTGACTTTCACTGATACATAGTTAATAGCTTTTATTTATTTATTTTTTATCTTTCCTCTTTCTTTTGCTGTTTTTCTCTTCTAATCTGCATGTTGAGTTTATTTCTCAGAAAAAGAAAAAAAAAAAAACAGCGATAAATAACTTGCAGTAACAGGCATGGTGGGATTTTTGTGCATGCATTGTGTGCAAGTGGATGATTGTGCGGCAGCATGTGTGTCCCAGTCCCCTCTGGACCCTCGATTGGCCCATGTGGTCTCTTAGTGATTGTTGACTGACAAATGATAACTTCCCCCTCTGTCAGTGGTTGTGACCTTGCTGGTAGAGAGGTGCTTCACTCAAACTCAGCCCACTCAATCACACTGAAGCTTTGTTCCATCACACAAGGCCAATATTAAAGGCTGCAGGCCTCGTAGATATATATATATAGTCATAACAGGTATTTGATGCAAATAGCCTTTTCTCTGTGTCCAGAGGCTCCCACTTCACAAGGCTGTTTTTCATTATTTTAGATGTCTCGAACACACCACTGAAGGTGTTTCCACACTCCCACGCTGAACGCCTTTATATCGTGACTCCTCTCAGTCATGTCAGTTTTACTATGGGTTATTAGTTCTGTCTCTCATTGTCGCTTCTTATCTGTCTCTCTCTTTTTTTTTCTCTCTGTCTACCTCTTTTAGTTTTTCTGCCTCCAAGTCGAGCTTTTGAAAATGCATTGTCTGTCTCAGCTGTGGGAGTTGACTGGATTGCTCTTTTCTGGGCAGACAGATTTCTGTCAAGATAAATTCATTGCCCTCTCATCTTTAAAATGGCCTCTGTTTCTAGAATATCAATGATAATGGTTTTCCTTTGGTAACCATGGCTGTCAGTCAGTGTTTACATGCACTTTAACCTGCAGTAACTCATTTTTGACACTTGCAGCAGAAGCAAGATGAGAGCACAACACTGGCATTTTGTCTCCTTTTATGTTGATATATGGGAATGTGTTAGCAGACACATGTTTACTGCCTTTTTACTCATCCAACAGGTAGAGAGCAATGTTTGCATTAATTTGGAGCTGTGTTTCTGACCATTTGGCAAATATCCTCCCACCTCTGTCTCAGTCACCACTATATAATATCTGGCTTTTTAGCAACTAGATGCTCCACTATGGTTCACCAGGTAACACATTTGGTGCTAGGAAGGTAGAGGTTAAATTTTATGGCTGGGAAGTAAAAATAATTTGCACTGGCATTAAATCCAACTGTAATTTAAACCTAAAGTCTTCTTATCTAACTCAACTATAACTGAAACTACTTAATTTACTTATGGGAGTTTAAACATGTAACATTGCTAATTTAAGTACAATTGATTAAAAAAAGAACATAGGTTACAGATCCAATTCCCTGGTTTCTCAAGTGCATGCATTTAAGTGAATGAAATTGCAAATAAAAAAGGAGGTTGGTTTGAATTCTAGGAACCTTTCTCCAACAATATTCAGTTGAAACCTCATCTCACAACATCACAGCACAGTGTGCTGCTGCAACACAGAGTCACCTCAACAGTTGGCAGGAAGGAGAAGAGGATCTATCCAGAGATGGTTAGGCCTCCTGGGTAATGAGCCTCCAGGGTTTCTGTCTCTGCTCATCTGTCAGCCCAGTTGTGTGACTGGCAGGGCGAAGACAGGCCCTCGTCTGCCTGCCTGCCTGCCTGCCTGCCTGCTGCGAAAACACTGCCCCTCTCCATGCGCCCACTCAGTGGGAGACTGTGCAAATTTAGCTCCAGCTAATTAATGCAGGACTGCACTTTGTATCTGATGTCTGGGGGAAAAAAACCCTCCTACTGTGAGAAGCCCCCACCTGTCTCGTCAAGCTTCTTCTTATTCTGTAGAAACCCAGAGGGCACTTTCAAATATGCCCAAAAACAATCAGGATAATGACGATTGGATACAGAATCTGGGGCAAAGATTTGAGATGGGACCTTGTGGAGCATGTTAAAAAATTCTGGTGATTAGTGGATCTTTATAATGGATAGCATCACATCATCTGCCTGTGAAAATGACTTTGACAAAGAGCTTAAATGAGCTCATTTTGGCTAATAATATTGGGCCGAGATCAAAGCGGCTTAATCAAGTGAGCTAAAGGCGCAAAGTACACAGCCTATGGTAACGGCAGGATCAGTCCTCACACACAGGCAGGCAATTTTAAATTTAAGCTCTCCAGACATTGAAATTGCCCCTCTGTGGGCTTTTGACTGAGGCGAAAGGGGCACGGTGTTCCCTTAGCTGAAAAAGTCATTCTTCACTAGGATTTTAAAAAAAAAGTCTTCATTATACCGTCATTCCTTTGCTGCATCTTGATCCGAGCTCAGAGTCTTTGAGTTTCACTTTATGCTCTCTGGTACCTGGGTGCGCCGATTTTATTTTTTGAGGTTCAGCTCCAACCTTGAGTCTAAAATTTCCATTTCACCCAACTACTGTTAATACGGTGACCTTATTAAAACCCACCCTGTTCTCAGATCCAACTTTTTTTTTTTTTTAAGGTGTCTCTTGCTGACCGAAAAAAGCCTCATTAAAGTGTTGCTCCAGTGTAACAGGGAGATGGAGCATTGATTAATAACACACTGAGTGGGGCACAGGTCTCTGCTCTTATTAGACTGACATAATCAGGTCAGCAGGTCTCAACATAGTGGAAAGTGATATCGAGCACCTCAGATTATCTGATTGCAGAGAAATAATCAGATCTCAAATCAGCCATAGCTGACTTCAATTAGACCTGAGGTGAAGATTAGCTGAGGTTGTGAAGGTGATTTTAAAGGTTAAGGATTGCAGAGCAGGACCTTTTTCTAAGTTCCTAATACAATTAAGGGTGTCTGGGTGTCAGTTTCCACTTGTGCTGGCTTCAGGGAAGGCATGTTTAATTGTGACAGGAGATATTAATAGCCAAAATGGCCAGAGGCCTCTGGACACAGCAACATTCACACTGGATTGCTGTTTGTGTTTGAATTTATTGTCTTAGGTGTTGGTGAAGTGACAGTGCAGACCCACGGCATCAAACACCCTCGAGATACAACAGCGTCTGATAGGAGGGGCAGTGCTTCAGATTTTGTCAGCAGTAAAAGGCAAACTGTGGCCAAATTTCACCTGGCAGGATGTCGTGTTTTGCCTCATCCAAAAAAAAATTGCTCTTTTGGCAGAAAAGCAGCTTCACTTGGGATGCATTGTGATGACGGTGAAGGGATCTGGGGAACAGAGGGTGGCGGGCGATCGATACTGAGAACGCGGGTGGAGTGCGGTGCCTGTGTTGTGGAGCAGATGGGCCTCCACGCTGCTCAGTCTGGTGTCCCCTGTCCCTCATCTGCTGTTCCAGTCTTCAGAGCTGCAGGAGCAGGAGGTGAACATTTGGAGTTTTTGTGCTCCCAGCGCTGGGTGTTGTGGGATTTTTCCGACAGAGCCTGGCTATCTGTTAAATTGTTTTCTGCACCGCCTGGTTTATTGTGAGGCTTTTCTTCTTCTCTGTACTGGCTGAGTTTCAAGGACTTGGGAACATGTTTTGGAAAGTTGCTGTCAGGAACCGTCCACATTGGATTTTGTCTGTATGTGTTTGTGCCTTCAAAAAGTCATAAAAGGTATTGAATTCAGTTCTCTCTTTAAAAAAAAACAGCCAAAAACTTAAAAGGTCATAAAAAGCCAAAACAAAGGTCTTGAGTTTGCTTCTTGCCATCGACAGCCACATGAGTTGTTGCTTTTTTTGTGTATTTTAGTAGAAGTGAAGTCAAAGGATTTTTAATGTTCGGGTTTTTTTTTTTTGGTTTTATATCATTTTTTGCTGGCTCCCAATGGGCAAGTGTCAATTTTAGCAAATTATCTTGAATTGATTATTTTCTAATTGGCTAATCCATCCAGTTTTGGATGTTCAGTTTAGTTGATTTGTTATATTACTGTTATTTGCAGCTTGTTATCCCTGCCATCATTCCTTGGCAGGTATGACAGTGAAACAGGTAATAAAAAGGTTGTAAAGAGAGTCAGATTTAATCTGATGGACACTGCAGTGTATTTGAGGGGATCTATCTCCACTCTTTCTTCCTCCAGGCCTTACTAATCCCTCACCTGCTTTTTCACTGATAGCTGACCTACCTGCCACCCCCGTGGGGAGAGTGCGAGTCAAAGGCTCTGGAGTCGGGCTTTTTCCAGGTCTACAGTGTAACTGCCTGCAGGATCGACTGCGAAACCCGCTACATTGTGGAGAACTGCAACTGCAGGATGGTGCACATGCCTGGTGAGAAACGCTGCTGTTGTGACTTCAGCAGTTGGTGGCGTATTGACCATGCATTCATTAACAGACGTTTTCAGCAAGGTTGCAGTATTTTAAGTGAGATTAAATGGCATTGAGAGGCCTCATGACAAGTCAATACTGGATTAGGGGTTGGCATTTAAAATAGCCCTGGGATTATGTGTCTGGCAGGAAACAGATGCTGCTCCTCACATTTTGTTTGTAGATTCATTTAACTGTTAACACTTTGTTTGTAGACTCTTCCAAGAGCGTTAATGTTTAAACACTGCCACTGATCGTTTTCTTCCTCTAATGTGTTTCACTCAAACTGTCCCTAGGTGATGCTCCCTACTGCACGCCTGAGCAATACAAAGACTGTGCTGAGCCTGCCCTTGGTAAGTCCGCATATACACCCAATCCCATGAGCAAGAGTCAAGATGACACATACGCACTGTAGTCTGGTTTACATATCATTATTTGCCTTGGCAAAGGATTTGGATTATCTTTTTTCCACGTTGATTCAGAGCTTTAATGTCAAACCTGCTTTAAAGATGAGCAGCACCAGAGAGAATTTGAAGCTTGAAACGGCTCAACATAACAGCACCCACAGTATTTTATCACTGTGGTGAGAAAAAAAAAACCCTCAACTTTGGGAGCAGGTGATAGGCACTGTCTGTCATTGGGCTTCATTTGAAATGCAGACGTAGTTTTTGCAGTCACACAGCAGGTCTTGCAAAAGTTTCAGTTTATGTGCTGCTTCTTAACTTTGTGATTTATCAAGAGAACAAGGTTTGTGTCAATGTTTCCCCTCGTGAGAAAAGGCCTCATCAAGTCCGTTACCAACATCAGAGCAGGCAGGGACTGCGGTGTTAGAGTTTAATTTAATGGGTGGATGGTCAGATAGATAATGGGTCATATTTCCTGCATTGAGGTAAATTAGACAGCCATGTGGAAGGTTTTTGGCAGGCATGACTCGTTCCTTCAAATTCAAGCTTTTATATTAACTTTGTCAGTTTTGTGAAATGTTGGCTTGTCCAGAAGTTTTAAGATACAAATCTGATTTTCTTTGTTTTGATTTTCCTCAAACTGCAGTAATACCAGTGTAATAATTTCCCTCTTGTCATAGCCACACACACACAGAGAGAGAGCGAGAGAGAGTCATGAAAGTCAGATAAGGCAGAATCATTCATTTTATCTAATGTGAAAAATCTTTAACAGTCCAGGGTTAAACCTTCCAAACTTGCAAGATCATGAAGAGGTGTTTTCTCTCCATTCAATATTTGGATATAGTGTTAAGGCACAGGATATACCAGCATTCATGGGATAAGAGTCACGTAGGAGGGGTTGGTTCGCTAAAAGCTTTGAAAAATGTTTCACCAGCAACATGGCTTTACTGCTGACGATGTCTGGATACGGATTTGAATATTTTTCATAAAAAGTTCCAAATGATATTCAGTCCAATCAGGTTGGGTTGGGTCTTGTTGTATTAGACTGTTAGAACTGCAGGAGAAAAATCACGAGTGTGAACACTTTGGATCGGATTGAATGGATGTATATGTCTGTGTAAAGGCGGGACCTCATGCTGATTGCAGTGTGAATAATTTTCAGGATTATAGTTCAGATTAGGGCGTTTCCGTCCGCAGGCATTTAACTATATATCGAAAGTTTGTGATCGGTCAGCTTGAGTTATTTTTTCCTACAAATGTCTGATGCTGGTGGAGACTGTTGAGAGCGAGGACAACATTGAAAAAGTTGATGAAGGACTCCCAGCAGTCTTCTCCTTTTCAAGAATACATATCCAGCAGAACAATTACACTGCAGACCATCGGCTCAGCACAATTGCCTTTTTGTCTGAATGACTGAACGTAAACAATACAAAAGTCTTTTATCCAATAATGAGACAAGGTTACTTGGGTTTAGCTCCAGTTCTGTACGTATGTGTATTACTTTGTGTCACAAAATAAAAGAAAGACTGCAAACACAATTGCTGTGAGGAATACAATGAAATCATCAATAAAATACATCCATCTCATGTTGTGGTGGCAATCCAGCACTCAAACGTAAATCAAACGCCTCTGGCATTGAATAGAAAGGTTTAATGATCACCTCAGGTAGTTTCAGACGCTCCTCTCTTCCCTTTCTGGTGGGTTCCTTCTTATTTGAAGCTCAGTCGTGCACACTGGGTAGAAGGTCAAAACACTCAACGAACAGAAAGACAACAAAAATAACTTCATCCTCTTTCATCATATTGCATTGGAGACAGAAATATAAAAAGGCCTATGTAAATAAAACCCCAACTGTCTGATAGAGCCTGTGAGGTAATGTTTTTTCTGTAATTTGGGTGCATCAACCCCTTAAGAGCTGTACATATTTAGCGACCTAAGTGGTAGCAGTGGTACAGCTTTATAATTAAAGAGCACTACACACAATGAATTAATTTTCTTGCACAGTAATTAAAAAAATGAAAGGATTCTCAACATTATAAAGAAGTGAACCCACTCTTAGCCATACTAATTCTCATATAAGCTGCATTTTTGAGAAATAAAAGCCCAGAGTCGTACATAAATAATACATAAATAAAAACTTGATTCAAAAGCATACTAAGCAATATTTGACCTTTATCAACCTCAGCTCTTGGCTAGTGGGAGTTACAGTTCAGTAAAACTTTCTCTCCTCCCACACCAGTCTTTCTGCTCAGGCCCCTCCTCCCCCACCCTGAGGAAAATTATTTCTGGAAAAGCCAGAAAGATACGAAAAATTATATCCAAGGGCAACAAAACTTTCATGCAATCGGCATCAGGGATGCACACTCCCACACCATAAGTCCATCCAGTGTAACTCACCAATGTGTCATTAACATGCACTTGAAACCGCAAGTTACAGCATATGATGCAGGAGGAGTGTAGAAGGCTTTGGTGCTTATTTCAGACAGCTTGTTACCTCTCACTTTCCTGTAATTGGCTTCATTTCTGGAACAGTAAGGCTTTCACAATCCCAACACACACTCACTCAGCTTGGATCATTGAATGCAAATGAATTCCAGTTTTAAATCCAGTGCCAATTTGCTATACCCATCAGAGGAGATTTCACACGGCAAAGTTTGATTGGGTTTTTTCCTCTCGCTGCAACTGTGTCACTCAAGTTTTGCAGACGGCACTAAAAATTTTTTTTTTTTTAATAGGAGACAGCTGCATCTTTTGACTGAGAGCAACTTGCTGCTTATCTAGTCAATTTTTTCTGAGGAAACAAAGATGGTTTATAATTACACATTCATACAGAGAACACAATCATTTCCAATTTCTGGTAAAGCTTCTGAACAAGAGATTCAACCCGTCAAAACTGTCTCAAGAGGTTTTATTAGTTATCTGTCTGTTGGAGAGATATTTATTTATACTTTATTTCACGTAGTATTCACGACTAGCTATTCATTAACATTTAGAAAATATAAAACAGGAAGAAATGAATTATGGTAATTTGGTCTTTTAGATTTAAATGTGTGTGAGAGAAACAGTGTGAGGGAGGTTGACAAAGGTGAGAGGATTAGAAAAAGAAATCAATCATTTGAATGCACGAGGCCTTGCTCCCGTATATCAAATAACATCTCATTTGAATAAAAATAGGAGACCACTGAGAAGCCATATTGAATTTCCTCTTGCAATTATGTGAGTATGTGGCCCCGCCAGCTATTAGTGCACCATGGGGGATAGCTGCCTCGTGCTCTGTGATCTGCAGGTTTGCCACTGAGCTCTCTAAGTGAGAAATAAGGCTGATAACATTAACTTCTCCTTTGCTTTCCATTCTGAGAAGAGGTTGGCCCTATTGGGAGATTTAAAATGTGAAGAAGGTTTTTAAGTCCAAAGAGAGAAGTTTGTTGGTAGAGAGGAAGCACTCGTTTATCTCGGGTGAAATTAAATGAGATTGATTTTAAACTTTGGAACTTGCAGCCTCAGAAAGTTCTTTGAGGAGAGAGTGAGCAGCCTCTATGTCAGAGAAGGTTTTGATGGAGCTATGTTTGAAAAGCTTGTGTCGCTTAATATTACTGTCACTGCGATAGCGTTGGTGTTGTGTAGGAGGCTGTGGGCTTAAGACGAAATCATGCAGTGTCTTTTTTTTTTTTTTTTTTAAGCTCCTCTGAGTCAAAGCAGAGCTGTGAACAGAGCATGGTATTTCTACATCAGGACTGTCCCTGTCAGGGTGAAGGCGGTTTTGTGGATGCTGCTTGAGGGCGTGTTTGTATTTGGTGCTTCACATCCTCTCCTCTGTGACAATGAGATTTACCTTTACTGTTGTTAGTGCTTGCGTAGAGGAAACATCTGCGTGACTCGAGATGCAGGCGAGGATGGATCCATGTGAGCAATTATGTGTGTTGTTTGCAACTCTCAGAAGATGTGCGAGCCCGATGCGCTCACACAAAGAAGCCGCGGAAGCTTCAGACCTGAACTTTAAATTCTTAGTGTTTCAAAGCAGTGGGAAAAGCATTGATGCATGGCCTCCACTAATATGCACACAATGATGTAGCTAATTGAAATAATTACTCTAGATGTGGTGAGTGCCTCAAACCATTATCACAGTTTAACATAATGTTTTAGCCTTGTTGAGAAAATGGAAGGAAAAAGGGCAGAATAACATGATAAAAATGCATTCACAATTTTTGAACTCTAAATGTTCCATTTAGTCCATAAAATGTCAGAAAATAATGTAAAATCTGGGTGCACTCACCAGTTCAGTGACATCTTTAAATGTCATGTTTTTTTTCTTAGCAAAAACCAAGGAATAGATGATGATATTAAGCACAACAAAACAGAAACAGCTACTCTTTTTTCGCTTCATAAATTACCTCATCAAAATTGCAGTCAATTAATCAGTTGACTAATGGGTTAATTTTGTTTCAATTTTTATTAAGATTTGAAGTGTCTAAAGGTTGTAGTGACTTTGTTTTGATCCGAACACATTTTGAATTCTTTTATTTAGCCCTGTCATATTAGAATGTCAAAGTTACTGTTGGTGTTTGTTTTTGACTTTACCCCTGTTGATTTTATCAGTTTGATCTGCTTCATATGTTATACTTCAAACATCAAACCATCCATATATTATTCTCATACATGGATTGTTTGATTTGTGCAGATGACTTTCCTCCTGGCCTTTTTATTTATTAGCATTTTATTACTGCACCAGGTTCTCCAAATAAAAGGGATGACTTTCACTTCACAGGACTGAAGGTTCTTTCAGTAAAATATTCATAACCGCACTGGAAATTCACACACAAATAACTGTTAAAATACTCAGGACTCACTGTTGTTTTTGGTTGTGCCTTTATGTGACATTGTGCACATAGTTATGAGCCAGTTTTACTCATTCATTCACTACCTTCAAACTAGATGTATCAATATATCTGGAAATACGTGAGGACATTTCTCACTTTTTATCTAAAAGAGCATGTCTTTCTTCGTCATCATCATCCTCCTCCCGTCGTTCCGATTTCCCCTGCCAATTTTACAACCCCCACCCCCCCCCCACCCCATCAATCACTCCTGCGTGAAGCTAAACTGTCGGCTGTGGAGAGCAGTAACTGCATGTGCAGGACGCCGTGCAACATGACCCGCTACAACAAAGAGCTGTCCATGGTCAAAATCCCCAGCAAGACCTCGGCCCGCTACCTGCAGAAGAAGTTCAACAAGACCGAGAAGTACATCACGTAAGTAGCTTGTTTTCATGTTTGCCCTGGCAGTGCAAGAGACTTCAAATGTATCCACGTTCACAAATACACATGAAACAGATGTGTCGTTTCTTGAACTTTCTTGTTTCATTTTACAAATAAAAAATGAGAAAACCCTCGTGAACGAGGCTCAGTGATCGAATCTGAACATTTCTGAGGCTTTTTTCCTACTATATTCATTCATTGTCAACACACCAAAGTGGCAAGCCATCAACGTTCTCATTTCCTGCAACCAACAATTTAGAGTTTTCAATTTACCTGATGAGCAGAGGAAACACACAGTGAATGGGAAAAATATGCAAACATGACACAGTGAGAGCTGCTCTAGCACAGAACCTCCTCACTGCCAGACAACAGCACTAACCACGGAGCCTCTTTATGCCCACATTGTTTCCTATAGTCAATTAAATGATGGTTTTAAAGAGCTGGGTAGCTGAGCCATGGCAACTAGTCTTCTCCTCCCACGCGGTGGTCGTGCTTTCCTGGTTGCTCGGCTCTGGAGGAAATGGATGGACTGATTGAGCAGATTGTGTAGCTTGACTGTCCAATGTGGGATTCATTGATACAAGTGCACAATTTTTCCTTTTGCAGAGACAACATCTTGGTGTTGGACGTGTTCTTTGAGGCTTTGAACTACGAGACCATTGAACAGAAGAAAGCCTATGAGGTTGCAGGCTTGCTGGGTAGGTTATGCTCAGGCTGACGCTCAATTTTCCAAACCTGGTTTCAGTCGATGTGAGAAACATTCATTTTTGTAACATACTGATTATGCCATCGCGTTGTGTGATAAGCCTTCTTTAGCATCACTTCTTTAGAGATGATAAATAAGTGAAAAGAGCAGGAAGTAGCGTCTGCACAAGCTTTAACTTAATATGAAGAAGTGCTTTAATTTGCTGGTTATTGAGACAAGCACTGATGCTCTCAGGTCCCTGAGCAGCACTTTTAAAATCTTCTGGGAGCGATGTGGATGTCGATCCCATAAACTGCCAAAATTGCCAAGCATAAGTTGCCCAACGTCTTTCATAGTTTCTCTCCACTTTCAGCTTCAGGCTCAAGGTCAGTATATCTTTGGTTTCATTTAGAAACACTTTGTCCAATAGGACAGTGTTGCAGACATGTTCCATTAGCACAGCAAACTGAATGAAGTAGAACAAATATAGATTGCGGTTCGTGTTTGTGCGGTTCAGGTTTAAGTTTTTGGGTTTGGTCATCAGTTTCAGACCTGTCCGACACGGTGTGGTGAGATACGTGGATATAAGGAGGTGGAGTCAGAAAATGCCATAACAATATCAATGCTGAGTGGCATCTCAATGGTCTGCTATTTCGTTGCATCAGGGCACCACAGAGTGTCTTCTCATGTTTGTGCTGTGTCGGCTAATCAAAGTGAAGATTCAAAGTGTCATCGATTGTCAGTTTAATTCATTTGCCCTCAGTTTCATACTGAATGTAGTACACGGAGCCAGATTGTGAACTTGAACATCACCCTGCCCACCAATCAGAACCAAGTATTCTCCTTGGCCTTGGTTTAATGGTCTTTTAAAAAAAAAAAAAAACATGTTCCCTTTCTTTTCTCTTTGTGCTTCTGTGTGCGTGACTGGGACTGTGGCTGTGTCCTTCTACAGGTGATATTGGAGGCCAGATGGGCTTGTTCATCGGAGCCAGCATCCTCACTATCCTGGAGCTGTTTGACTATGCTTATGAGGTCAGTCTCAAGTTGCTGTTGAAGCAACTAATTACTCCCACACATCACTCCTCTGCTGGCTCTTACAGTTTTTTTTTTTGGGGGGGGGGTTCAGTGCAATAAACTTTAACAGCTCTTGTTTTTGGTTTTTCAGCGAAGAGAAAGAGCATTGACCATGAAAACTGGCAACAGACATAATGCCACTGATACAAAATGCAGAGTGTTAGATTTACTTCAGAACTAACTTAGATGAAGGACTGTGTGATGGTACTTTCCGCCACCTGTGTGTCCCTCTTTGGAGCTTCGCTTGTTGCTTTCAGCTGCACAGGGTTCTGGCAAGCATAAAATAGTCTTTGTCTCCCCTGGGGTTTAGAAATACACAAGAAAAGTAATTTTCATTAGATTCTTTTTTCCATTTTAATGGAAACAGTAGAGTAATGGGGATAAGAAAACCTCATGTTGCTTACATAAGCAATTCTACAGCAACTTTTAACAGCTTTCATGCTGAAGTAATTATGATAGTGTAGTTTGTTGCAACATTTGCCACCTAATTGCTTTTTACTTTGAAGTCAAATGCACTTGTACAGCCAGTAATTGCAAGAGGTGTTCATGGGCATCTTCTGTAACAGACTGAATGAAGCTTCTGACTTATTCCCTGATCTACAGGTGGTTAAAGACAGACTACTGGATTTACTGAGCAGAGAGGAGGAGGAGGAGAGTCATGGAGAAGATGTGGTAAGAGCAGACTTTGGCCTTTCACTTGTCAATCATCCTCACAGAGTCCTCTGTGTAAGTGGAGTGAGTAAGTTCAGTGTAATTTCACTCACTCTGATCATGCATATCAAACCTTGCCCCATTTCAACCCCCTCCAACACAAGCATGTAAATGAGCACTGTAGAAAATCTAAGGTTGACAAGAGCCAAGAGCGAAGCTCTGGACTTTGAGGGAGCTCTCAATGAATCCAAGCATCGTATGAACACGTGAACATCAAATCTTATTTAAATCAGCAATACCGAGAAGTAGAGTCCAAGGAAGCGGCTGGGGTGTGGGGTGCAGGGCTGTGCAGCAGAAAAAAGCATTTGCATGACGGCATCTGCAGAATAGTCAATGATATGTGACGAGTTGTAAAGGTCTCAGCTTGCACCTGTATGGATATTATTGAATGTTGTTAGTCAGCTGGTAGCAAAACGGCACCAGATGAATGAGCCACTCGTGATGAAGCAGGAACGAAGCTGTTGCCAATAACTATGCAGTTTGTTTATTCATTTGTTATTAGCTAAACGATCACATTTCTGTTTAAATTTAAATAAAAAACATTACAGTTTTGATTTACTTGAGGCACAACATGCAGGAAACTACTATACCATATTAGCTGTGTTACACCATCCAGGTTCATGCAAGCAGCTTTTCTTGAGTGTGAACTGCTCCATAAAAGTCAGTGAATCATAAAAGTCAGTAGTGAAAATTTATCTCAAATAAACTCTCAAGTTATTAAACAAGGCAGCTTGAACTGTGGTTGGGTGATGGGAGCATGTTGGAAACTGAGGCTGTCTGCACACTGACATTTCCAAGTTTCTAAAGTTTTGTTTGTGCAACTTTTCGACAGGCAAGGGATGATTCACATTGTCAGTTTAACCTTGACGAAGACCTTGAAGGTCAAAATGTTCCACGGATAAAAATCTAGTGACAATTTCTGAGGCTGAAAAATGAAGCCAACACAGAAGTTCCAAAGACTGTAGTTTTTCAAATGGCCGCTTAAGAAGCTGTTTGGGTCTCTATGCATTATTTCCCCCTTTCATGACATAACTGTACGGGGGTTGAAAATTTTAGATATATTTTATTTAGCCTTAAAGTTCTTTATAATTAAGGCCACGTTGCTTTGAGTGACTGGTCAGTGAGCGTATGCTCACCACAAACCAGTATTCACCAAAGCCTCGGCTCCATGCACGGCCCTCCTCTGAGCCCATTTTTGGATCAGCTGAGAGTTCAGCAGAGTCAGGCACTGGCCAGATGGCGTCGACGGAGCTGCCCACTCTGAGCTTGAAAAGCTCTCCGCAGAAGTGATGTCATGGAAGCTACGTCCGTCCTTTCCCCGTCCATTTTTACACCATGACACCTTTTTGAACTTTCTGTGTGGACGGCCTCTTGTTTCCCTTGCTGCTGTTCTTGGTCTTAGACGCTGTTCACCTGTTTTGTTAAGTTCTACTTTGCATGTAAGTCGCTACAGCCACAGTAGTCACTTTGACTTAGAGTACTTGGATGTGGCAAGCACTAAAACTCTTTCAATCTTTTTTTCCCAGAGTTCCTGTGACCCGGTGGCAAACCACTCAGAGTCCATCAGCCACACTGTGACAGTCCCCCTGCAGACAACGCTGGGCACCCTGGAGGAGATTGCCTGCTGAGGCCCTCCCCCTTTTCCTCAGAGCCACACAAATCCAGAGGTTGCCTCCACTGGGTGGCACTATATCCTCCGTTAGGGCACCATGCAGGAACTTAACAGGGGTGAGGAGGAGACAAGGACAAGAACAGGGCTTGGTCTAAGTACAGCGCTGTGCTCTGTCACACCACCCTGTCTGAGGCACTAATGGGGATTAAGGAGCTGTCGGCTGGACTTATCGGCCCTCTCTGTCACCCTGCATTGTACTGTAGTGGGAGGGTGGCTTCCACTGTGCCAGACCTGCAGTGGGGTCTGAGTCTCCACATACACGCAGACAGCAAATCAGAGACCCAGTGGTGGAACTACCCATAAGGGGGCTGATCCCTGTGCAGCATATCTATGTAACACACACATTCATATGTCGCTCACTGCCAAATGAACTGTACAAAATTGGTTTTGAACTGTCCAAACTGCATGCGTCAATCTATCTTGCTCTCTTTGCTGATGCATACGCTGGACTGCAGTGTTGCTTTACTGTACATGTGTCCATTTGTATCTCTATCCACAGGACAGGCCTGTAACAAGGGCCCCGGTGAGCCATCGAACTTCGAATGTACAGATTGAACATATGGTTGTTTAAAATCATAGTTCAGATGTGACCAGTCCATCTTTGAGAATCTATTCAAATGAGCAGTTTATCATTTCTGAGTTAATTGTCTTGGTGTAGAAGGGTGAAGTGTGAGCATTACTGAGAAAAAAAATGCACCTGAACAGTTTTGCTTTGTTTCTTGAAAACAGAGTGAAATCAGAAAATTTTGCAGCCTGCATTTTGCATATTTTTTCACCTGTCAGTTTCAGTTTAATCAGTTTACTAAAGGCATGTTTGCTGCGTGACTCCCAGGGTGCTAAGCTGTTCTCTACAGACATCTATAAAGGGATGTCATACTCTTACTGTTAATTTATGTGAATAACTGACTGGCATCTGGCTGCTGCACCTCACCACAGCACCCAGCTAAGTGAGGTAGAATCTGAATTTATTTGCCTGCCAGACAACAAGCCTTGTACAAAACTCTGCAGTAAATGAATATACTCATGGTGTTGTTAACCCGTTATTTCATTAAGACAATGTCAGGGTGATATTTTGGACACCTATTATCATTTTATCAAGGACGGCATTTTACCGTCCACCAACAAAACATCCCCAGGCTTGACAATTTGAAACCATTTTCATTTCAAAAATGATAAAAGCACCATGAGAAAGGTTCAGCCAGGATACTGTTTTGTTTGTTCTGTTTTAGGATACAGGGTCTGCTGTGTTATGGTGTAAATATCTGTGTTTTTTCTCATAAAAACGGGTACCACGCAGACATGCCTGAAGCAAATCTAATTAAAAAAAAATACAAAAAAACAAAAAAAAACTTCAACTCCAAGTCCAGAGGTGGCTGCATATCTGTCACATTTCCTCATAATCTGCAGCTCTCAGTAGGTGAGAATGTTATCTAACAGGCAGTAGCATTTTGAGATAGTTGAATGTCTTGCTAAAAATGAAGGACACACTTTGCTAAGAGCACCAGGCAACCTTTTCAGTGCAGGTTTAGCTGA
This sequence comes from Rachycentron canadum, assembly GCA_038496675.1. Lineage (NCBI taxonomy): Eukaryota > Metazoa > Chordata > Actinopteri > Carangiformes > Rachycentridae > Rachycentron > Rachycentron canadum. The sequence goes on along the minus strand of CM076664.1, from coordinate 8,741,950 downwards.
ATCGTCAGTGTCCTCAGAAACAACAGTTACATATATATGGCTTTACACCAAAAGCTTGTGTGAGACCATTTGGATGATATAGTGTTATCTGAGTTTTCTATTTCTAGTCCATGATCATCCTAGCATGGTCTCTGTCATCATGGTAATGTACATTACAGGTAGGAATGAATTCAAGTGATTTGTGAGACTGTTTGAATTATGATTTCCCATCTGTGGCTCAACCTGCTGTCTCTGTGTACTATCTCATGTTGTGGCTTCAGACAAACACAATTGTCAGCCAACCTGCAGGGATGTGAGACAATGATGTGTCTCGCTTCTCTTAGCGGCAGCAGCACTGGCTGTATATTCTCTCTACTTTGGCTTCAATTGTTATCGCAGAACAGCATTTTCTCATTTTGTGATGCAGCATACAGTGTGTGTTTTTAATGTGAAACAATTAAATGAAAAAGTTGTTTTGCAGCGATGGCGTCCTGTTGTGGCAAGGCTAAGCGAGACAGGTTGACTTGCAACAAGGAGGCAACTCAAAGGGCTTTACATAATAGAAATGATATGAAAAAACACAAGGCGATGGACAAATAGGTAAATGAACAGGAGGAGGTCTGCAGGCAAAAGCAGCTATGTTTTGAGTTCAGTGCTAACAACACGTTCTCACACTGGTTAACAGATGTATGTCATGCTCATGTATTAGTTTAATGTGTAAGCGTACTTATACTTGCTACTTAGCACTGAAAACATAGTCAACAATCCAGTTATTTGGTCACAAGCCATGAAGAATGAAGATATTTTAAGTGGAGGATTGACCAACAGACTGACATTGCCATGCATAGACCGACACAGCCGACAAATAAATAGTAATAAATAGTAATTTAGAAAGAACAAAAATTAACAACAATTAAAGATAAAAATAAAAAGAGAGGGTTTATGACTCGTAAGACAGTCAGAAATGTTTGTTAGCCTAAAGTAAAGACGGCAGAGACAGTTCCTTTAAGTCCATCTTAATGTGGATGTTAAACAACAGATAAAGCAATACAGGATTATTTTGGCCACTTAGGAGGATGAGAAAAAATCATGCAGACACCAGGCAAATGTAAGTCCAAGGTTTACTGTCTTTTGACCTTGTGTTAGTCTCTACCAACCCCTGAGGCGCTTGAGTCGATACATGCCTCTCTGTGTTTACCCATTATTTGCTTGCTTCGTAAAATGACACAGCGAGTGATGAGAGTGAACGAAGCAGTAAAGTCACAGGCCAGAAAACCGAAACGGTGAGTTGGAATTGGCTGAAAAGCTCTGGAGAGCTGAGGAGAACTGTAGAGTCACAGTCTGTGCAGTCATCGCTGTGGGTGACCCCTTTTACTTGAAAGTAGTAATATGATGTATTGATCTGATATGATCTAATAATAAACTATTGATTGTAGCTGCTTTAAAATTTAGATCCATGACTACGTCGGGATTGCTTTGGTTTGTGGTCTGAACATGATGCATTCAAGGTCATCACTGACTTGTGTAAATCTTCCTGAAGTCAAAATATTTTTTATGTGTTCTACAAAATGAACTCTGGTGGTGCGATCATGCAGTCTGGCTGTGGGCTTGCTGTCATCCTCATCTGACGTGTAGTGACCTCCGAACTGACTCAGGGTCGTTCTCAATGTTTATAAGTGGGAGCTGGAGAGAGTGCAGAGAGTGAGTTGCGCCCAAGTGCCTGACAGGGAGAACTAGAGAAAAGCATCAAACGTACAGTAGCTTGGCAAGGCGCAATTTCCCTCCTACGTCCTCAAGGCTTGCTCTTAATATCCTTTTAGAAGTGTTTCCCCAGCTTGGACAATAGAAGAGCCGCACCACGGCGGTGGGATTATTAGCTCGAAACCTGATTAAGCGTGCTGGTCAGGTTTTATTATGCATTGCTACTTTTCGGATCCTCCAGCAGTTACCACGAAAACCACCGACCCCCCAAAAAATTTGTGCTGCCCTTTCCCTGGCATCACAAATATTTCATTAATTTCGTTTTCTCCTCCAGCTCAGACATGCGCAAATCACATAATTTGTGAATGACAGAATGCACAGGGAACTTGAGGATTTCCTTGAAAATAAAAGCAGGAACGACTCGAACAACGGCTGCACAATGGGCTGAGGGTGGATTATCCTCAGTTTAGTTTTACTTCAGAGCATAGTAGCGTTTTTTGTGTTAAAGCCCTAGATTTGGATTACTTGCATTAATATTCGACACATTGCCAGAGACTCTTATCACAGACCTGCTGCAGGCTGGGGTTCAGCGTCAGTTCAGTTTCAGTTCATTTAACAGATATTTAGGTATCGGAAATTGCCTGCAGGTCAGCCATAGTGCATCAGCAACTCATTGTAAACATACTGATTGACTTGGTAGAGTGGAAAGTCACACACAGCAGAGGTTGCACAAGTACTTAAAAGAGCATTGTAGAAACAATAAGATCAAATACTTCAGTGCGTTTAAGTGCTGCATGAATCAATTTTGTATGCTGGAGCAGGAAGAGAAGGATGTTGTGCCAAAAACAGAGCTGGGGTGTGTACTCATTTCATAGTCCAGCAAGTACCAAAAGAGTCAGCTCTTGGAATTCTTTTTCTTTTCGGTTTTTGTTAATACAGGAGAGTAAAATGCAAAGATATGGGCTCTGCCTTGGCTCTGCCTCGGCCTTTGCATAGCAGTCGTATAGCATTAGTGTTTTTAACCTTTGGATTCTGTTGATCACAGCAAAGAAGTTTAAAGAGTGTCATTTTGCTCCTCCAGAATCTTTACACATTCATTAGCACAAAAGAGGCTCTTCAACTGAACATCTTCAGAAACTGTATTGCTCCATTTCTTTTCTAAAAGGCCGCAATTCTGTCTGTTGACAGAAAAGTTAAAACTTCAATTTGTGCTTCAGAAGGCTCTTTTAGTGAGATATTTCATTGTGTCCTTCTAAAGGAGAGAGGCGCTTATCTGTTCCTTTTCTCCCTTTTTCACACGTTGCTTTGTGGCTGTGTGATAAAGTTGAAGAGGTGGAAAGACTGACGTGAAATGCTGAAAAAAATCACAGACCAAAATCTCTGTTCACCTTTATATGCTTCCTTGTATTAACCATAATGGAGTAAATCAATAATAAGACACAAATATTGATAGAAATACCTAAACCTGTTGTCCATGTGTCCCAGCATCAACCCCCAGCTTGGCAAGTCACTCTAACCAACACGAACTGCTGGCAGTGCTCAGATCATGACCTGGTTTCTTCGCTGCGACTCGTGGGGAGGAGGATCAGAGTGAGGCAGGAAGATGTCAGGATGCAAAGAGAGGGTTTCTAAGTAGTTTGAGCTTAAAAAGGTTCACGGAGGAGTTGATATGCAGATGTCCAAGATCTGCCAGACCGTGAGACAAACACGGACCAACTGAGCCAGGAAAGATATGACGGCAGCATCGGTGACAGGTTAACCTGACTGTTTTGGTTTTTCTTCTTAATATGTGATTCTCTACCATCCACCTCCACTGATGAACACATGAAGTCACAAGCCTTACAACCAAATCTGAAAACATTGATTGAGAACATTGAAAAATATTGATCTTAGTTTATTGCATGTCTCAATACGTGATGCCATTGTTTTCCTTCTGTTTCTGCCTCAGACTGCCTGGTCCTACCTGAAAACTCACAGTGTGTATAGCCCCACTAATATAACACTATTTTATTATGAGCTCCACATTTTTATTCTATGTTTGTCGCGTCATTACTGACTCTGCTTAGGAGGTTACGTCTTCAGATCATTTGTTTGATGTCAGGTTAACACAAAGACTGCTTAACTGATTTAAATGGAATAAGTTGGAAAGTTTGGCCATGAGCCAAGGAAGACATTTGAAGCAGATTTTACTGCTGTGAGGCAAAGAGGCAAAATCATTTCTCCCTGGTTTCCTTGATTCAAAGTGAAGAGTCATTACTTTTTTAATTTTTTTTTTCTTTTCATTATGTATACTTCATTCAATCTTCACCAGAATAGTTGTGTAAAAATACCCCCGGATTATTTACCTGATATTTAATAATCTGTCCCACTTTGGATGATTAGTTGCCATATTATGGATTTCTGCAAGCAGGCTTAAACCGTAGTCCTTTTACAGTTATCGCAACACCCCAAAAATAGTATGTTCATCAGGAAAACAGCAGAACACTGAGCTGGATTTGATGCCAGCTTGATTTAATCTTCTCAGTATTCACAGCTAATCAGGCACCACACGCATGCACTCGTGTCGGACAAAGGCAGTTAGCGCAGAGTGGGCAGATTAAAGACAAAATGAGAGACAATTGGAGTTTGAACAAAGAGACAGTCGTACATTGACAGTAAGAATCCAACAGAGAGCTGGATGAAGACAGCACAGAACATAACAAGGAGAAAATTTGAAACCCGAGTTTCATTTTTCTCTTCCAACATCTGTGTCAGTCACTGACAACGTGGGAACAGTTGGTTTTTTTTTTTTTTTTTATTGAGTTCTCCATCTTCAGCATAATATCACGGTGGATGTGTTAAACCTGTTCTCTGGTGACTTTCACCTCAGTCTGGCCTCATCCGCAGACGAAGCATTTAACCTGGAGATCTGTTATTATCTGTGTAAATTTTATCTCACAAAAACAATATTGGGAACATAATTGAATTTTTAAACTCAAAACACCCGAGATTTGGAAATGAGCAGCTGACTTTATCTGGATGAATGTGATCTATGATATCACAGGGTGAGTCTATTCACTAGATTTAATTTGAAAATAGTTTGTAGTTATGTTTGTTCCTCTCCATATTAGAGTAACAAGGGCCCTAAAATACTCAGCCAGGCCAATATCACAGAGCATCAAAAATGGCTGCATCAGTTATTTTACATATACAATTGCTGGCTATTACCTTGGGGATAATCACATGTAATTACCTGTTGACTGTGTTTATTGCTTGAGAGAGTTGATTACTAATTTAATAACAAGCCACAGACTCATCAGGGTGCTCCTTTCCTGAGCTCCTAACGATCCCACAGGAGATCAGTGGCATTCGGAAGAGCTCTCATAACAAGTCGTGTGTCAACATTCCTGGGATTCTTCGTGACCGTTGTGCAAACGTGTCTGTGTGCGCCCGTGATAATTACTGAAACAAGGCGGTAACGTCCCACATGCCCCGCAAATCGTCATGGTTTGAGGAGCCAAAGCCCCGTGCAAATTCCCTTAAAGAGATTTACTGGAAGACTTTGAAACTTAAGTCATAAGGCAGCGCGAGTTGGGCTGTGTTTGTGTGCGCAGTGGAAGCCTACCTTCAGATTCTCCTTAAAACATGGCTCATGAGAATGTTTTATGAAATCTGCTTGGTCATATTAAGAATTATAAACTTCTGTCATTTGAGGTGACAGATTTAAACTCACCCGTGTTGACGTGACTCCTCGTCTGTCTGTTTTAATACAGCAAAAGTCCTTAGTCACTTCAGACACGCAACGTGTTTATTTACATTGAACCAGAACCGTGATCTTTGCCTAATATTCACCTTAACCCTGTTGTCTAAACCTAACACAGAGGAGATTGTGTCCCTAGATGTGATGTGATGAGATCCTTGTCTCTGGTGTGATATTTAACAAAATAGTTTCGTCTGGTCTGATATAAATTGAGGTTACGTTGGTAAATCCAGCCCTTTATATGCCCAAACTTCAAAGTCCAATAAAATGTTTTACCTTCGTCCATCTACTCCTTTATAAACTAACTTCCATCCACATAAATGGAAAGTTTACGACACTAAATCCTGTTAAAAACTGACTGTGTGGCAAAGTTTAGTTTTCAGCAGTGGAGGTGGTGACTGACTGATCATGTCTTCCCCTCGGGACTCTCACTCTCTGCCGACACTGTTCAACACTACAAAGCTGAACAAACTTCCCTCGACTGAGCTGATGCTGACACCAGCTCTGGTACAGACTCGCTGCCCTCGACACTTCCTGTTCATGTCAAACTGTAATCTGGGTGCCGAAAAATGTGGAAGAGACAAACCTGGGCCTTGCCAGAGTTGTTCATGTGCAAAAATCAGACAGTCAATGGTCAAAGTCAGAGCCTGTGGATATTACTGATTCCTACTGCCTCTGGATTTTGGACTCGCTGCTAAATTTTAGTGAAGTTACAAACTTTTTAGTGCCTGTTAGTATTAATAACTGTTTTACATTTATACTTTTAGAATCTTTTATTTGCTCTGCTAACGTGATACAACGTGCATACAAGTGAGAAGAGTTTTATTGTATATTTTGCTGTAAAAAATAAATACACATGCAACATTAACATAATTATCCCAATAAGTTAAGTGAAAACACTTCTGGATTTCAATGGCTTTAATTAGACTAATACCTAATACTTTCATGAGCCGTTTGTCTAATTTCCACTTGATCCAGGTTTATGGTGTTAGTGCTCCCTGTCCTTCTGTGGCCTCCTACCTCCTCCTCCCACCTCTGGTCTTCAGTCATCCATCCAAGACCAACAATTATGTTGCCACCATCATTAGGAAAACACTTCACTAGTATGTTTTGACAGTTGTTGTCATTATTAATGGCAACAAAATTCATTCTCGGTCAACATTACATCTCTACAATCAGGTCCCAGTTAAACTATAGTCAGTGCTGAGAGACTGAAGGAGCTTTTAAACACAGCACCAAGGTCAACAGCAGCAGCAGCAAGGAGACTGAGCTGTCACTGCTGTCTGAGTGGACGTGTGACCATGATGAGAAACTTCAGCAGCGGAAACAATCGAGGAACTGAACTGATCTGATTTCACTAAATGACACGTGTTCATCAGCAGAGAACAGACAGATCGATGAACAGATCAATGAGGAGAAACAGTGTTGGAGCAACATCAGTATCAAAGTTTGATGATCTGGTCTGGGCCAATAAACAATTTTTTAACATTTAACATTTCGTATCATATTTTTGGTTGACTATTTCCTCTACATTGGCCAACATCCTGCTCTTTTCGGCTGTGTTTACAATAGCAGCCTGGTGATTGATTGGTCTAGGATGTAGCCTGGAGCCAAACACCACACTGGTACCAGTTCTGCACCGGAAAAAATCAAAGTTGTTGATCGGCAGCAGCAGGTGGTAACTGTTCGCTGACTGAACGCCCCTTTAGAGTCTACAGCCGGCTACTTTGCTCTAAATACAGTCTCATGACAATGTTAACATCTTAATGTTTAGTAAGTAAGCTGTCAGTTAGCTGTCAAGTCTGAGCCTCCAACATTTGTAACAATTGGTAAACAAAAAGTAAAGCTGAGGCTGATTGAAATGTCTTTGGTTAGTCCTGAAACAAAAGTTTTGGCCTGATGATGGCGTTAGATGTGCGGTTAAGGGTAATTGAAGTTATTCATCCTAAGACAAATGTGAGAACGTGTGCCAAGCGTCATAGTAATGCATTCAATAGCTGTTGAGATATTTCAGTCTAAACACCGACTGACAGTACTCCCCTTAGAGCTGCTAACATCGCTAAGAATAACACATAATAAGGCAGGATGTGTCTGTCACATTATCTCATATACATGAAAACTGATGAAAAACAATCTGATGTGTAGCAGCCAAAGATGTGCAGGACACACATTTCTCCAAGCTGAAAGGATCATTTCTTTTTTTTCTTTTTTTTTTTTTTTGTGAAATAATTATGGAGAATAAGAGTGGATGAAGATATTGATGTTGAAATCAAAACCTCAATAAGAGAACACGTCTCCTGCCTACTGACGCAACACCTTGTAGAGCTGGATATGCAAAAACTTTCTCAGGAAATAGAATCTAAACTCAATCTTCCCAGTGCAAATAAAACACAACCTACGTGAGCTTTACATTTAGAATTAGATTCAAATTGACAAATGAATAATAAAAGAAGCAATGATTGTTAAAATGCTGGAGGAGGTTGGGAAATGAGTGTGTGGATGTGTGTTTGTGTCTGGGTCTGTATATAGTGTATATGTGTGTGTGTGTGCTTCTCAGTAAAATGTATTGTCGAAAACTGTGATAGATAACACTACCTGCAGGGGGAGATCTAGGCCAAAGCAATGAAACTGAGGATGCGAGGGAAACCTTAAGAGAAGAGCTTCCACGATTGCAATCATTTGTTCTCTGGCTCATCCATCACTGAGGAATCTACTCAGTACAAGATACATTATGAAAAAAGTCATCTGGGGAGATAACTGTGTGGCCTTCACACAGTATAGTTCCTAAGAGGCGGCACAGATTAGATTAGATTGCTTGATAGTGGAGAAACGGACCATTGCTGTGTTTGTTATCATGGCCAGATGTTGAGGTCTGACTCAGTAACGTGGCCTTTATCAAGTCTCATTCCTGAGAAATATGGATTTACTCGCTTTTTATTTCATCTCGTATCTCATAGCGCAAGTGAGTAAACAAAGTTGCGTGTGACGTGGTCGGGATCAGGATGTTAACATTATCATCAGGAAACAATTTCAGGGTGAAATCATCTTGAACACCATCTCCTGCCAAAAATATCTGTCCCACATGCTGTAGTGTTCTGCTTGTGCCATCTAGTGGTCATAGAAGAGCTCATTAGATATGACTGGAATAATGTCTCATCTGTACTTCTAATGACCTAATGAAGTGACCATAAAAACTATACTCGCACCATTACAGGCTCAGTTTGGCGGTAAGAAAAAGATAAAAATGTAGCTTAATGGACTAAGAATCCAAATTTCACCCATGATACACTCAGCACCTTCGTTTTGTTTGTCCAAGTTTGATTAGGTCACGTTCGGCGTCTCATTCTAAAACCGTGGGCTTTGATCTGCCGCTATAACAGCCTCCGCTCTCCTGCGGGGATTTGCTCCCATTCAGTCACAAGAGCATTGATTAAATCCGTCCCAAATTGTCTGCACTCAATGCAGCAAAACAAGCACACTTCCAATCAAGGCTGGAGACAGGACTCAGTCTATGAGGTCTTGACTTGAGGCGTGACTGAGACGTTTGTCACACATATAAACAAGACACCATCAATTTATATAAGCCAGAAATAGAGCGCTGCATATATGCTTTCAAATGAGGCTTAAAAAGTAAAAACAAAAGGCACTTACCTCCCTTTCTCTTTGATCTCCATGATAAACCAACACGTATGCTCAGAGGACTCGTTTGTTATCAACAATGTAAAATCAGTTTACCTTATTAAGATGTAAATTTATGTGGCAAGGCACCAAAATCTAATCAGATCATCCACTCCATATGCGGGTTACCTGTGGTGTGGGTATAATGTTTCTGCAGTGTCTTGTTCCGAAGTTTTTGTGTTCAAAGGAAAAGTGCAGGTACCGAGTGTAAAATGAGCTCAAGCATTAAATGACAGAAACTATCAGCAAGTTAACATGAGTTCCTCTGGCAAAGTCAGGGTCAGGGTCGAGAGGTCCAGAGTCAGGAAGCTTGGACAATAACGGCTCCGTTACCTGTGGCAACCTTGATCCAGGAGCAGCCAGGATATCCGTGCCGGAGGACCTCAGACTGTGATTTGGTTGATGTGATCATATTTCCTTGAATTAGTTCAAATCCCCGCTGCTGCAGTTTGAACGAGCTGCAGACGGGATCTACAAAATGTGAATTTGTGAACTTAAAGTGTGAAGGAATTACACACAATTAATTAATTATGGGAGATGAGTGTTCTCTCATTAATATGCAAGTTTATGCAGCACGATGCTCCCAAATTGAATCAGATCCTCTACTCCATGTGGAGTACCTGTGGTGTAAGCAGTGTGAGTCAGTCATACCCTACAGTATGTTACAGTGTGTGACCTGTAAGGCTGCTCAGGTGGACACACACACACACGTGTGTTTATTACCCGTTTGTCTGTCAGACCAGGTCAGTGGCTCTGAATGGACTGACTGAATGGCAAATTATTGGCTTTTTAATATAGTCACAACATCTGGCAGCAGTTTTTCTGCAAAATTAGACACAAACGTTGAATCCTTGCACTAACGTGTGTCCCTCCGCAGCTGACTAACCAACTCACTGACAACACCTGTCTTCATTAGCTTCAGATCAAACAGAGGAAACACAAAGGAAGCAGATGGATAACGGTGTGACTTTTGACAAAATATCACTTTACTCAACATATCAAAGCTCCACACAACAAGGAAAACAATGTAACAGGTAAAAGTTTTTTGTGCTTGAAAATATGTATAAATATCAGACTGTAATTGAGTTAAATAGACTTTAAATACAGATTTTAAAGAAACCCTCAGAGCACACTGCTTTAGACATTAACAGAATCGCCCCATCTCTTCCTGTGATAATTTATCAAGGTAAACTTTCCCTCATTTGTTCTTTGTTCAAGGTTGTTGCTCCGAACTCTCGCGCTTCATTTAAAGGACCCTTTTCTCACTGATTTGCATTTCAAGCCCACAATTCAAACAGGGAAATGGGTGCGAGGTTCACCCTCTTTAATCTGAAGGTCGTCTCATTCGTTTCCTGCGTGACAGCTGTTCTCTGAATCCCATGTATATCTTCAGCTAGAGCCCTAAACCTGAGTTACACCCAGTCTGGCTCATTCAGAGGTGCTACTGTGCCAAACACCATATATCTGTAATTTAAATTCAGATTCAATTATAGTTCAATATATCACCATCATTAAAGCCGCCTCCAAGTCCCAAATGAGTTCCAGGCTCATCTCAGACAAAGTTTATATTCACCTCTTTTTATTTATCGACTCGCTGTGGATCAAAACACACACTATCACAATATCGCTGGATTGAATTTTAAATGTATGGACATATTAAACCTCTATCTCTCTCTAATTTATTAGATTTACAGTGTGTAAAAAATCCTAAAAAGCCTAATTTTCAGCAAACAAACCCAAATCCAACCCCAAAACACCATTAATTATTATGTTCGAGGGCTGTTGTTTGGTTGTCCTCACCTGTCTTATCCTTGGAAATTCAGTCATTGAAGAAACTACTTTGTAAAGCTTCTCAGTCCTGCAAGAACTGAGTTTGTGTTACCTAAGAATGTGTAGCTCAAAAATCTATGTTGAGTAGTCTGTCCTTTTGAGTTAACCAGAATTACTCCAACCTCTTTCAGCTAAAGCCTCAATAGAAATATAATAGTCGATGTAGATTTGACAAAAGATGGATGGATTCTTGTCCAAACCTTCGATTTTACTGAGGAGAGGCTCAGGCTCACAGTTATCTGGAGCTTTTATTACAGGAATACAGGGAACGCTGGAAATGTGTTTATTTTTAAGTTACCTAACAGGAACCAGGCTCCCATAACCAGCAACTATAAAGAGGTCTCATCTTGTTTAAGTGTATGAAATGTGAAGTTGGAAACGGGGGATTCAGATGTTGGAGCATTCAGTATCCCGGACGTGTGCAGCGTATCCAGCTTTTGCGAGTGTTGCCGTTGTTAGTTGCTGAGAAAAGGTTTTGATCTCTGCATCGGCATAAATGTACCAAACAATATCTAACTGTAATGACGAGTCCAGGACGATGTGGGTGGCAGAGTTGTTCCACCAAGTTGGGCTAGAATAAAATATGTTAGAGACTGTTGGACAGATCGTCATGAAACGGTTTCCAGAAACTAACCCTAATGATGGTGTTGATCCCCTGATTGGTAATTCTGAACAGCTATTAGCATGAAATTTGATCCAGACGTTGATGTTCCTGTCCAGGGTGAATTATGATGACTTAGGTTGCCCATTAAATCTAACATGCTCCTGTCCTTGAGGTTAGATTACAGCCTCACGGAGCTGCCAGCAGGACTATAGCCTCACTTCTGTAAGTCGCCTTTTGAGCTGTTTCGTTTTCACTTTAAAAAGAAGCAGGTTTGCATTTTCTGTTTCCAGTCTCATTCTGAGCTACAGACAAAACACATCCTGGCTCTGGCTCTGTGCTTGAAGCAGCGAGATGAAAGTGATATCGATCTGTTGATCTTACTCTTACACAGAAAGCAAACAAGTGTTATTCATAAAACATTCTGAACCACTCATTCAAGGTGGAGTAAACAGCCTCCACCAAAGAAGGAGCCTCGGGAAAGTTAGTAGCAAATTAGCAAAACTTAAAGGCTATGATATAGCCTTTGAAAGTAATTACATATATTGATTAATTAATGCAATTGCTTTGCTTTTTGAGCACAGAGCCAACGCTGCCTGACTCCTGGGACTTGGTGGTATAATTTGGGGAGAAGCAGGTTGAATCTTTTACTCAGCGTTTAAACTCTTCTAATTGTTTTGAGGGATGATGGGACTGAGTGGGGCAGCTTCTGTAGCCAGTTTTGTGTGTGGTGTTTTCTCTTTGGCAGGTATAAGAGTATGCGGCCAGCATATTATTCTCTGAGCCAGTGAATCACTGCATTTTTTTTTTTTCTTTTTGTCCATAATGAATGTCAGTGGATCTGTGTGCAGCCTCAGTAGACCTTCACCCTAACATAGTTTTGGTTTCTCGGCGGAGCAGCTTCTCTAATTAGAATGATTGTTACCCAGTTTAATTGGCTCTGCCAGCAGTCTCAGGAGTCACAGGATGCTCGCAGAGGTAATTGCATATGAAAGAGAGTGAGGGAGAGTGAGTTGATGATGAACCCTGGCAAAACTTACTGAAAACCTGCACTACACTGACAGAATAATGGGCTTCCTATCTTTTTTCAATTACAGCCTTACATAGGGATGGTAATGAAGAATTACTGCAGAATCCAAAAAGGTGTTCACCACAGGAAAGTCATAAACAGGAAAAAAGTTCTTAGACTCCACAGGGAACAATGTTAATTATGTTTCTTAGTAGTTTGTTTTGCATTTGCAAATTTTGTTGTAATAGTCAGCTTTAACACATCCGTGTTCCAAAACTACATTTCAAAACACACAATTAGAATCAGTGACAGGTTTTTAAACCTCAGTCGATATTTTAAATGCAGCAGCAAAACAGATCTACACGTTCCAGCTCCATCTTGACCATTAAAATGCTGCCAACATGTTGATGTGTCAGTCATAATTTAACAATATGAGAATATAATGGAAGTATTCATCCACATTAGCGATGTCTTTAAATGTTTGAATGCACTTTATATCCCTAAACTACTGTGTCCACATTATTAGTGTTGAAGTGTTTGATTGAAACTATTCCATGTGACGTAGCTTGGCAGTAGCTCTGCCGACAAGTTTCTTCCACCACAATCAAGAAAGCTCTCAGGTTCCTCTCTAGCACTTTAAAATTATTTTCCAGGTTTGCTTTCAACTGATCCATCACTGTGACAACAATCTCCACTCAATGCAGACCATCTGGAAAACAACATTGATGGAATAGATATGTGATGCGTTTGTGGACCAAAGCCGAAGACTTCTGGCAGTGTTTTATATTTAAGTGAACTGCAGAGAAGCCAACAACAGCTGAGAGGTAAACACACACATCAAAATGTTAGCGCAAACCGCCGGCTTTCATAAGTTAAAAGTAAACATAGCCTTGGGTTTTTTTTATTTTCTTTGGGAGAATTATTTTAAAGAAATGGCAAAAGTTTGATTCAGCTAGCTTTATTATGGCACTTTGTACATGTCACGTTACAAACTCAACGTTCTGGGTTTCTTGGTTCATACAGCACATAGAAAGATCAAGAAGACATTTCATTTTTTAAACAAGGGACACGAGGGACCTGGAAGCTGCTTAGTTTTCACCACACATATTCAATCAGATCAGATGCCAGAGTGATAGTTTATCCAAAATTTGGTCAACTTGTATAGATCACTGATTTTATTTTATATCACCTGCGAAAGCATCTATTTCTTTATTGATGTGATTTGTGTCATTAAAGGACAGGGTCACGTTTTTCCAAGTCTATTGTGGTGTAATAATCACGATCACCAAAGACAGAGCTCTGGGCGCTGTAGTCTATAGTTCCTCCTCTCCATCTTGGTTGGGAGGAGAGGAGGAAATAAACTGATTTTAACAGAAGTGATGGGAGATTAAAATCCACAATCCTAAATTCTGTGTAAAATATCAGCTTCAGAGAGGAACCAGTCTGGGATTGAAAAAATGAGCGATTCTCTTCCAAAGTAACTGTCTTTTCAGTTCTAAATCCCCTCTTTGGATATGAGACAGATGATCTTTGAGCCCTCAGGAGTGAATCTCGAAATAGGCCTGAGGGCCGAAACTTCATCTGTCTTGATAAAGAAAAAATGCAGAGGGAGTCAGACGCTCTTTTCTTGCTCTGAAGGAAGAGACCCTTTCACAATCAGTGGAGAGAAAAAAAACCTACAATAACAACCAACAAAATTCTTTCAGTAGGCATCTGGGGCATTTTCAAAATTATCCCAGAGCCTAAAAAGTATTTTTGCCACTGTTGATGCCTGACGATGTCACATTTATTTCCTGCATATTTTATATTATCTCAGGGTCAGGCCTTTATTTTGAAATAGGGCTGAAACAAACATTTATTTTCATTATTTATTAAATGGCCAATATTTTCTTTATGTGGAATTTTAGAAAATATTGAGAGATGGCTACAGATTTCAACCAACACTCCAAAACCTTCAGTCTACCATTACAAAGAAAAAGACAGAAATCCTTATAATTGACAAGTTGTAACCATAACAATTAATAATTATAATATAAGCAATTAACCAGTTATCAAAATAGTTTGCAGATTTATCAGCTAATTCTAATTTGAAATCGGTGGATATCACGTCTCCAGTTCGACAACACGAAACCCTGATTCTGGAAGAAAAACGCCTAATGCCGTCTTCCTCTTCTGTCTAAAAAACAGATGTGCAAGGAAACTGTACAAAACCCATTCTTGTACATAAAAGTATCATTACATGTTGGCGTATGTGTACATACACTGTGACATCCATCCACACAGACTTTGTGCACAGCATTATTTAACACACGGGACTGAAGGTAAACAGGTTGCATTGAAGTGCTACGAGATCTTTCGTTGGCACACGAAGAGTAACATTTACAATATATACATCTGAGATTAAATAACCAGTTGTCATGCGTCTCCTAAAAACAAACAGTTCTGTAGAAAATAAAATTCTCACATTCCATTTAAATCTTTGTTTCTGTCCATGTATGGAAAGTATATTAACGGTTTAGCAAAAAGAACACATTAGTTTTGAACAGCATTCCCTTAAATTCATATCGTAATTTCTCATGTTGAATGTTGGGTTGGTTCTTATACTGTACAGGATGCATGAGCAGTAAGAATTAACAAGGAAGCATTCTGCAGTTGGCATTGAGTTGATTAAAACTGTAAAACTAAAAAACATGCTACTAAAGGTACTCCAACGGGAGTCACAATAAAGCTGACTGTCTGAGCAATCCTGTGAGTAGGATCCCAAACCTGACACTCTCCAGTGAACAACGCAGCTAGAGAGAGTGACAGTGTGAGGAATAAAACACTTAAACTACAAACGTTCTTCTGTTCCCTGTCTTTGAAGTCCAATAAATTCAAAGCAAACCTGAATACATGACATGAGAAAGGAGGGAGTGACAATAAACCGAGCTGTCCATCAACACCCGACACGATGAGGTCTTCCTCTGACATCATCATCCTCACCCTTTGGTGCTGCAGTTATGGCTGTCTGACCAGCCCTGTCAGTCAGAGGGAGGGAGGGAGTCCAGCAGATTCCCAGCAGGCCTCTGGGGGATGGGGGAAGGGGGATCAGCTCATGAGGAGAGGACGGGTGCAGGATTTGGGTGGGTGGGCCGTGACGGTAACTCTGGAAGATGTATGTGTGTAGAGGTGGGGTGGAGGGGGGTGGGTAGGTTTAGGTCCGCACCCAGCAGAGAGGCACCCAGAAGGACTCTCGCTCCAGCCTTTCCAAAATACCTCGCAGTTCTGCACAGGCACTGGCTGAGTCCTCCTTGATTAGGACCCGGTCCACCAGGTGTCCATACTGCTGATCGATCTGAATGGCAGACTGACGCATCTCCTGCAGATCCTCATCCTGTTGCAAAAAATAATAATAATGAAGGGATTTATTTAGACACGCACGTAAAGAGAGGTTGGATCGACTCGTCGGAGCTGAAGGCAGAACCTGCAGGACCTCGTCCTTTTCAATGATCCGGCCTCTGAACAATGTGACCCATGAAATTCTCCGCTCTTCTTAGCGCTCACATTTGGACAAACCAAAGGCTGAACCTGTTTCCTTCACCACAAATGAGTGTGTTACCTTAACACCCAGCTGCTTTCATAAATTGTCACTTGCAAATTACAGATACATTTTAGTCTCATGGTCATGCATGTGCTGCAGGAAAAGTGTTTGTTTTGATTCGATAAATTTGGGGAAATTATCTCAAGCTGCAAATCACAGCTTGTCTGGTGCAAAATTGTTGAAATGTGTCTTAGGCCAACAAACTGTGACAAGTTGTACTTGATTAGCAAATGAATCAAACATTTGCACTGTTTCCAGTTGGTTCAGTTCATGTAATAAACGCAGTTGGCAGTAAATTGGGTACATTGAACTAAAAAACCACGCAGTTTGATACAGTCCTGTAATAATTTCTCCCTGATTAAGGTTATAATGTTGAGTTTTTGTTCCATCATACAGACGAGTGTTTCAATTATTTTGTCTGCCCCATTTATATCAGTGTAGGTAGGCTATATAAGAAACACCCCTCTGTATAATCTAACACAGTTCAATAACTCGACAAACCGTGTCCTAAAAGTGACCGTAGAGTTGGATCAACAGAATTTTAAACCTGATGAAGGATTTATTACAGGACTAATAGTCCTGACTACATTGGTTTCAGTTTACCTAATAAACTGCCAGTTGGACATATTTACCAGTGACCACCTCAACAAAATTTGCTCAATCTTACATACAGGATGCATATTCCCAACTTTACAGGTCGCCATTGTGGTGCACATTGGATTGTGGCATATTGCAAATGACGTGTCTACGTGCAAGTTCATGCAATAGACCCGTCACATTCAGAAAAGCCTTGGACTGATAGAGAAAACAGGACTCACTGTAACGCGGCCATGCTCTCCCCCTCCTGGCGAGGTGGCAGCACTGCGGCGTCGTCTGCTCTCAGGGACACGGGGTTTGACAAATATTACGTAGGGCTTGAACTCCGCTGTCCGCAGCCTCTTCAGGGCCTGGAGTGGTCACACATGTACATACAGCAGAGAAATCAGAAAACAAACATGACAGGTGAGAGCCAACAGCGATACATCAGACTCTCCACATAACCATCAGATCTGATGTGACTGCCTGCAGGATCTGCAACTCATGACATGTTATGACAGTGGGATACAGTTGGATGTATAAGAGGAAAGGTGGTTGCAACGTGACTCCTACCTCAGGCTGCACATCCACTATACACATCTTATTCTTGGCCTGTACAGAGCGGATCGCCTCTATACTGGTGCCGTACTGGTTCTCCTTGTATTCCCCGTGCTCTATGAACCTGAGGAGGAGCAACAAGCCTCTAAACCTCAGCAGGAAACAAACTATACATTTACACAAAATGCACACGAATCAGTGTTAACATACTTGTTGTTCAAAGCATCTGCATCAAACTGCTGTTTTGTGACAAAGTGGTACTCCACCCCTTCCTTCTCATGAGGTTTCTTGGGCCTGGTGGTGTCTGAGGGAACGTGAAAGAGGAATTTAGGCGTATGTGATTAAACAGCGTACAATAATGTAATAATTAGAGCTTACACTAACGTTGCATAATTGATAAACAGGGTGACTCACGTGGTACAGCGACTGCATAACGATGTGGGTTTTCAGCAATCACCCGCTGTTTGAGTTCATTGATTCGTGCTCCAAGAGAACCTATGGGAGCCGTTAATGTGTTTACAGGACAGAGATAAATATAGTTAATTGATTTCAATCATCATCGTGTTGTCAAAGCTGTTGATAATGGGTCATCAGTTTGTTGTAATACAGACTTTAATCCACTAGATGTCACTGTCATCACAGGAGAACGTTTCTGCCCTTCAGTGGCTCAGTCTTACCGATCAGAACCACCAGACGAGGCCTCTCATTGGGCCTCTGCTGGTAGCGGGTCACCTCCTCATAGGTCAGGAAGTCGGGGTCTCCAGGCTCAGAGCCCTCTCCCGATGATCCCTGCCTGTCCTTCCGACTCAGCCGGAAACTCCTCCGTAAACCAGCTACAGCGAAGCCCAGAGAAAGGAGGGAAGAAGGAACAGAAAACAAAGGTCTGAGGTCAGATGCCATGTGCCATTAAATCGTTTACACAACATTACATAACAAAGGAGTGAACTACATCACTGCCATGATGCATTTTTGCATTTTAAAAATGTAAATAGATAGTTGCAGTGAGCAAACACGGTTTTAGTGAAGTCAGGACCAACCCATTTACAATCATGCATTAAAAAAAAGCCTTTGTAAACAGTGCACATAGATGAAAATAGCTCACTCTTATTTGAAGTGTAAATACTTGATAGTGAAAGATATTAGCTGTAGTTGGAGCCAATTTGACGTCATGCTTCAACTAAAAAAATTAGATTACATGCAGCTGACAGTAAACATATTTAAAATCCTTTAAGCCAAACATACTTTTTATTCGTTAATAATAATTCTTTCAGCATTTCAAAACAGATTTCAGTGACCCGAGATATGTAGACAATTATCCAACATTAATTTCCAAACAAGGCATGCTGCTTTGAACGAGGCTACAGTGCTGAGGCAGGACAGACAGGACGACCTGGCCCTGGGAAACACCACGTCAATGGCAGAGAGT
Source organism: Rachycentron canadum (assembly GCA_038496675.1). Lineage (NCBI taxonomy): Eukaryota > Metazoa > Chordata > Actinopteri > Carangiformes > Rachycentridae > Rachycentron > Rachycentron canadum. The sequence continues at coordinate 8,723,273 of CM076664.1, read as the reverse complement.
GACTGCAAATGAGGGTCTCCCATGACCAGGCCTGTCTGTGTCCTCCCTGTCAATGCTGTGTACCTGCGGGAATGAGCCGGGCACTGTACCTGAATAAAATTCCCAGGAAAACACCTGGCCACAGGAGGGCGCCACTGCTTTACACTTAGGAGAGACTATAACTGGCGTTAGAGCATCACACAACCCAGCCTTACACCTCCATCACAGGGTGAACGAGCAGCAAACGTGCCTGGTTGAGTGTGCAATGCGTCCAACAACGCAGCGGGGCCCTCATGAGGGGGGAGCAGGGGGTGTTTTGGGAAAGAGGGGGGAAGCAGTGCACTGGCCACAGCAGCAGGGACAGTTAGTTAGATGCAGGGCGGGAGGGAGGCAGGTTGAGGAGGATCCAAACACTGCTGGGTGGAGGAGGTGGGCGGAGGGATGGTAAAGGAGGAGGGTTTTGCAGCTCCAAGCAGAGTGCGAGACAGTAAGCACAAATACTGGTTTTAAAAGAAGGTATGTTGTGTTACAGTGAGGAGGCGCTGTCAAGCTTGCAGCTGTGTTTAGATCGCTCCTTGAACTCATCGTCATTCCAGCAGCTCACAGGAGGTGGGGGGAGAAAAATGGGGGTCAGGTTGGGCTGAAGAAGGGAGAGGGAGGGGAGGTTAGTGGAAGGCTGGAGAGGGGTTGAGGATAAAGGGGACTAATGTATTCCCTCCACCCCAATTTGAATTCAGCAAAGCCTGTTATTGCAATGTAAAAATGCCTGCTACCTGCAAGAAGTACCGACATTTTACCACCAGTGTGGACACGTTTTATTCTACAGCTCCATATTTCATGGACAGAACTAATTTGGTCGTAAATTAGCTTCAGCTGACCTGCTGAGTTCGTGCTTGCAGTTATTTTGGATTTATTGCGCTAATTGACAGCCTCTTTGTCTCCTTAATTGGTACTAAATGACAAGTCCCATTTCAGAAAACATCCTATTATTAGAAAAAAAAAATACAGACTCTAGCACAAATTCTTTACTAACTAAATCATCATTATTGCAGTCCCAGTTTATTTTGCCTCTGTACTTAAATATCTGACACTTTAACTCAGCCCTGAACTATGTGTTAACTCTAATTATGCAGAGGAGTCTCTGAAGAGGCAGATCTGTTACTGGCACTTGCACAAGTGTGAGACGATACTTCCTACACACGTTTTTCTACCTTGTTTTTTTTTTTCTTTCATGTTTCAAACAAACTGTAACAAGGTTTGTTTTTCCTACATTCTGCATGTTTTCTTTTGTGGCACAAATAAATTGTCTTCATCCATCTCCCCGATTTCCATCTTCTGACATTGTTTTTGATGCCATCTCTTTTCCCTTTGTAACCTTCACCCTTTCTCTTATCCCTCAACCCCGTCACCAGACGGGTCAACCCTACAAGCAATCAGTTTCACCCCCAGCCCAAGGCAACCAGGGAACCAGCGCACAGCCAGGCTGCAACAGGCAAAGAGCAGATAGGGAGAAGGAGGTGGAGAAAGATGTTCACGCTCTCACCTATGTACTGTCCATTGAAATAGCCCTCACAGTCACAGTCCTCTGTAGGGAGGCAAGCAGGGAAAAGAGGGGGTAAGCACAGGGTAAGAGACCTGGAAGAGTTAAGGAGTAGGGGAGGTGGAAGAGTTAAAGAGCAGGGCGGGTGGGCTGTGGGCGCTGGAGAGGGCAGGCGGGGCCGGCAGGCAGCAGGCAGGCAGACAGCGGGAGGCAGCCAAGAGATAATGAAGGAACGCTGCTGGAGGCAACAGCCACTAACGAAGACTTGATGGGAGAGGAGAGGAGAGGAGAGGAGAGAGGAGAGGAGAGAGCAGAGGAGAGGAGAGAGCAGAGGAGAGGAGCTCCGTCTGGATGGGAGCCAGCTGTGAGCCAAGTCTCTGTGACCCACACACATGTAAACAAACCTGACCTCCCCATTGTTGCACAGCTGAGACAGAAACTGCCCCTCATACACAAACCTAGAAATCCATAATTCATATGTGACGGTATGCACTAATTTTAGAAAACAGACAAAGGATGGCTGGGAAAAAAAATGTGTCTTACAGCACAGAATCAGAATAAAACAACATGAAAACAATGACTGAAAACGCAGCAGAGAGGAAGAGGAGGATGAAAAACAGGACAAAGGGACTGAGGATGACTCGGAACAAAAAAGGAGCTATTGTTATCTTTAACAACCTCTGCTTGGTTGGACTGAAGTCCCCAGGGATGATGTTCTGCCTGCACATCAGCAGGTACAACACACACACACACACACACACACACAAAGAATCTCTATTCTGGTCTGGTACACTAACAGCAGGAGGGGAGGATTTAAGCTGGAAGCAGTAAAAATCCCAAATGCACACACCCCACTAGCACACATGCAAGCTTACACACACACACACTGAGGCTATGAATATTTTGCACTGTGTGTGTGTGTGGCTGTTTCTTTGTTTATTCTGGATGAATCTTGTTTGTGGCTGCACATGTACCCACCTTTATCACATCCTTGCTCATCTGACACCGTGTGCAACAAGGAAGAACAAAGCATGAGACGTTATTATCAGAGCAGGTGAAGGACGAGTCATTCTGGATGAATGGCATAAGAAATGTTGAAATGTTCTGAGAGCTATGTAGTGGGGATTTATAGATCCTGCAGTTGTCAGAATGACGTCACTGATGAGACCGGGGGAGACCCACATTTAAAGGCCCCCGCTGGGATTTAGGGGAATTAATCAGAGAGCTGGAGGAGCGTGGAGGGAGGCCGAGACAGAAGAGTCCCCGCAGGCTCACTCCTGCGTGGCATAGCAGGGCTAGCTGCCATGTTGCTAAGCTCTTGTTGTCGCCCCGTGGCTCAGGCCTAATCGGATCGCCTGCAGCTTATGCGCCACGAAGAGCCACCACTCACATTACCCACTCACCTGGGTGTTCACACACCCTCACTGTGGTATCGAGTAAGAAAAGTGAGATGCGTGGCGTATTGATGAGGCTGTGTTTCTCAGAAGGTGCCTGTTGCAACGCTGTCTGGATGTATATAAAATGTACTCGCAGCCCGCTCACTGACCAGATGGACCAAACATGAAAGAGATTAATTCATATTTGTGATCCCTCCCTCCGTCTCTGTGCCCCTCCATCTCTCTCTCATCCCTTTTAAAAACACGTCTACACAGCAGCATGGAGAGGACAGACAATGAATACTAATGCCTCTGAGAACGCCAATTACCAGCAAAAAAAGGTCAATAAATGTCAATGAAAACATTGCTGCATTTATGCAGTGGAGTATCTATTGTCCCATAATGACAGTGACTGAGTGCAGTAGTAGAGAAAGGAGAGCTGATAGTGAGAGATGCTGCAGGTAGTTAACTGCAATTATGAAATGATGCTGAGGATGCAGTGGAGTCCTGGGAGGCAGGAACTTACAGACAGGCTTTTTAGGGGATTTTGGATTCGGGAGTGTGCCCATTTTCATCCTGTAGGCCAGTCGCCTGGAGAAATGTGCAGAAAGAGCCAGAGAGGACGAAGGCAGCAGGAGAATCATCAGGGCAGAGATAAACAGTGATCAAAAGGTAAGGAGGAAATGTCAGACAGGTGGAATCAAAGATTTAATCATGAAAGGCAGATGTCTTGTGTCTAATTGTGATAGCTTTGTGTGTCTATGCTTGTTTTCCAGTCGTTGTCTCTGCCCTAACCCATGCCCAATCCATCCATGACAATAAGTAATTGTTAAGTCATGCTGATGCATTTAAAGATAGTTTCCTCATTCATCATCGTTTCAACCCAGACGTCAAGAACCAACACTGTCAGCAGCTGTGCTATTTCACAGTGAACCTTAATTTAACGTAGGAAAAAAAAACTCAATTTTGGCTTCGGAGAGCTCAGTTACTCCTCTGACCTGTGTCTGTCTCCGTGTTCAAGCTGTGGTTATTAATCCAACAGACGCTGCTGTGTTTGGCAGGGATCTCCCAGCCAGCTGAGATCATCTTACTAACGGATTATGACACTTACGGTATCAGCGTGCGCCTGTTCAAGGCTGTGTTTGGATTTTTTTTTTTTTCCCCCCCATACTGCTTTGATGCTCCATCCAATCATAGCTGACCCCTCAAAGTGGAACACATGAATGTGGATTTAAAAGATTACTAATGGCTGGATGACATAAATGTCAGTGGCGTGTGTGTGAATGGTTCAGTCCTGGCGCTTCGTTGACCTCACCTCTCCTGGAACTGTTTAGACGGGATGAGTCCGGCACGCAGGTTGCTGTCCCCCACTCGTTTGGCCTGCCACCACGTGGGATCGTCCTGGGTGACGACCTGCAGGATGTCTCCCCGTTTGAAGGGAAGCCCCGCCTCTTGGCAGGGCGTGGCCTTGTCCTCCAATGGGATGTAGTCAAACAAGGCCCTCATATACACCTGGAAGTAAATGCATACTAGTAAGAACTATGGAAAAGAAAAGGTGATTTGTTGAGACTGTTAATCTGTCTTGGCTGCCTTAGACGTGTTCAGAAAATAAAATACTTTTTTTAAACGTATATCTTATGTCAAATAATAATCAGGAATATCATTTCAAAGTCTACAACTCAGCTGCCGTTTATTGTTTTCCCTTCACACTCCAAACTAACTAAGCATAAATACAAAAAGCATGCACAGTCACTCCTCCATCTCACCTTGCTCTCCTTCAATCGGTCCTCTTCCTTAATGGCAGGGATTATCTTTAGAGTGATGGAGCCCTGGGACTGGGACTAGATCACAAATAGACAAGAGGAAGCAGTGGAGGGAAGGTTGTGAGCCTCAAATTAAAGACAAACACTGGATATACTTGGCTTAAAGGCACTGAGGTGGATTTTTCTTTTAATGGACCAGTGAAGACTAGAGAGGATGCAGAAGATGGACTATTATCATCCTGGAGAAAATGGCTATTTTTATTTTACTTTCACTCATCTTTAGGCTGTGGATGGGCTGAGAGTATAAACAAATAATAAGCAAAACATAGCTGATATAAGTAGTTTTATGGAGGGAGGGAAAAAGCAGTTTCAGAATATCTCAGTGACTTTTGACATCACATTGACTTCCAGTAAACAGCTTCACAAAGGTGCTGACTGTGGCAAATATTGAGTTTAGACATTTATATTAATATGTATTATAACTGACCCCTGAACTCGCACTGTTACTACATATTTACACATGAAAAATTAGATTTTAAATTGGCCAACATTTCTTTTTTATTAATGATTTATCTTTATCTTTTTACACTTAATATTTCTGTTTCTTGTATTTAATTTTCACTAGGCCTTTAGCACAGAGTTGACACAGCATGCCACTCTGAATTTCATTATACCTTTAAAACTGTCTTTAAAAATACTGGGAATGAATGTCAGTTCAATTTAGATTCAGAAAATCCTGATTCGGTTTGTTTCAGTCCAATTTCTGAAGGCTACAGATAAAAAATACAACTTATGCATTAAATATGAAAGTGCTTCTTCAGTTTCAGTTTTTCACAGGTTAGCAAGTAATGTAATTCACAAGTGAACTAAACTATAAATGAAATATCGAACTTGTACTTGTGTTTCTCAAATTACAGTTGCAGTGTGCCTTTAATTCTGCACAATGTACAGGAAGACAGTCTTTTTGTTTTACCAGCAGCTGACTGATCTCATCGGGTCTCTTGTGGATTACAGAGACTCCGTTGACCTCCCTGAGTTCATCTCCTACATGGACCAAACCTGTGAGGAGAGGAGATAGCGTGAAGACACAGATTGAACGGGCAGAGACATCAATGACAATCTAAGAGGCTTCACTGAGCTTTCCAGGTCTTTGGGGTTTATCAGTTGTATCTTAACATCAGTATTGTTGTCTGATCCACTGATACAGGCCGCCTCCATCCACAGCTGTGATCCATTTAGCTTCAGCCACAACAATGAAACCAAAGGCTGAGAGGAGTGAGATCAATATGCTTTTCCCTCAGGAGGAAGAAGCACATAGGTGCATTCATATAATGTATGCATCCACCAGACACACGCACAGGCCTGAGGCTGCTTCTGAAATCTGTCTATAGCTTCTGTCTCCGCACGGGCGAGGGCTTTTTTCCATCACTTGACGCAGCAAGAAAACACAGAGAATGATTAATGGATCCGACACTGATTGGTTTACTTTCGCAGCATGCATGCTTCTACTGCCAAATACCACACACACACACACACACACACACACACACACACACACACACACACACACACACCTGCATGTGGCTAATATTACCATGGTAACGCTCATGAAAGGACCATCTCCATATCGTGTGATTGATTCTCTGGCGACTCGTTGAGAGCTATGAGTTTCAGCAGCAACCACACTGTTCCTGTCATTTTTCTTCTGCTGCTGCCAAAGTGTATCTCTCTCACGCCGAGGCTTTGATCCCACTTTCATTAGAGTATCAGGTTTTGATTTATTATTCCACTCGTATATGTAGTTTTTCATGAAACAGCTTCCCTCGTCTTCACTGTCTGCAAGACGACAAAATGCCATCACACTGCTGTAAAACTCAGGAGGCCTCTCGGGGCATCATGGTGGCTCAGTTTGCCTCAGGGCTGTGCTACATTGCTGCAATGTCCTGGCTCATATCCATGTGAGGAACCTTTTTTGCTTGTCATCCTGCTTTTTTAACTGTGTAGCAGCTAAATGTCTCAAAAACTCATCTTTAAAGAAAATAATTTACACATACAGAGTCTGACGTTGTTCTCACCCTTTTAGACTTTTGAGCACATAGAGGACATGTCCCCTGTATTGTCTTTGTGTTAACCTGTTTTAACTTGTGCCCAAAATAAAAAGGTACATATTTATACATATATATATGATTATAGTCATAGTCCTGCTCTTGAAACTTGTTAAACTTTATAACCAAAAAGACAAAAATGAGTAAAAGAGATTATGAGCCAAAGTCACAGAGGCACAAACATGGTAGAAATGTACAATGTTTTTAGCCTCACCTGATTTTTTTCAGGATAAAAAAGGAAATATAAGGCCTGTCCAACCTTTTGTATGAAAATATCCACATGTACATCCAGCGGGAAGAAAGAGATTCTGATTGGGAAATTTCATGTGAACATCTGCTCAAGTCGGGACAACAACTCTTTTGCCTGAGGACTTGCCAAGTTGTCGACATCATATACGAAACATGGGGGATGACCGATGGCGAGAAACTTTTGTTTCTTTTTTTGTGTGGAATTCGTGATATGTTATTACGCTGTGTTGTGATAGGCTGTTATGTTAGGGACAAATGATACAATACCATATGACTGATTATAGCTGATTATTAGCTTTAATTTTATCAGATCACTTCGAGTGGCAAGATGAAAAATGTTTAACTCCTTCACTTCCCCTTGTCTGTGTTCCAGTGCCCAGGTTGTGACCTACAGCTACTGGCAGGTTTGACAAACAAGAAGCAGAAGAAGAAGCAGCACAATTTACCACTTCGATCGGCTGCACCTCCTCTCATGATCCGAGCCACGATCACTGCCCCGGTGGCCTCATCCCGCCTGATAGTGGCTCCCTGAAGAGCAGACAAATGAATAAGATCATTTACAAAGAGAGCAAAGGCCTCCGCTCCATAATCTCTCCCCCTGTTCACCTGCAGGTTCCTAAGTTTTCATTTCCACTCTCGTCTTTCTGTCACAACTCACCAGAGGCTCCTTGTTCTTCACCAGCCTGACAATCTTCACCGACTCCTCCTCCAGCTCATCCTCGAAGTCATCCGGCAGCGGCGGCAGCACAGGGTCGAAGTTCTTCTGAGCCACGGTGTCGTGCACTGAGAGAACAGCCTGATGGGACAGAAAGGCAACGTGCTGAGATCACAATGCTGACGTTCAGAAGCCAGGGAGCAGACAAGAGCAGCCCGATGTCTGTAAACAGCTTCAGACATGAATCTACAGTCTGATGTCAGAGCAAATGAAACCTCTGACTGAGGATAAACAGCCACAGGATGCAGGAGATCTTCATGTTCCAAGCAAAAATATTGAAACAAGCATTGATGTGATGTCAAAAAGTGTGTTACCTTGAGATGTGGCGATGTCAGCAGGTGAAGCAGCTCCTTCTCCTCTGTGCTCATTGGTCCACTCTGCAGCTCCTCTGCCACCTGCAGATCACAACACACACACACACCACAGTGAGCCCTGACCTGATGTGAACCTGTGTTTGTGTGTAAGGAGAATGCACACTGCAGTTCACTGTAGAATAAACGCAGAGAGATACATAGACATAGACATGGAGGGGGGGGGTAAGTAGCGAGCAGCTAAGGTCAGCAGTTTCCCCCACTGATAACTGGTGGGAGCGAGAGAGCAGCAGGATATGGATTTTCATTAGATGATTCAGCACTTTGAGGACATTAAAATTCACTTTTGATACCTGCGCTGCTTCTCTGCGGGAGCTAACTGATTGTGACTGCCTGCTGGGCCCAAGTGGAAAAATAATTGTGTGTCTGCGTGTGGGAGGATTGTGTGTGTGATGAACCTACATCCTCTGCCAGAGAAGAGGCACTGTGGAGGACAGGTGTTGGACTCTGTCTCTCGTACTGTCTCAGCTTCTCGTGGATCTGTGACAAAAACACATTTGGTTTGTTAGAGGAGACACTTTTATAAAGAAATGCAGCGATTTGAGAAATGCTGAAGGTAACGTTAAGAATAATGTAGCCCTGCATATTCATCCCAGTCTAGACACTTCTATCAGTAAAATCATTAGGTTTCATCCTACTATTTATTTCTTTCAATGCCATTGCCTCATTGTTTGCTGAGATTGTGGTCTGGACCACAGTGATGTTCCAACAACAGCTGCACAAGCTACGACTTTTGTAATTGCAACAATAGAAAATGTTGAGTTTTCACTCTGCATCACAATCTGGGTGAAAAATACATTACATACACTGTTGGACAAAATATTTATTCTGTCCAACAGTCTATATATTTTACATTAAAACACTATATAAACAATCAAAAATGCCATTATTTCCATTTGTTTTTCCACGAAACTATCACACTATCACGTTCCTTGGCCTCTGGGTTTAGTGTCCAACAATTTGACAAACCAACAAAACACACCAACAAAACAAACAAAAACCCACCAAACCCAGAAAAATTCATTTTCTCCTCAGTAAAATCAACTTCCTACTGTCACACATGACTTGTTTTTATATTTTCTGGCAAGCAGCCTGTTGTTATCATGAAAATCTTGACTGTTGCCTCCAAGAAAAAGAGACTGAACAAGCATGAGGCTGAGACATGGACGGTTGGTTCGCATCCTAATTCATATCAACAGCTCTGAGCTTTCCCAGACAATAACCTAAGTTTTAAGTTCTAAGAAAATCGTTTTTGTCGTAGTCTTCCAAAATTTAATGCCGTAAAGATGCAAATTCCATCCAAATGTAAATATGGTTCATGGTTCTCAGATTAGCTGTAGCAATGAGACTTCCTCACCTTCATGAGGTATCCCAGGCTCCTCTCACTGAAGACATCCTTGAGGAACACCATGTCCTCTTTGTGGTTGGCATCGGGCCGCAGCTGAGAGGTCAGCAGGGCCAATGTCTCATGAAGCCCTACACACGAGAGGAATAAGAAAACCATCACGTACATTAACGTGAGCAGATGGAGCGCAGCATCATCCGGTAGTATGGACAGTATGTGTGAAGGATCTGTGCCAACTCGTCTCACCCGCTCCTGCTGTGAGCACCGGCATGGCTTCTTTCATGGGTCAGTGAGGTGAGGTGAGGAGGGGGAACCTGGGATGAGGAGACGGAGAGAAATTACAACACACCCTCACACTTTCACACCAGACGTTAACTGCTTTCTGGTTGAGGTTTAAAAAAAAAAAAAAAAAAAAGATTGCTTCTTCACAAAAACAGCAAAAAAAGAAAGGTAATAGTGTGTTTTTGTGTTTGTGTGTCCATGTAGAACTGATTTAAAGGCATCTAGAGACCCATGCTCAGTAATTACAACCGTATATCATCTCCTTGTATGCTTCATGCTATAAATCCAGGCTGCATTTCCCATTTTGCAGGGCAGTTACCTCATCTGTGAAAGTGTAGGTGTGTATGAGTAAGTCTGCTTGCATTATAGAGCCGTGCTAGTGAGATAAACAGTCACTGCTGGTACTATTAATCACACCAACTCTCACAGACCCACTGAGCTCTGTGTTGGGGTGTGAGAGAGCGGGAGAGTGGGCCACTCTGGTGCAAACCTGCATGAAACAACTGAATAATAATAACTGACTAATGGGACAGAGAGGATCCCCTCCACGGGACTGAGGCGCTGTGTGAATCCAACTCTGTAATGTAGTGATGTTAATCTGTTTCCTCTGCTTTACCCAATAATTAAGCAACAGTCACTTATTTATACTTGAAGGGTTACTTTCTGTTCAAACATTTAAGGCTTATTTTTAGTTTGATAAAGAAAGTCAACCAATGGGATAAGATCATTTTACATTTTCTTATTCTCTCCCAATGCAGGGCAGCTTTTCCTTGTTTCAGGTATTATCTCTCAATAAATGTCAGTATATTAAAGCACAAGCAGATCAGAACTAAAACACGCAGGTTATTTGATTTGTATCAATGATTCAAACATCCTTATTTTCTTTAAAACAAATATCTATATGTGTATTTTAAGCTTTCATATGTTAATTTCTTTTATTAGGAGCCTATATTAACAGTGCAGTCATGAATCTTATAATAGACAGTTCAGCTCTGTGTTTGTTATTGAGGTTGTAGTTTGCAGTGGTGTTGAACTGGACTGCATTAAAATGAAATATGTTTCTAATATTCTTTCCCACCTCATGTTAGTAAAATGAGTTGGGCCAAGAATTTGAAATAGTTGTCAATATGATGCAGTTCACTTCAACACCAACTCAAGCCGCAATCTCAGTAATAAACATTTAGCTAATATCTGCACAAGTGTTATCTTTTCAAAGGTAGAATTTATTTAATTAACTGTTGTTTTTGGATCACATCAGATTCTACAATTGTACCTAATACAGTGGCCAGTGTGTGCATGTCTTCATGTCTAGTGGCAGATGTGTGAGTGACTCAGAGGTACAGTCAGCAGGAGAGCTGCACAGACTGCTGGATTACCAAAGCCCCTACAGATCAATATTCCTGTCACTGCACTCAATGTTCGCCATACGTCCTCCCACTGGAGACAGGAGTCAATAACATAAACCACTGACTCCATCATGTTACACTATGGTCTGATGATGAAACGCCGGAAAAATGCAACAAAGCCAAAGCAATAGGCTGCAGTCAGGAGCAGTAGCGTCTTTATGCATGTCATGTTTCATGTTTGGGTTGACTGTAATGGGGTTGTCAGACAGTTTCATTTGCTTCCTTTTGGTTGTATCAGGAAATATGGAATAAATCAGTAAATAAATATGTTTTACGATGATTTATGTGACATCTAAATAGCGTATTATATAATCATCCACCACATAGTGATTGACTGGTGAAATATTGACACAAGCTGTATTCAGACTGTTTGGGAAAAGGGCAGAGGCCCATCGCTTCACTTGTCTGGCAGTAGTGTGCTTGTCTGCTTTGCACTATATGTGTAAAATAAACATAAGCTTCATAGGGGATATATTTAGTCCAGGGCTGCTTCACTGTGTCCACTCTCAACCTGCCATGATGGTGCATCTTTTTGATGTATTACCACTTTCCACAGAGACTGTAAAGTTTATATATATATATATAAAAAAAAATATTTGCACACATTCTTCTGCAGAAATCCTGACAACAAAGCTGTTCCTGGGAGAGGTTTTTAATTCCTTCTTCTTCTTCTTTGGTAATATTTGAGCATGTTTTTTTTTTTTCCACAGTGACTGTGCAGTGGAGTATCAATTCATCTCAACACTGAACTGACCTCTTTGCTGTTAGCATAGCAATTTCTAAACATTTAACCTAAAGCATAATTAAATCTACATTATACGCCATTGCAATGATCAAAACATTATTATTAGGCTACCTGTTGTTTTCATATCTGATTTAGCAGTGTGGCATGACTGCAGTTTGTTTTAGTGCAGACTGAAATATCCCAACAGCTACTCGACGTGAATTGCTATTAAATTTTGTTCTGACATTCTGGGTCCCCAGAGGATGAGTCCTATTGACTTGGCTGATACATTGACCTTTCCTGTAGCAACGCTATTAGAAATCTTTTTTCCCCGTTTGGAATGAAATGTCTCATAATTGCCATAAAAGATGGTCCTGACATTCACGCTCCCCTCAGGATGAACTGTCCAAGCTAGCGCCAGCATCCAGTTGGATGTTTGGTGTATGATCAAAATACCCTCAAAACCAATGACACTTTGAGTTTACTACCAATAAGCAAAAGTCAGCATGCAAAACACTGACCTATGTTAGTGGACGAGGCAAACATCATATAGACCTAACATGTATGTTAATATTGTTATTATGTATGTATGTATATATTGTAATATTATTACTTTTTGAAAGCGTTAGCATGCTATTGTTAGCATTTTCTTTAAAGTGCCATTTGTGCTTGTGAAGTAAAACCCGCATTACTGTCCACCCACTTATTATATATACATTAATACATGAATCTAATATATTTTCAGCATTGAGCCATTGCTGTGGAATTGTTTAATCGTGACATTAAATGCGATTTGGCCTAACTACATTTCTAGAGCAGAATTGTATTCTTAGGATGCGTAACCTAAAAACATCAGCCTCAATATGCAGCAGCAGCAAGTGAAGACTTCCTGAATGAGGACAGAGGGGAAGCAACATGACCTGCAGCTGTCTGAAGCGCAACTTGAAAGTCAGATGTCATCATTAGTGCTGCTGTTAAAATGAAATAAAACTAGATCAGCATGCAACTTCACAGCTTCCTGCTGCCTGACAAAAACACCAAAGCCCACTTTATTTTGACAACATGTAGCAGATTTGTCAAATTAAAAAAAAATATATCAATCTTGTTTCAGTTTGAGATCTGGTTTTGGATTCACATTCAGTGGTTTTTATTTATTACACTTTCTAAAACAAACCCTTATTTTGTTTCTGTGAGCTTTTCAAGAAGGAGTCCTACAGTATGTCAGCTCAGATTTCACTGTAATGTATCTTTATTGCAAGATAGCAATTTTCCCTCTGCTCCTAAAGCATTTCTAAAACATATCCTTGTGCTTTGATGGTTCACAAAAAGAATATTATTAAGCACCGCAGAGACACACATAGAGGCAGCAATGAGCTCATGAATAATGAACAGAAAGGATATTACTGAGGGAGAAAGAAGGATGGGGAGAAGACGAGCAACTCCAGCAGGAGGAGGGAGGCAGCACTTCTTGTTTTTTTTTTTTTTTTGTTCTGTCAAGAGAACTGGTCGGATCAACACAAGAGAGACAAGCGCTTTATTCTCAAGTGTGTCAGCTGGGATTTTCTCCATATAACCTCACTATATTTAACTCAGGGAGGTGGTGGAAAAAAACATCATTATCAACACAGTGTCTTGATGAAAAATGATGAAGGGCTTCATTCTGTACTTCACTGGTGATTTTTTTTTATATCACCACAACTATCTTCAGCAAAGAAAGACTTTAAAACCTTCCCCTCATTCCCACTCACCTTCCTCTGACTGATACAACTTGTAGATGAGGAGAATTAATGGGCAAATAAAAATTTAATGGCGCTCTGTAATGTGCAAAGAGGTGATTTATATTAAAGACATGGTGTGAATGGAAAGGGATTCACTATGGAGGACAGAACAGAGCAGGTTATTACAATTATAATATATAAAGAATGAAATCACGATCATGACTTACAGCGTCTTTCTCCGAACCTTTCTCCGAATCCGAACACACTGATTTGACTCATATCAGGTTCAGTGTGAACGTGGATACCCATCTCTTTACAAATAAAGATCCATACAAAGATACACTTTGAAAAAGACGCCTGAACTTGACTTGAAAATGATCATATTGTCAGGTTTTCTTTCAGTATCACAGTGCTCAAGTGATAGTTGTCTCTGCAGCCATAGGTACACTGCAAACGGTAACTGCTAATTCAGCATAATAGCTCAAGTTGTAGCCCACGGGGTAACTTACTGAATTTATGGCAATATTATGTTCCCTATTTGCATCCCCCAAAAGCATTTTGGGAATCGTTTTCCCAAAAGTTACAGCATTATTCCCTCCAGAAGGAAGGGGAGGGCGGGCTCTGTCAGACTTTAACAACCCCTGACCTACTGTAATATTATTTTATGCACACAGTTTAACATTATACACACTGTGTGTGTCGTTCATCTTCAAGTAACAAGCATGATTGAACTGGAGATTGAAGAATCTGGTTTTGGTGGTTTATGAAGACATTTTCCACAAACCAGTAAAGGGATGTAAGGACCCACCTCTCCCTCTCGCTTGGAAAAGTATGAAGTATCAGTTAGTTTCAGTTTTCAGTGGTCTGTCTCAAAGGCGTGTCATATGTAACATGACTGTCTCCCTTTCATAGAGGATTAGAAAAATCTCTTCATCCTCATCATCTTCTTCGCTCCTTTGTCATTCCCACCACTGATGATGTCAAAATCAGCCATTCAGCAGGAAAAGACAAGTTCATCAGCCGGAGATTAATTAACCGAACACTGCAGCCAAATGATATTTCTCTGGATAATTAAACTGGAGATGTATGTGTTTAGAAATTGCGGCTTTTAGAAAATCAAAAGCGCATGTGGTTCATATCCTCCTGCAGCAGTTCAGACATAATCTGCTGAGCTGCTCTCACAGATCTACGCGGCGAGGTCATGAGAGAGAGGTATTATGGGAGCACCTCTAAGTGGCACCCATGGGACGTTTAGGATTGCTCTGTAATTTCAGTGTTCTGGTGATGAAGCTCTCTCATATATCTGGCCTCTGCTCCTGACCTGGTGGCAAACACTTCAAATAAGAATCAAACATCTTTTGTTTTCATTACATTGTGCAGGGTATAATATGTGTATATAAACACAAAATAGTCTAATATAATGCAGTGCACGAAGCAGGTAATGCTGAGTTTTACAACAGTGTCAACACTTTGTGTAGTACCACCTGTGCTTTTTGCCACTCACCAGTCAATTAGTTAACCCCGTTAATTCAGGAGAACATACAGGTATTTGCAATAAGGTGAGACATGAGTTGATGATACCATAAATATTCTCGTCAGTTTTCAGCCAAGTTTTAAACAAGCTGAGAATCAACAGGCTGCAGCTCTCAGCTCATTTTAGTTCAGTCTTTGTATGTTTGACGACCAACAGTGCTCAGATAAAACCACATAAGCTCACACAGACCTGTTGTGCACAGCCACCATTTAATTGGGTACAAATGAGTTTGCACACTAGTCCCACTGAGCACCTTCACCTTTGGTATAAATTGTTTACTGTTAACAATGTTTGTATCAGCGGTTTCTACACTTGACCTTGAACTTTAAGGTTCGACGACCTGCAAATACAGTCTGTCCGAGTTCTTCAGAGAGCACCAGACTCCTGCTGTCGCACGTCACCACAAAAACATGACTACAAACATCAAATCGGCCAACGTCACGGATCCAGAAATAGACTCAAACATCACGCTTTTTGCATTTCGTCCCAGCAAAAGTGACGTTTTCGGTTCAAATCTAGTCAAGAGCTTATCTGCAGATCACACAAACATGACAGAGCCCCGCTGAGGTCACACAGAGAGAGCTCAGAAATCAGCTGATGAGACAACCGCCTTCCTCATGTAACATTCAACTGGACACATTTAGCTAAAATGCATCACATGTTGTTAATGTTACCGCATTAATAACATGATCTAGTGTTAAATAAGAGATCTGCAAACGTAATAACACTCAATTTAATTCTCAGTGTTGTTCATCCAGACTTTGATCCATAAATCCATAAATAGATAAGCAGTTTGAACTCACATGAACACTGAATGAACACAGTCAGACATCCCGTGTCTGTGCTCCTCCTACAGCCTACCCTTCTTTTCACTCCTCTCTTTCTGTCCACATTCTTTCTGTTCCTGATTCATCTTTTCCTTCGTAACACTCACACATGCTTGTCCAAAAGCCCTTTGCCTGCTTTCAGCCACAAGCCCTGGAGGTGGTGTGACGTCAGCAGGCTCAGCAGGTTCAGCAGGACAGTGGTTGGGCCTCCCAGAGATCAACGCACCGTTTCATCAGGTCTCCCAGAGTCTCTTTGATGCCTCATCCAGTAAATCCTCGACCAGTAAGAGCCTCTAAAGAGACCTCAGCCTCTGCTGTGCTGACACTGAACAGGGTTATAAAACCTGGGTTTCCCCTCTCCGTAAAGGCTCTGAACCGGCAACTAACAACTGTTTTCATTATCCACCAAGAAGTTAATGTTTTCACCTGTGTCTGTCTGTGTGTCAGCAGGATTATGCAAAAAGCGCTGAACCACCTTCCACAGATCTCAGTGGAGCCATGAAAGACCCAGATCTGGATCATTTACTATGACTTTTTTGTCTCTGAAGTCTGTTTCATGGCCTTGGTGGAGGTCATGACTGTCCTAGTTGATTTGTCCAACGTAGTTGATTTGTCCAAAGTAGTAAAAACCAATTTTGATACATTTACTTGCAATTAATTATCACTGCTGATCCCCGTCGTTTCCTAACCACAGGCACTTCTGCTGTTGTCAGGGGATAAAAGCTTGAATCCCATTAACTGTATTGAAATGATATTGTCACAATATTCCCTTTTATATCAGTAAGAGTTTTAAAGAACAATAATAGCAAGCACAGTTGGGGATTGACAGGTAGTGTCTTCTGACAGGGCTGCTGGGAACTAGTGGAGAAATCGATGGACTGAAAATGTGAGGGGCATACTAACGTTTTTAATGTATCATCCCAAGACTGAGCTCGCGACAAAAACAACAACATCGTTCGACCACTTAAAATTAACCAGTGTGATATTTTCAAGTCCGGCATTCTCATGCGGGCATGTAAAAAAAAAAAAAAAAGTAGTGTGATGA
This sequence comes from Rachycentron canadum, assembly GCA_038496675.1. Lineage (NCBI taxonomy): Eukaryota > Metazoa > Chordata > Actinopteri > Carangiformes > Rachycentridae > Rachycentron > Rachycentron canadum. The sequence goes on along the minus strand of CM076664.1, from coordinate 8,706,294 downwards.
AAATCTTTCAGGGAGGAGCTCAGGACCTGGGGTTCACATCCTGTGCTTTGACAGAAAGGTCCACCAAAACACATGAGTGTGTAAGTCATTTTGGGATGTTACGTGATGTGAGAGGCTTTTGAAAGGAAATCAGGGAATTTTGTCAATTGAGTCTGAGGACTTTCTAGTACTTGTGCATAGACACAAGCACGGGTGGAAACACAGGCGACCACGAAACATATGTCTGTCTCTTTGTCATCTGACATCAGATGTTTCCCCTCGCACTATGTTTCCATCACGTACAGAGGTTGGTCGTCATGTCGCGGTGCAGCTTATCACTGTTTATGTGAAAGGAATCTGGCACAGCTTTTTATTCATGTCTGAGGATGTTACAACACAAAATGTGCCATCTGGAGTGGTTATCGTGATGCCTGTGAGGGTACAGGGATCATCAGAAACACCCTCTCGAACGTAACAGCTCTTAATGAAAATGTATTGTCTACTGGGCTGAGAAAATACCTTGGCATGCAGACACTAAAACAACAAATGCTCGGTCAAGCTGTTCTAAACAGGCTGCCTTTGGGTGGACTGTTTCACTTTGCCAGATGACGAGGGGCAACCCTGCTCCTGTCCCTCCTTCAGGACCACACACACACACTACAGAATGTGCTTTTACAATATGGTGGAGGGTATTATGTCTCCATCAGTCACCACAGGGCGAAAGTGGAAGACGTGAAATAAGGACTGATACCAGGAGCAGAAGGCTAGATGAGTATTTAGCTGCTGCCTTGTGTACCGGTGTTCTTCGTGTGTTTTGCACGTACAGGCAGAGGCAGGCGCACACACAGTGGTGGATGGTATGTCTACACACACAGCTGAGTGACAACATCTTAGCATCTTGGTCAGAACATGATCGAGCATCTCTTTGACTCGCTGCCTCCAGAATCAACGCTGCTCACACACAGCTAATCCACTGCCCTGACAGTAATGGGAGGCAACACTAAGCATGTTTGGCTGGCACCCAACATGCCTTTCACACGCAGATGGACTCACACACACACACACAAACACACACAAACATTTTCCAGACTCACACCCTCACACTGACGTGACCACATAACCACCCATCATCTAATTTCATGTCACAGGAGCGAACAGAGGGTGTGGTCAGACAGAAACTTATATCATCTCCAACATAGAGGGAAACTACTGATGTTGACAGCTAACACACTCCTGCACACCGTCACTCAAATCCTACAGCCCCCTGCCAAATCCCCCATAGACCCACCCCCTCACTGCTACACAGCAAAGCAGAGGCAGATGTCTATTATCTCTTTCTAGTTCCACTCCTCTTTCTCCCAATCTCTCTATTCTTACTTCCTCATGTCTGTGGAGCATAATGCCGGCCCTCCCTCTCTCCCACCCTCCCTCGCTCCCTCTCTCCTCCATCTCTCTGCATCACTCTGCAGTGCTACAACGCTCGCCTCCTACAGCATGCCGTCGGATGAATAAAGGGAAAACACACAGCGGATAGCAGAGCATCCTGTCCTCTGGATGATACCCTGTGTCCACACTCACAACTAGAAAAGACCAATGTGAAGAGAAATGGGTAACATCTGCCTTCTTACCTTCTCTTCGCTCTCTGTCTCTCCTCCTCTCTCTCTCTCTCTCTCTTTCTCTCTCTCTCTCTCTCTCTCTCTCTGTTTTGTCCCTCCTGACTGCAGCCACACTGTTTCTCTCGCTCTGATTCCTCCTCCTCCTCCTCCTCCTTCCTTCTTCCTCCTCCTCCTCTGGCTGCTGCTGCTGCTGCTCTCACAAACCTGCTGCCGCTGAGTGTCCGCCTCCTCCACTCTCTCTTTCTTTCTCTCTCTCTCTCTCTCTCTGCCTCTCTTGGCCCCTCCCCTCCCCATCCTCCTCCCTTTACATCTCTGATGCTCCCTCTGTCCACAGCATCAGTGTATGAAGATTTTGTGTTACTCTTGCCAATGAGATCCTGTATGTTCACCTTGTGAGCTAAACTAAACCTCTGTAGAAAACTAGAGGGCGATTTAACAACACTTACTGCAGATTTGAAGGTTTTTCCTGGATCCACAAAGACACTTGAGTCCATCAGCATTAAAAAAAACAAAACATTTAATTTAATCATTTTTGAATTTTAGACTCTTTTTTATTAAGCCAAAGACATTTCTTCATGTAAATACATAAAAAATATTAACAGCCATTCATTAACATCATGCATTAAAAAAATACAATATCAAACAAATTAAAGCAGCACTAATCATTATTTTTATATTATGTAACACCACAGTTGCAGTTATGCAGTTTCCTTTTCCCACTGATCATTTCAGCATCTTTTCATAACCTCTGGTTAATGGTTTTGGTTTTATTGTTGGCAACTTCTATTGTTTTTGGCAGCTTCACAGCTATCATTGACCACATTTTAAGATGTTAAACCCTGCATGTTCAGCCCCAAATGACAGTCAAAGTTAACAAATGAAAGCTAGCGAGCATTTAACTGTTGGTGGAGGCCAAAACAAGGAAACAAGAAGAATGAAGTCTTTCATCTGCTGGAGATAGAACAGCTTGAAAAGGCCAGAATAGATCTTATAGAATAGAATTTAATATGATATGATATTAAATATGAAAAACAGTACTTTTGTTGTGCAAATCAAACAAGCAGATGCTCCTTCTGGTTAAAGTCCTTTTTTGTAGGACAGAACAGCTTGGAGAACGGGTTAGAAATCTTTGTAGTGTAGATTATGTCAGAATGACTTTCTGGTTTGTCTCCAGATCTTCAGAGATCTACCTTTCAGAAGAATGGATGCTGATGTCTGACTCCAGTTTGGGGATAACACACGAGAAGCACAAACTGGAGCTGTGAGATGCTGCAGATAAGGTGAACCCATAAGTCGCATCTGGTCTATTTTAAAGTCTTTCATTTTGGCCTGATTCCTCTCTAACATGTTGTAGTGGCTATTTGGATATGATCGGCTGCCTCTGACAGAGAGCTCCCCTCCCCCTCCTCCCTGAGCCGCACAGGACTGAAGCTGAGGTTGTGGCAGCCCACATCCAGCTCCAGAGCAGCTGCTTGCTCTTTGTCTGCCTGCATGTCGTACACACAGCGGCCGCACAACATCTTAATGACGAGTTAACCCCCCTCATACACACTCACACACACACACACACCCCTTCACTCCACTCCTTCTTTCACATGGTAATTGTGGGTGTTTCCAGTCTGTCTTTGTGCCTGCATGCCCCCCCCCCC